>OZ025239.1:33915941-34515941 GCA_964019155.1 Osedax fenrisi
AACCTCGTTATAGGAGCTATTGATACAATACATCAACACGTCGAATACACACAACAGATAGGTCAGATCCTACCCGTCCTACTTTTGAGTCTCTATACAGATATATTGACCCCCTGGGGGCAACTAAACAACCTACCCCACATCTAATATTCTGATACAATTATATAGTTTGGAGAAAAGAAATAAGACTATAAATAGAAACACCTACACCTATTATAACACATTTACTTTAATAAAATCAAAATCACAAATCTATCATCATATAATATTCATATTCAAAAACATGACGTGAAACCTTTAATAACTCGCTAGAAAGGAAAACTAAATCTAAGTGTAAACTTGACAAGGATACTTTTACTGATCTCTATAGGTATCTCTATCCATATATCTACCTACATCCGATCTTAGCCTCATATGAATGCACATGATATCACACATGTATTCTGATTACATCCTTAAACTTATATACATCAACTACTCTAAATAATCTACCAGAAACCATATATGGCTATATCTGTAGTTAATGTGTTGATGTCATGAACATATATTTAATCTGTTAACAAATATAACGATATTCCTTATATTTCAATGTGTATATTGTTATTTTGATGGATTATGCTATCCTTTCATTTAGATGACGTTTTTATTGATAATCAAATGGCTTTAATTTCCCTTCGAAGACGCTCTCATGTTAATACATCCAAGTTTTAACAATGATCGATCATTTTTATACACAATTATATAAGCTCAATTCTAAATAAGTTTGTTGCAATAATTATTTTATCGATGCTGGCGGTTTTTGAACCCACGACCTACTTATTGCATAGATATACCTATATATATAGGGGCGCTGCAACAGGGAGGGACGGGGGGATATGTCACCCCCACTTTAAAATCTAGGGGGACCTCATATGTATTGGTCCCCCCCCCACTTTTACAACAACATTTATTAAGATTGGTTGGTCCCTCCTACATACAAATCGTTCCAGCGCCCCTAACGATGATAGGATATTCTTCAATACTGAAAAGCACGTGTTTTTAATTATAATAAATATTACTATCAATAGTAAACTTAATGGTATGTGTTATAATTATATATTTTCTCTTAGTAAGGTCTTATTAGAAGTATCACACTAGACTTATCCTATTATAATATTCTACTATTTATTTATTTAAGGACTTCGTAAATTAACAAGAACAGAAGAAAACTATAACATAAGTTTAAATAAATAAATGTAGAAATAATGATAAATATAAAAAGAAATATTAATATTGAGATATATAATAGCAAATAGGTCTTTTACGTTAAATAGTAGGGTACCTACATAGAAAGGGTTATAAGTTATAACTTATAACTATGGTTATATAACAAGCGAGCTTCACAAAGTTTTCACGGTGACGGAAAAAACAGAATCACGATTAAAGGTGACCTTACATCGAATGTGTAAGAGAGTTCAAGTTTCATGGCATGACAATAATGATCAATCCTTTATATGCTATCTCCCATATAGTCGTTAAACAAGATGCGCTGACTCTCTTATAGCATTGTTAGTAATGCATAACAACTTTGCATTACATAGTTAGCGAAATGCAGCTAGTAAAGAGTCTGTATATTATACAATTAATACATCAGGCATATCTTTGATATATATATATATATACGAAATTAAAACTTACATCTCTTTATAAATGCGCTAAAAAGTAATCAGTGTGTTGTAGGAATGAGCATAAATATCAAGACCTCCTATAACCTCGATGTTATAGGAGGTCTTGTAAATATAGCATAGAGCTAGAGAGACATTTCTCTCTAGCTCTATGAAATATAGTCACTTTAATTTAATAAAAATAAAACTATATAATAAATAAGTGATTTAGTAACCGGAAACGTAAGTTAGACCGCGCTCTATAAATAGTAGAAGTTATCACTACATTACACATATTATTATCAAATATTTTTCACATTTATGTTTATACTCAATTAATGTTAATGTTATCATAATAAGGACTTGTTTGTTAAAGGAAAGTCATTAGTAAGTGAAGAGGGTGATTCTATCTTATAAATTATGATGGCATCGGTTTTAAATACATTTAGAAAAAGTGTATTAATAGAGAATTAATTTATTAACTCAGTAAATCAGTTATTTATATTAACTTAAATAGTAGTGTGAACACTGTAACTGTAAATAGTCAGCATACGATATGTAATACGAGTATATTGTTTACATAGTGAATCAATATGTAATGTAGGATATATTAATAACATAATAAAACTATACAATATTCTTGAGAAACTATTAATTATCAATTAGAGTATTATTAATCATACTTGATGATACACTGATAATGACAAACGACATGAATCAATTAGACACTTGACCATATTACAATTTGACCATTATGGTATCAATAATACTCGATATATCAAGTAGTTCTATGGGTAGCAAGTAGGGGCGCTGGAACGATTTTGTATGTAGGGGGGGGACCAACCAATCAAAATAAATGTTGTGGTAAAAGTGGGGGGGGGGACCAATACATAGTAGGTCCTCCTAGATTTTAAAGTGGGGGGAGGGACATATCTCCCCGTCACCCTAATACAGCGTCAATAGTAGCAAGGGAATTATGTTCAAATGACATGATAACATCATTAAATATAATATTAATTACTGTATCAGACCCACAACGAAGAAAATATAACTATATATGGGGTCATATATTTAGTTACATGTAATATAATGAACTAATTGTTTATATACAATATGATCAAAAGTGTCTGAAAAGGAATATGTTTCAAATGCAGGGCAATAGATAGATATATGATATGGATCATGGGGTTCTTAATAATATAAGTTATATATATTTATTTGGAATAATATGATATATATATATATATATATATATATATATATATGATATAATATATGTACAAGTTGTACAAGTTTTACAGTACATATATTAGTAATAGCATTCCTAGGAATTGTATATTATGAAAGAGTAGAACGTAACAATTAAAGTGAAATATGACCAAGTGAAAGTGCACTTGATCCATGGATGGTAAGATTTGACAAACACAATGATTGAAGTTAAAGAGGTTTATAAGAGAGAAGCATGACTATTAGTGGTACATTTACTACGCTTTTGTAAATAGTGAGAATAATAATATAAGAAGGAAGATTACTAATTAGTAATTAATGATAATTATTATTTTGTATGTGAAAAATATAGCAAACTATGATTAGATCATTATCAGATAAAGCAGGAGGTTTATTAATATTAGTTTACCAATAAATAATAATGGAAGCTTAAAAGATTGTTTAGGTATTTTTATTAATTTTTAGAAGGGGCATGCATATTAAGATAGATCGTAAAGGAAATATTAAATTTCTTTAAATATATATATATATATATATATATATATTTAGAATCATGTTATAGGAAAATCAGTTGGATTTGGAAAGTTAGATAAAAGTTAATGATAACATGATAAGATTACGTTGTTTGGGGTTATCAATTCAAGAGTAATCAGATCGTGTAGGTAGAACTGCTAGTCTAGCATTATATACTAGTAATATAAATTATATATTTAATTTTAAATTATATATATATATATATATATATATACTAGTAATATAAATTATATTTGAATTAATATAAGTTAGAAAGTGGATGCGGTGATACTTAGATGTATTCAACATTAGGTTAATAAGTTAATAATACAAACTAATATAGGCAAATAGAAGTTTATTTAGGACTTAAATATAACCTACTTAAATATTCTTAAATATTCCTTAACTTATATTAACGTATATAGGTATATAGTATTAAATTTTAGTTTAAAAAGTACTAATAGCCGTTCATCTAGAATCTAGATTATAGATGAAGATTTTAGTGTCTACGTCGTATACCCAGCAAACAGTAAGAGCAGCATAATAGCAGCATAACAGCATATGCTAGAGCCTCAAATGTTTACATTGTGCTATTATGCTGCCATTATGCTGCTATTAAATGTCTATTATGCTGCTATTAATTTGTCATTATATTATGCTGCTGTTTTGCTGCTATTATGCTGCCATTATGCTTATATTATGCTGCTATTAATTTTAAAAGTATATCATGCTGCTATTATGCTGCTCTTCTAATAATAGCAGCATAATAGCAGCATAATATACTTTTAAAATTAATAGCAGCATAATATTAGCATAATGGCAGCATAATAACAGCATAACAGCAGCATAATAGCATGACAAATTAATATCAGCATAATAGCAGCATAATAGACATTTAATAGCAGCATAATAGCACAATGTAAACATTTGAGGCTCTAGCATATGATGTTATGCTGCTATTATGCTGCTCTTACTGTTAGCTGGGTATGTATTCCCTATTAGGGGAAAGTAACCGAATACGGACACTCTCGGTATTTCAGAAACCATCATTCCTACAAAAAAATGTTTAATGAATAAAATATTCAAAATTAAATAAATAGTCTAAAAAAGTATTTTTTATTTTTAATTATTCAAAATATTGCTGATATATCCAATAAACTGATTTTTTATTACATTTTTAAATTTATGAGAAAAAAAGTTAACTTAAAACCTTCTCAAGAATATACAAATGTATCGATATAAAATATAACACTATATTATTACAAAATAAAGCATTCTTAAATTATATATATATATATATATATATATATATATATATATATATTTAATTTCTTTATTTATTATCAAATATTCATTAAGTTATAAGCATATATCTAGAGGTCATATAAGTTCCTAATACGGACACCCTATAACCAATCAGCGTGCAGCGTATGCACTATTCTGATTTTCATCAAAAGTGGCGTGAGTTATAATATTAATATCACCAATAAAGCTAAATCTACAAAAAATATTATTTAGATACTTAAATTGTATTATTAATTAAAAAAATAAATAAATTATTAACTAATTAAATTAGAATAAATTGTTCATAAAATTATTTATAAATAATGTAATTGTAATTTGTCTGATTGATTCATAAATAATAATTAGTTTATCTATTGGTATATAGGGTGTCCGACAGACACTGTCCGTATTATAACACAGGGTGTCCGTATTCGGACATGGGTACCGAATACGGACACCCCCGTTATCTATGGAATTAAAAGATTAAATACAATTTTAAAATCACAATAATATCTATAATCGTATAATATTAATATATTGTTATTTTTGAATTTAAATAATGAGTCATAAAATGTTGACAATTTATTGTTAGTGTCCGTATTAGGTTACTTTCCCCTATATGTATACAGTATACTTGCCTATAGGAATACAGTAAAACGTTTTAGTTATGAATTGTATACACTTGTAAATAAATAGGAGGATTCTTATTTGTAAATAAATATTCATTCATAAGTAAATAATATATAACCTGGATAATATGAAACAAATGTATAATAATAAAACATATTGATGGCATTAGTAATGGGCCATTGCCAATAATCGTCAACAAATCGATAATTATAGATATTTGTTATAAAATGTTATATAGTTTTTAAGATTATAATGAACATTATAATTTTATTATAATTGAGTTTGTTATCATGTTAATTTGATTATTTATATATATATATATATATTATTATATATATATATATATATATATATATAAATAGGTATATATATATATACGAAATATGTAATTATATATATACGATATATAATATATATTATATATATATATATATATATATAGGTACGGCATACCTGGTACGTGTGTGTGTGTGGTGGTAATATTACTAGTAGCAGTAATATGCACGATAAGAATGATACATCGATATAAAGAAAGTTGAATAGAGTATATAACGAAAGTATAACTTCTTTATATCGATGGAATGATAACATCACGAGTTTGACATTATAAAGAAGAAGCAATAAAGTAATAAAAGATAGATAGACATTCTCAACACATAACCGTGATTCAACATATCATCACTATATATTAATAGGTGAACGAGATATTATTAATACATAATGTTGTATTTACAATTAGAAATGCAAATAGAGCATGTCCGAATGGAAATTATCATCATAAATAGATGATAACCATACTTAGCATATAGATTAATAGAACTGTATTGCTATATTTAATGACTCATATTCAAATATAGATAATAACAATGTTATTATAACATACTTTTTTAATTTGTGTTTATTATATTCCTTAATATGATTCTATTTGTTTATATTTAATTGTTTTTATATATTATATATATATATATATATATTCAGCATTTGTGCAGTTATAATATAATTATATATTTATTTTGTTTAAAACCTAATTATATCTTATAATATTTTGTATTACAATATATCGATCAACATAGAAAACATTTTATATTCTGAAAGTTTAAATAATATATCTTCAATAAAATGTTTTATCATGCACTTTTTAATGTAGGTAAGATAGATTACAAATAATTACATTGAGAAAATCACATTTTAGTTATGTATTATACAAATATAATTATATTCATCATGCATACATTACATTATATAATCATTTACTAAATAATGATCGATAGTAGAATTATTAATACTATATAATAGTTAATATACATATATTTAATTAATTTATAATACATTTGTTCACTGTTTTATCTTATAACAACACTTATACACATGTTTATATGGTGAAGGAGTAAAGGCTTTGTATACAATAGTGTACATAAATAGTCTAGAATTTATCAGCGGAAATAAACACCGACATTATATCTGGGGATATGACATGCCGATTAGAAACGCAGACATTTTTGTAATGCATATGCATGAGATATATGCAAACACATATATCAAGGAGATTATTAAAGAAATGCAATAGTAAACAATTAATAACAATTCCATTTATATTATTTATTGCTATAATTAGAAGTACATCAATTGGAAAAGTATAAAATGATTATATCAGTGATCTATCATTATCAACAAAATATACATACACATATATATAAGTCAGCTATAGAATATAATGATAATATAGATTGGTAATTCACATTAAGTAGGCCTATAACTATGCACACTTAAGAACATCTATTATCAAATTTAAGGGCACATGTCCTTAAATATATATTAATATCGGATACAAAAGAATGCCGGGAACCTGACCTAACTGGTGGTACATCACGAGAGGTAAACAGCGCGTTAACTTAGGTTGTGACACCTCTTAGGTGCATTAGTAAGTCGTGTACGCCATGAATACAGGCTCATTCTTAAAGGGGGTATCCCACTACATGTATTACCGACAAGTTGCCGATAATACTTGTAGTGGGATACCCCCTTTAGATAGAATGACGAGTTCTTATGAAAACAATGCACCTAGAATACCACTAACATAGCGTATAAACTAATATACACACACACACACACACCATTAATGGTATAGTTTGACATCGCAACTTTGTAAATATGTAAATGGTTAGAAATTGTATTTCAATAAAATATTATAAAGCCAGATTATGCAAATATTTTTATTATTATTATTTTCTATTAATTAAATTAAATATTTAATTATTATTTTCGATTAATTTCCTACACGGATATATTATTATGCTAGAAAGATGACAAGGCACTGCGACTAAGTACATCACCTGACAATGAACTCTAATTAGGTACATCACCTGATAATGAACTCTGGTTAGGTACATCACACACACAGCGATAATCAAGTATCTATTGAACACGCCTAGTAATAATACTACAGGACTACTACTGCCACCTATTGCGGGATAGAATGCCTTCGCGGATGTACTATAGATAGTGCTGGGGAATGTTCTAAATAATGTATAATCAATTGAAATGTAATGTTGTTGTTGTAAAGTTTATTTGTTGTGCTCTATTGTGTTCTCATTATTATTATGTCATCATTTTCGTTTTAATCTTTATTTCTGAAATAATTAGTTACGCTTAAAAGATGAGTTACATTTGATTAGATAATTAACAAATATATTTAATAACAAACTAATAATTATAACCACTCAATATTATATACAATATTTACTATTGAATATATTTTAGTCATCATTTAATTTAAATTATGATATAATTATTTTTATAAATTTGAATTTGTTGATAAATAATAGTATAAACATATTTGTATATATATATATATATATTTGTATATATATTTTGTACATTATTAATCATAATAATATCTTAGTTTATAGTTACATATATATATATATATATATACTACCTAAGGTGTTATATTATAGTTTATAGATTTATTAGATTTTTTGTTAAACCTCAAGATATAAATATATAAAGGAAATAAAGTTTTTATACAGAAATTATTTATAAATTGTGAAATAAGTTACAAAATTATAATTATTGAATCCTATATACACATATTAATGAAAATATCAAATGTCAAAGAAAGTATGTACAGATATCTATATTTTATGAATAGAATTTGTCTTTGCAAAAATAATAGACATTTGATGATATACAAGCTACCAGATATGAATGTTATTGAATAATCAAGAGAAGCAATATTTGGTAAGATAATTATGTGAAAAGTTGTAACTCTATCTTATATATATAATTAATGAATAATATGAATTTAAAAATGATATTAAATGATATATTAAAGGTATATCAATGAAGTAAAGTAGTTGATACTGCGCACTATGTAGCACTATACCAGTGTGGTATTACTGTGTTGTACATTAGGCAATATTAAATTAGATATATTAACAATAGATATATACTTTATGGTGATTTGATAAAGATTTATATAATTAGCAATACGGTCATAAGATCGTAATAAGTTGGTTTATATACATTTAATAAATTCATGTAAATTCGTATATATATATACATATATATATATATGTGTGTATATATATAAACAATGCAAATAAAACAATGCAAGTAAACAAGTTTCATGATAACTAGAACAATAGTGTAATTATTACCATGACACGACGAACACTATCACAATAATCTTTTATTTGTCACTGAAAATGGAGTTTTTAATTAAAATAACAATTAATAAATTTCGGTAGTATATACATGCATGCTTGTGTGTGTATAAATATATATATATATATATATATATATATATATATATATACAGTGTATATACAGTGTATATACAGTGTATATTCTACACTGGTTAGTGTTAACACACGTTGAAACCATACTGTGTGCGTGTGGGCGTGAACATGTCTATATATGGTAATGCAACAAACACTGAGAACTGTGTAGGAGGCGTGTGTGGGGGGCGTGTGTGAATGTCACTCAGAGGGGTAAGTAAATGCCGTGGATTGGCCACGTATTTAGGGGGGGAGGGGGCGTGTTTAGAGAGGGAGTGTTATCGGGTTGATGGTATTGATATTCCGGAGCTGTGGTTTAATTTACAGATTTGGTAGACAGGAATAGGGGAAAGGTAGAGAGAGAGAGGTGTTTGCATAAAAAAGATGGCACTACTTAAAGGTATTTTAAAGCTTTACGGAACCCTATTCAAGGTAGGTAGGGAGGGAGGTGTGTATAATACAACGAACTCAGATCTTCTCACTAGTATTCTAAACTGTCGGGGGGGGGGTGGGGGTGGGGGGTCAAGAGGGGGCGGAGTTATGTGCCATTAGCCGACGCCTTTCTAATGGGTTCGTCGTCGTTACACTCACTAGAGGGCGTGGCGGTGGCAGCGGCGGAGGGGGCGGAGTCAGCTCCCTGTTGTTGTTGTTGTTGTTGTGGGGTCTCATGAAGGTATACGGCAGCCTCTTGAGCCAGCACCACTTTCTCGTTGATGATTACGTCTGTTACGTCTGATCCGGGCACGTCGAACATTGGGTCCAAGAGGATCTTCTCCTGTGGGGGGGTGGGGGTGTAAATAGGTGGTGAATAGGGGGGTATAGGGTCTAGCAGGATCTTCTCCTGTGGGGGGGTGGGGGTGTAAATAGGGGGTGAATAGGGGGGTATAGGGTCTAGCAGGATCTTCTCCTGTGGGGGGGGTGGGGGGTGTAAATAGGGGGTGAATAGGGGGGTATAGGGTCTAAGAGGATCTTCTCCTGTGATGGAGGGGGGTAAATAGGGGGATATAGGGGGGGTATAAGTTCTAGCAGGATCTAATCCTATGGGGGGGGGGTGGAGGTAGTGTGAATAGGGGGGTATAGGGTTTAGCAGGATTTTCTCCTGTGAGGGGGGGTGGGGTAAATAGCGGGAGAATAGGGGGGTATAGGTTAAAGCAGGATATTCTCATGTGAGGGGGGGTGGGGGGGGGGGTGTAAATAGGGAGAGAATAGGGGGTATAGGGTCTAGCAGGATATTCTCATGTGATGGAGGAGGGGAGGTGTGATGTGTGTGCATTGTAATCACTGTAGTAATGATAATTAATACCTAAATAATAGGGGGAGTGTAATGTGCAATGTAGTGGGAATAGAAGCAGAAATAGGGGGGAAATATGTACAACAATAGGGGGGAAATAGGTGACATAGGGTAAGCCAGTTACTGAGAATACATAAGTAACATTTGTTTTGTAAAATTTAGTTTAAAATTTAGTTTAAATTAAGTTTTACTAAATTATTAGAGAGTAAATGTAAATTTAACATAGAATTTATACGTAATAGTATAATGGTGTAGATATATATATATATTAAATGTACTTTTAATATATTTTTATAATAGCAACTATACATTATTCATTATAGTGTCCTATATATGGTTATTATATAATAAACAAGTTTATTATGGCAGTAAATACTTATAAATACTGGGAAATATATGACTAGGAATGTACTTTACAATACAAACTGTATATTTTATAAATTATTGTCTATATATAAATTATTTCCTAAAGTTAATAGAGTTATATTGGTCTAATATATATCTAGAATATATAGGTATCATTATTTGAAGACACAAATTGTTTATACAAAACATGGTTTATATAAATTTTTTCGAATAAAATTGTTAATGTCGTAATAATAATTTCGAAAGATAAATAATTATTTTGTTAAAATAAATTTTATAATAAAAAATTTTTCTTTTTATGCATATAATTTTATGCTAATTATTTATGTATATTTGGTCTATACAAAATGTTAAAAATGATCTATTTTTGATATATTATTATAATTATATAGTATTTACGTATGTTGTATGTATGCTTGATAGTATTACGATGTTGATGATCCGGTTTTATGTACTGGAGCAATAGGGGTAACATTGGGGGCATAGAGGGAGCAATAGGGCTAACATTGGGGGAATAGAGGGGGCATATAGGAAGCCATAGGGCCCCTATCATAGGACGGACTACTAACCAGAATAGCCCTAAGACCTCTAGCACCAGTCTTACGTTCCATAGCGAGATGGGCAATAGCCCTCAGGGCTTCATCTGTGATGTCTAGGTTAACCTGTAGTAGAAGTAGTAGTAGTGGTCAGTAGTGGTAGTGATGGTCAGTGGGTGATTGTGATACTGCTACTACAAGTTATAAGTGTTGATAATATACATTATATACATTACATTATATAAATAAATAAAGAAATATATAATAATCAAAATAAGATCAATAAATTAAATATATTTTAAAGCATTATTATGTTTTGTATTATCTGATAATATTTTATGATAGAGAACATTTTACAAATAAAAACAATAATTTGATTAAATTAGAGTTGTGTCTATTTATTCTTATAACATTTGTCAATGAGGTATATAATCTTTAATCTGCTATTAACAATTCTATACTGCATTATATATTACACAGCATCTCAGTGTTAATTTTGAAATTATTAATTTAATAAAAATATTATTTGAAAAATTGCTTAATTTGGAAGTAATAAGATTTTTTCAATCTTAAAAAAAATGTTGCTTACAAATATTCTACTTACAAATATGTTAATATGTCGATGTAGCAGATGTGCGTAAGTGAAACATTTAACACACACATATCCCACACACACAGTACCCACACATTACGTGGCATACACTCTCAGTTAGTTATCCTCGGGAGGTGAACTCTATGCAGACAATTGTGCTATTTACAATGTGCTCAGTCTCGGTGCGTACACGGAATAGTGTAATATCACTAGAACATAACATGTTCAACAACATAGTATTGGATTATTAATATTACAACATCGCAAATGAAAATATTGAATAATATATATTAAATATTTAATAAAATTGATCACATCAATTTTTAATAATATATATTAAATGCATATATGTTATATAGTGTATACTATATGTATATAGTAATTGTATTAAGGGAATTAACTGTATTATTGATAAATATACAAAGTAGATTTAAATACCTATCAATGATCGGCTATAATTTATTTTAGAATTTTATATTTAAATAGTATTATTGGAATTTAAATATTTATTATATATAATGAAATTATTGTTGAATTATGTATTACATGGTTTATATAAAGTGAATAACTTAATATTTGGACATTTAACTATACATAATTTCTTTGATTAATTTATATTTTTCTTTATTATTTGAATTAAAATACCCTTTTTAGTATACAAAATGTAAATGAAAATTTCAATAACTTGCTTAAAATTAAAACTAAAATTTATATGAAATTCGAGGGATTGATACAATACTTCAAATATACTTCTATAATTATAGGAGATTATTTATATTTATATATATTTAGAACAATAATCGTATAATAACAAATTTGATAAAAAGTTATATAATCATAAACAATTAGTAATTTATTATTTTACTATAATATGTATATATATATATATATAATATATATATATTGTTATAGTGATTTTTGTGGAGTCCTTTCGTATGTATATATTAAATAAAGTAAATATAAATGTTAATAATAGCAGCTATTATACCAGTAGAGAAGTATTGCTGTAGTGTTAATGATGAAGTGATGAAGTAGGCTTGCGTACCTTATCCATCTGGAAGAGAGCCTGAAACTGTGGAATGAGGGCATTCCTAGGTTCGGTGAGGATCTGAACGAGCATGTCTTCGCTTAGAGACTGGAACGGAACGATGATAGGGAACCGACCTACGAACTCTGGGATCATGCCGAAGTCTATCATGTCTCTGGCTTCCACCTGGTGGTGGGGTGGGGGGTTACGGGGGTAACATCGGGGGTGGGGGAGTTGCATCGGGGTTACGGGGGTAACATCGGGGGTGGGGGGTCACATCGTAAGGCTTCCACCTTGTGGAAGGGGGTTACGGGGGTAACATCGGGGGTGGGGGGGTTACATCGTAAGGGTTACGCAGGGCGGGATGTATATGCAGCGAGCAGATAGCAGAGGCTGAATTCACATAATGAAGATGACGAAGAATTCGACATAATATTGAACATAATATTGTGTATAGAGTTAAATAAATAATTGTAGGTTGTTTGAAAGTTATATATAACAGAGTCTATCAGTACCACTATTAGTACCGCTACTATTACCACTACTATTACTACTATTACCACTATCAGTACCACTATTAGTATCACTACCATCACTACAATCACTACTATTACTACTATTATAACCACTATTAGTACCACTACAATCACTACTATTACAACCACTATTTGTACCACTACCATCACTACAATCACTACTATTACAACCACTATTATCACCATATTAGCAACACTATTACCACCATAAGTAATCAAGTGTTTACCGATACGAGCGTAACCATAGCGATGCTATACAAACAGGGTAACTATAACGATAGCGAGCGCATGCTATACAAACGGCTTTAAGATTCTTGTCCTTCTCGAGTTGGTCAGAGACGGATTCGGAAGGTTCCGGAAGACTGGACCCAGCGGTGTTGCTGTTACCGGTGTTGGTGGTGGCAGCTTGACCTGTAGGCTGGGACCCAAACCCTAGGTACTGTGTGTGTGGAGATATAGGTTATAGAGAATGCTTTCAATGGAATACTGACTACAACAGTGTATAGTGAAATAGTGCAATACTAAAATACTATAATGTTAAAAACAATAAATTACTATGATACTAAAATTACAAAACTACTATAATATAATAGTAAAATACTATAAATGTAAATATATATATATCTATCGCACAACTATTTAAATAGTAAAATATCAAACTACTAAAATACTTTATCATTCAAATAATATAATAATACAATAATAAAATATTTAAATACTAAAATAATAAATGGACATATAAAAAACTTGAATTTTTAAAAGATAGGAAAATTATAAAATTTAAAATATTATCTTTACTGTTAATATTTATAAAATATGATTATCTATAAAAAAGAGTATAATCTATGAATTACAAAAAAAAACTATCAAATAGTTTTTAAGGCTATGTACTGGTATGGGCTGTCTAATGTATAAGAATAGGGAAAAATGCCTTAATGCTAAAGCCTACTTCTCATTCAATAATTAATGGATCGACCTAAAATAAATTGTAACTTATTTAGTAAATATGGAACTACAAAAATTACTATACAAAATTTCAAATTTTTTTGGGGATAGTCAAATAATTTTTGGTTAACATTTTTTTAATTTATTTAATTTTTTTTAGTCATTTTTTTTATATTTTTTTTTAATTTAAAAAAAAATGTGTATAGTAATTATTATGTATTGGTATATAATATACATTCTCTGAACAAATTATTGAAATCGGTTAATTATTTACAAAGTAGTAGGAATTTGAACAAAAAAAAAAATTATTCTGAGATAATCAACTTTAAAGTTTTTTTTTAAAGCTATTTTTCATTGAAATTTTTAAAGTACGTGTTTTAAAACGCTTTTTTTTAACACTTATACGTAATATTTTCATTCAAAATTTTAAAATCTAATAGTTAATATATTAAATATTCGAATTCAATCATAAAAAAAAAATGATAAATTAATTTATTGTGATACCAGTACATAGCCTTTACAAATTTTATAAATATAGAAATTATTGATGGAAATATTCCTCATAATTGTTATTAAATTTTGGGTAAATTTTTTATTAAAAATATTATTATATTTATATATTTTGTAAAAAGTTCAAAATTGATCATCTGCCTAATAATTAAAAAAATAAATGAAGATATGATAATAGTGGTATAAATATTATTTTGAATATATGTGTTGTTATAATTAAATCATTAAAATGTATACAGGCTATTCTAGTTTTAAAATGCTTTATTTTTTAAACATTTTTAACAATATTTAGGAACTCGAAATATCAGAATACATATAATATATTATGACATATAATAATAAATCCTTTATAATATTAATCACTAAAATACTATAATACAAAAATATAATACTATAGTATATAAAAATAATAAAATATTATAATATATAAAAATAATAAAATATTATAATATTATATACTAAAAATAATAACATATAGTAACTATATAGTAAATATAATAACATATATTATATACTACAAATAATAACATATAGTACAAATAATAAAATATAATACTTTATACTAAAAATAATAAAATATACTAATATATACTAACAATAATAACATATTATAATACTATTTATTAAAAAATAATAAAATATAATATTATATACTAAATATAATAACATATATAGTAAAATATAATACTATATACTAAAAATAATAAGTTATACTTAATTAAATTATATGTTATATCAGGACATTCATCTAATTACATGCCTACGATACAATGATTATGTGATTACAAATTTAATTACGCCACCATTAGGCTGAATATTCTAATTAAGAATTGTTTTTGTAGTATTACATTATTACTAATAATATTACCAAACTTAATCATTTTACAAAATAATATAAAGTAAATTACTATTTTAGTATATTGTAACTTTTCCTAACATAATATGATCCATTTATCATAAAATTTGATGATTTAAAATTATATTTTAAATAAAATGTATAATTTATTAATAACAAATATATTATTATAATATTATATAAATGTTATAAATTTAAAAAATATAATATCAAATGTAATCATATTATATAATAACATTTCATATTATATTTTATTTAATTAGCTATACAAATTATATCTATTCATTTATAATTATTTCACAATAATGGTTTTTAATAACTGACAACTTTAACTAAAAACTTTAATTAATATTTTATAATTTTGAAAAAGTAATTTAAATTTTACATTGTGTTATATAAATAGATGTGTATGGAATAATGTTTTTCAATGAAAAGTATTCATTATAAAAAATGTTTATTTATTATTAAAAAATATATGTTGTTTAAAAATGATATGTTGTTTAAAAATGATATATACTTATTTAAATCAATTATTGTATTGTATCATCAAAACCACTTTGATTAAATTTAGATAATAATTATTATAATCTATTTTATTATATGTTAATAATATAATATTATTAAATAATATTCAATACATAATATGACAGACTTGTTAATATTTAAGAGCATGCAAAGGGTGAATTCACAAATATATTTTAAAAATTATATTTATTTTTTGTTCCAAAATATTAATAATTATAGTGTTTTTTAACATGTACAAATTTTAGACATGAATTCAATCTAGAAATAGCATAACAAGTAGTTTTTTGACCATACTATTCAAAAATAAAAGTATTACTATTTTATTAATTATTTAATTAGTATTCCTGACTATTTTATTTTAGTTTATAATGTTTCATAACTTGTATATTGACGATTTATATGAAATAAAAACGAGATTGTATATTGAATTATTCTATATCATTGCACACATAAATACTCTATCATGTGATCATACTGGCCAATTAGAGAGAAGAAAGGTGACACTATATTTGTTTAGTTTGAAAACTCTGCTATTTGAATTTTTCTATATTTTCATTACGGTTTATTATTTCGATTTCATTATTACTTTTACTATATTACTTACTTTATTTGAATATTATATATATATATTATATTATAAATATTATATATTCACACACATATCCATTATATTTTATTATTAGTTATTTGTATTCATATTATTTATTTTATTTATATATAATTTAGTTTTATAATTATTTTATTTTATTTACATTACTATTTACATTACTATTTATTTTATATCATTTATACAATATATTATATGTAATTATATATACTTATATATATATATATATATATATATATATATTATACATATATTATATATAATATAAATTATTATTAGTCAATATAGTTATTCTTATTTTATAGTTTTTTTATTTATTTTATATCATTTATACAATATATTATATGTAATTATATATACTTATATATATATATATATATATATATATATATATATATATATATATATATATATATATATATATATATATATATATATTATACATATATTATATATAATATAAATTATTATTAGTCAATATAGTTATTCTTATTTTATAGTTTTTTTCAACTACATTTATATATTTAAGATAAAATCAATTGCTTTTTATGCTTTTTATGTCTTACTTCAAATGGTGTTTACTCAGAATAAATAAATTCGGGCTAGGTATGTGTGTATAAATGTAGGTAACTCAAAAACTATTATATGTATCATACTCATTTTGTAGCATTGTATAAAAAACGATTATATAAATAATCCTATACCTAAAATATTTAAATATTTGTATATGTATAATTGAACAAATATCAATTTCTATAGTATATATTACAAAATATAGAGTTTTTTATGTATATATATTTATAATATATATTATGAATAATTTTATGGTATAGGATTATGCATGTGAATGTAATTAATATAATAAAAACTAGTTCAATTCATTGAATTGAATGCTGTATGCCTGAATAGACCCATTGTTTGCTATCTCAATACATGTATGGTGTGACATGCCCATTATCTTATTTTAATATATATATATATATTATAATATTAATTATAGTATAATATTATACTATAATTGATTATCAAATAAGCGATATAAACCTATAATTATATATATTATATTCGTAAAATGTGATGTTTATATATTTAAAAATTATAATACAAATAATACAATTTAGTTAGTTTTTTGTTATGAAATAATTAGAATTTGTACTTGTTTTTATAGAAAAACCATTAACCCTGCTAAAAATGATAAAACATTATAATACTATATACTACAAATAATGAACTACTATAATACTAATAGATTAATAACACAAATATATAACAAATATATAACAAATATATAATAAATATTAAATACAAAATTATAGAAATTCTAAAACGCTACGATACCGAAATACTAATAATTGCCAACGATACTAAACCACTGACGGCTACAATCGTTGGTGCTGTCTCGCTAACCTTCTCGTTATTCCTGCGACTGACGATCTTGTCGAGGCCGTTGAAGGCTCCGGAGCCTATAAACAGGATGTTAGTGGTGTCGACGGCGATACTCTCCCCGCGAAGTTTGCGAGAACTCTTCTCCGGAACGTTCACTACGGTTCCTTCTAGAAGCTTCAGCATACCCTGTGTGCATGGTGATGATCACTAGTTCAGTGTATGTTATATGAAATATATATATATATATTGAAAATTAATCATGTATGTAAATTAATTTTTAGTTTTTTTAAATACAATTTTAATAAATATGAATTTTTAAATACAAATTTGATAAAATAAATCATTTAAGGTAGTGTCGTTTAAACTATTTATATTATATTTATAATGCTATCAAATTTAAATGTGAGGGAGAGAAGAAAGGATAAATAATTAATATTACAATAAATATAGTTAATTTATTTGATAAAATATTGATATATTTTATATATAAATCTAAAGTGTATTCATTTTCAAATACAAAATTGAAATAAGTATTATCAAAAATATTACTCCTAAATCTATTTCAAGATTATATGATGAATAAATAATAATTAAATATAATATATATTAATTACATGCAGATCTATATTTAAATATGGGAATATCAAAGATACATGAATATATTATGTAAAATTAATAATTAAAATCCAATTTTTAATTATAATATAGATATATATATATATATATATTATATAATATAATTATATAATATATAATATATATATATATTAGCGTTGTCATTCGGACCCGGACTTCGGACTTTAGGTCATTGATACCGGACTGATACAGTATAATGTATGATATATCGGACTCGGACCGTACTTTAATATTTAACTCGGACTATTTCGGACTTTAAATATTAGATTCGGACTATTTCGGACTTTAAATATTATATTCGTATTATTTCGGAAATTTATTATTGGATATCTAAAATATATTCCAATGTTTACCTTTGGGATTATATTTATTCGCGCCATTTTCAACTAACATAGCGGTTCTGTGTATGTATCAGCGACACTATTACTCAGATTAGCGTCCCTTTGTGTGAAAAGGAGTCACTGTCAATCAAACTACTCCCCCCTTTGTATGTAACCGCGACACTTTTACTAAATATAGCGTCCCTTCGTGTGAATAGGCGCCAATTTCAATCACACTACCCCGCCCTTCGTATATATCCGCGACACTTTTAATCCACATTGCATCATTTTAAAATATAGATATTAAAACCTGATTTTTTTTCAACTATTTTATACTCACACATATCTCCAAGACCCGAACCAGTTTACATCACTATACGATACTTATGCTGCTGTCAAACGATGCAGATATAATTATCAAACGATACTGATAGTGATACTTCTGTCAAACAATACTGAGATTTATGTCAAATGATACTGATACTGATACTGATACAGCTGTCAACCGATACTGATACGATACTGATACAGCTGTCGAATGATACTGATACGATACTGATACAGTTTCGAACGATACTGATACGATACTGATACAGCTGTTGAATGATACTGATACGATACTGAGACTTGCTTTTTAGAAAATTTGACAACACTAATATATATATATATCATAGTTTTCTATAGAAATATAAAATTATTCACTATGGGGATATACATTAATCTTACCTCTAATTTAAAATAGTATAAATGATATTGCTATTATATCAATGTGGTTTTAGTGAAGATACTTCATATTACTATTCACAATGTATACATATGTGTGTGTGTACATAGAGGTATCATACTTCAGTTATAGATTTGCTTTTATTATAAAAGTTTTATACAATCAAAATGTTATTGTACATCAACAACTAAGGTATTTTTTTAATTATTAAAATAATACGTTTAAATATTAGTATATCATGTATTACACATATTTATGGCTATGATTTTTAATCTATACTTTATAATATACATTTATATAATTTTATAAACTATATGCTTATTTTATTAAATTGAACATGAAAATGGTAATATCTATAGTAATATTAATTATGTATTAATTAATATTTAGTTATTCTATGATCCTATAATTTGTGTAGAAAATGTCTTACTTACTTAATTTGTTTAGAAAAAGAGTTACTCTTGAATATGATAACATATTTCACAAGTCTATATTATATAGTCAATATATATTAATTGTTATGTATATATATGTAAATATATATATATATATATATATATAATATATTATATATGTGTAATATTTTATACATATAAGTATACTATATAATACATATAAATATACTATACTCTCATTCTATTAATAGTTGTTCATTTTTAGTTTATCAACCTATACATGTTTTTTAATTGCTATCTATTTACTTTATCTAAATTATATATATATATATATAAATAAATATCTTAAAATAACTATGTGTATATAATGTATACATGTTAGAATGTAATGTCATTTAGGAACCTATTTCGAATATGCTTATTATATGTATTTATTTGTCTATTATATATGTATTTATTTGTCTATTATATGTGCGTATATAATTCATAGTAGACTCCATACACTATCTATACATATATGACTATATATAATTATCAATATAATACCTATATATGAATTTGTCACACACATATATATATATATATATATATATAATATATATTAATTTAATAGGAAATTGTTGACTTTAGTTTACTTATTTGAGTCCATTAAGGACATTCCTCGGTGCGTGTGTTAGCATCCATGGTGCCTGGATTTAGGTATCTTAAGATGGCCGACCATCACATATAAAGTATTATTTTATCAAATAAATGTTGCGATTATATTGCAGTATAAATATAAATAAATATAAATGTTTAGTTTGATATAATCGAAACTCGCTTTATAAGCATATATAGAAAAGAAATCGAATGTATTTAAAAATCAATATTATTTGTTTGAATATTTGTTATATAATGCATACGTCATGTGATGGGCGGCCATCTTAGGTTACCTAAATCGATGTACCAGGCGTGTTGAAGAATTTTACATTATTGAGATATAGTAATACCGATCTAGGTAAAATACAAATCTATGTTCAGAATGCACCTGTTAATAGGATATAGTAACAATAGTAAACTATTCAATGAATGTAACTATTTTTCTTTGTTTTATACAGATAATATATACTGATACAAACTAATGTGGAGTTTGTTTTAAATATAGTTTATTTCATGTATAAATATAGAATAAAATATGACATTTTTTACTATGATATTTCTATAGAAATGTGCATTTATCGCATTAATGGAAGGGTGAGATCGCTGCATGTGTTAAGCATAACAAATGCCCGCAATAGAATTATAACTACAGTGCGAGACTGTACATTAAATATACGAAAGTTAGTGATCCACGAGAAAATAGAACTTAAATCAAAACTCTGACTTATTGTATTATATAATTAATATCTAATATATACTACATAGGTATCCACAGTAATGCTATAAACCAAGGCGGCGTTTTGTTATTACATATAAACCCAATGTTAATTTTTGTACCATGTCGATTTGGGTATCATACTATTTATCATACTATCATTCATATCTATTTTTCCTTCCATATTTTTGTTTATTTATTTATTTGTTTACCTAATAATCTATATATTACATTATACATCATACGTTGTCTGTTATAGAACTTAGTGATTTAGCTTCATAGTTTATATTGTCAACTCCCATTAACTCAGACTTTTTACCAGTGATAGTTTGGTTGTGTAACTATGTCAATATGTGTAACAACAAATGGATATCTCAGAAAGCCTGCGATATCTCGTTATTATCGTCTGTCCCTTCGAGTCAGAGCTAGCGGGAGTTGACTGTGTATAGTGTTTCTATTGTCTGTGTGTAGTGTTTCTATTGTCTGTGACAGTGTCATACCTGTTGAACTCCCTCACCTCCGACATCTCTCAGCTGATGAATGCCTGGCACGCTACCGATCTTGTCCACTTCGTCCAGGAACACTATACCTATACAAGGGGCGGGGGGGGGTATTAGGGGGCTAGATAGGGTGAGAGGTCGTTAAGAGGGCAAAGGTTACTACGGTAAAGCTACGCTATAGTTACTACTAGGCTATAAGTAAGTATAATAGTCTACGAATGTACGCACACATTTAGTTGATGTGGGCGTTTAATGTTAGTACATATATAACGTATATTTATATATTATAAATATATACAAAAACACACACTCGCCTCCAAACAAACATGTTCACTTTACGAAATTGATGCATGCAATTGGCACTTTTCTTGATAAATTAACAAAATGGCATCAGCGATTTGATTGGATTTAGTTATATTATATAGGTCAATTAAAAGTTTGTAATTTTTATCAATATAGAGAGAAGTTACTTTTATATATGTCTATGGATTTAGATTATATATGTTAATAAAATAGTATGATATCTTCAATTCAAATACATATAAATACAATAAACTGAAAAATTATGAGGAATGTTAATATTTTATATTATATATATATATATATAACTATTATTTCTAGTATAGAAAGTATATTAAATTTGATCATACTTATAAATATAAATTAAAAGAAAAGCAGTGGTCTGAGCGCGTGGGCGGTCATGCGAGACGGCAGGAATGTACGACAGGAATGACACCAGGCACTAGGCGTACGACGTGCGCTGATATCACGTTGATGTACAGTAGAGTGTATACTATAGACGCATATCAATGAATACAATAATAGATAACAATATATAACAACCCTCACTCACACACACACACACACTGGCACCCCCCCCCTACTAACCCCCTACTAACCCCCTACTATCCCCCTACTAACCCTGTTGAGCCTTCTCCACATTATAGTTAGCGTCCTGCAACAGTTTAGCGATAACGGATTCAATGTCCTCCCCCACGTAACCAGCCTGGGTCAGGGTCGTACAGTCACAGATAGCAAACGGAACGTCTAGACACTTGGCCAACGTCTGGGCCAATAGCGTCTTACCTAAGAGGTCACATGATGCGTTACGTAACAAGGTTGGGTGCTACACACACATAATACAGGAACTCCTATTGCAGGACATCACAAACATACGTATAGTAGCGTGTACACAATCGTTACTAACTAGATTACATGGGTCAGAGCATTAAGGGGATGCCTCAGTGCGCCGACATTTTGTTTATTTTACATGTATTAGATAGGAAATTGATAGGGTTATTCAAAGACTATCTACTTTATGTTTAATGTATGAATATAGGTGAAATTAATATGTTCACATTCCCACATACCTTTTTCCCACATACCTTTTTCCCACATACACCCCCTCTCATACACACCCCCCTATACCCTCACCCCTCCCCCTATCATACACACCCCCCTATACCCTCAGCCCCTCTCATACACACCCTCCTATACCCTCAACCCCCTCTCATACACACCCACCTATACCCTCACCCCTCCCCCTATCATACACACCCCCCTATACCCTCACACCCTCCTATACCCCCATATAAACTCACACCACCCTCACCTCCCCTCTCATACACCCCCTATACCCTCACCCCCTATACCCTCACCCCCACCGCCCCCCACATACACTAACCTGAACCCGTAGGTCCCAACATAAGAATGTTCGACTTCTCGAGCTTGAGTTCGTGTTCAGTGTCGTCGAGGACAGAACTACTTGCCGTGGAGGACATGGATGCTGTCTTGGTGTCTTTGGGGTTCAGCGGTTGAGATAGAGGCGTCTGATTGGCTGACGGGTTCTGAGGAGGAGGCGGCGTGGACGGCGGGATACCGGCTATTTGGAGAAGTTCTGCAGATGGAGGGTTAGTAGGTCAAGGTCGGGAGAGTAGAGATCGGGAGAGTAGAGGTCGGATTAGAGATAGCGTGAACGCATCCCCTCAGAAGAGGTGAATCGCAACGGGTTAGAAATCGTCGGGAATACCTCTAGGTAAGATTATGTAGATGGGGGCGTGTTTATGTTAATGGGGGCGTGGCTTAGATAAAGTGGAATTGAATTAGAACACATAACTTTGGGCGTGGAGTGCATTAAATAGGTCAATTCTGTATATTAGGATATGTGCTTGTGTGATAATGGAGGGTAATCTACATCATTGTACTGGAGGTGTCACAACATAGATTGCATAACACACAACAACACTAGCATAACAATAGGATTCAGGGGCCGGTTGCTGCGATAACATAATATTGTCCTAGGACAATCTTTAGCTATCTCCGTAAAGTTAAATATTGTCCTAGGATAATCCTTAGCTATCTCAGTAATGTTAAATATTATCCTAGCATAATCCTTAGCTATCTCCGTAATGTTAAATATTGTCCTAGGACAATCTTTAGCTATCTCCGTAATGTTAAATATTGTCCTAGGACAATCTTTAGCTATCTCCGTAATGTTAAATATTGTCCTAGGACAATCTTTAGCTATCTTCGTAATGTTAAATATTGTCTTAGGACAATCTTTAGCTATCTCCGTAATGTTAAATATTGTCCTAGGTCAATCTTTAGCTATCTCCGTAATGTTAAATATTGTCCTAGGACAATCTTTAGCTATCTCCGTAATGTTAAATATTGTCCTAGGACAATCTTTAGCTATCTTCGTAATGTTAAATATTGTCTTAGGACAATCTTTAGCTATCTCCGTAATGTTAAATATTGTCCTAGGTCAATCTTTAGCTATCTCCGTAATGTTAAATATTGTCCTAGGACAATCTTTAGCTATCTCTGTAATGTTAAATATTGTCCTAGGACAATCTTTAGCTATCTTCGTAATGTTAAATATTGTCTTAGGACAATCTTTAGCTATCTCCGTAATGTTAAATATTGTCCTAGGTCAATCTTTAGCTATCTCCGTAATGTTAAATATTGTCCTAGGTCAATCTTTAGCTATCTCCGTAATGTTAAATATTGTCTTAGGACAATCTTTAGCTATCTCCGTAATGTTAAATATTGTCCTAGGTCAATGTGATGTTATCGCAGCAACCGCCCCCTAGGAGATAAACACATGCAGCAGTGGTACCGGCAGTAGTGATGGTATGATAGGTTCGCAGTAAAGCTGGTACAGTAGGTCAATGTCAAAGTGTATACGGCGGTCCTATACAAGTAGTACGGGCCACTGGTAGATGATGTTTACACTATGACTCATCTGTAATTAGTCATGACAATTTATTAACAATGACAAATTTATTTTTTTTGTGGGAAAAAATGTAAAAGGGGCAATTTCGAATTAAATTCCCCTTAAAAAGGTACTGTTCAGGTATACAAATAAAGTAAATGAAGTGAAATGCAAGAGTTATCAACGATCATAGAATACACAGATGTTCTTTCACGAATTGTTGCTACTAGAATTTAAGTGTGTAAATAAACTTAGTATTATCATTACTATATCTCTACACATTATTAATAAGCTACAAATGTACTGTGTGATTCTAGATCAATACTTCAGGCTATAGAAAAGGTGGACGTCTTAATCTGAGTCCTTTAGAAGGAAACAGATATCCAGCATTATTTGTATCTATTGTACCATGTAAAACAGAAATTGACTACTAACAAATTATTATTATCATTACTTCTATAGAAATTCGCATGACATTCGCATGACGTAATCATACATTGATGATACAAGGATGTTATGGAATCTCTGTAAGGTGTGATGTTTAACGTCAACAATGTATACATTTGAGTAGACGATATTGTTTACATTATTATTAACTTTACTATGACGAATGAAGTATAATTACTATATCTGCAAATTGGGAAATGTTCAAATGCTGAAATGAAATAAATTTTACGATAACAATTAATAATTATAGACAATTAATAATTGTAATAAAACTCATAGACAATTTTATAATAAATATATAGGTGATATAAATATTATGCAAAATATTAAATACATCAAATATTCAAATTAGAAATTAAAATAATAAAATACGAGCCCATCCTACATTTCTCTTTATATGTAAACATTTAAAGTAACATGTAAACTATTGCAATATGTCATTGTTCCACCATTGATTTTGTATAGAAAAAGTGATTTTGGTTTGTTGATATCATTATAAAAGTAATTAGTTCAATATTATCTTATATTTAAATAATAACATACTAATATAACATATATTATATATATATATGTGTGTATTTTAAATAAATGTTAAATGTTAAATAAAATATAAATTGTCATACAAACAATCAAAACATTACTATATTAGTATTACGGGGTTTGCAGAAACAATAACAATAAATAAAGCAAGAAAATAAAAATAACAACAGAAACAAACTAAGGCTGGGGTGTTAACTGGTTATCCAATCAGATTGCTCTATAGATAGCGGCACTGATCTGATTGGAAGAGACAGATATGCCATGCAATCGGCTCATCGTCACAACCCCAGCCTGAATAGAGATCAAACAACATGCAAAAGGTCTCTAGTGTTAAGAGGCAGGGGGTGAGGGGGGCTCACATGTATTATATCAGCTATTAGCTAGCATTAGCATTAGCACATATGGTTTATAATATATCTATATAATATAAACCTAATTATTAATCACTATTATGCAATATTCAATGAACTATGATATTATATCACCCTTATCATTATTAAATGATATTGCATCATGCAATTAAATCCACACAACATGATAATGTTATCACAATATTTGTCATTGTAAAATCTCCATTAATATTTTTCATATTACACATAGTTTCATTAATATTATGTATTTTAGAATACTATGCTATCTATGGAATAAGTTTTATTTAGTAATATATGTTTATTATATTGCTTGGTATTAGCCATTACATTATCGCTATCTCTATCTCTTTCTATATTTGAAATGAAGTTAAAATTATAAAATATATTGTACAATAGATGAGAGAGAGAGAGAGTTAAGAATTAAAGCTGCGTTCACACCAACAAATACAGTAGCCCGATATCCGCTTTAAAGTAGTCATTGTAAAACATTTACCAGATACCGGGCAAGTCAAATATTTCATAATAGGTAATGCTTATATATAAACATGCACATAAGGCATGCGTCCACCTGCCCTATATCAGTATGTAATTATATAGACGTTCACATCGTAACTGCCCACTTTTGATTTTCATCGATATTGGGCTTTTGTTGGTGTGAATGCAGCTTAATGGACGCGCGCCAGCTGTGCGAGCCCCACCTAGCCCTACATCGAGGTTACCGTTGGTACTGGATATAAACGTCTTCTCAACGGGCTGGAAGCTCGGAGGCGGTTTGTCCGAGGCGTTACGGTGAGAGGGGTCGCGACCTCTAGACACTTTCTTATGACCTACAAGCGTACATGCGTGAAGCCGGGGGGTGTCGAGCGGGGGTCGAGCGGAAGCGGGGCGGTACCGTGGTGGTAGTGGTGAGGGTAGCTAGACATACTAGATAGGGTATCAGTGGTGTGTAGTAAAGGTTCAGGATGTGTGCAATGTGTCACTCAAAGTATGAGTCACATGTATACGCACTGTTGTATGTACACTTATATAAGAGACATTGCTGTATGTACATGTGTATATAGCATTAAAAACACACACACGCTAGTGTACAATGTGCATATGCATGTGTATGTATATGAAAGCGAAAAATATATATTTCTATAGGTTTCTATAAAGCACCTTCTATTCTACACCAGGATTTAAACCAATAAGCTAAGCCAGTTTAAGCCAGTTTAAGCCAGTTTAATTAAATGTAAACCAGTTAATCTCACCTGAAGGATATTAGTGAGTTTAGCGTGATGATAGTGATGATGATGATGATGATGATGAAGATGATGATGATAATGATGATGATGATGATGATGATGATGATGATGATAGTGATGATGATGATGATGATAATGATGATGATAGCGATGATGATGATGATGATGATGACGATGATGATGACGATGATGATAGCGATGATGATGATGATGATGATAATGATGATAGTGATGCTTAGTAGTATTACAAGCGAGAGAAAAGCTCGAGATCATTGGATACATCTCTCATATAGAGAGGGCGGGTAGCGAGAGATAGCATCAGAGAGGGCGGGTAGATAGCATATCTTATCAGAGGGGTGATAGATAGCATCTCTTATCAGAGGGGTGATAGATAGCATCTCTTATCAGAGGGGTTATAAGAGATAGCAGAGTGTTGACTTTACCTGTGAGATTCTCAAATTCTTTGCCACCTTAAGAAATGTGAAATAGAATACAGTTATATTATCAGTTGAAATAGTAGCGATGAATACTCTACGCTGATTGGCTGACATAAAGGCATGTACAATTAGTCTGCTCTATACCAGAGTAATGCTGTTGTAGTAATGCAATACCAGACTTTCAATTTGAACAGTTATATCTACATATACAGCCTGGCATGTTAAATCAACAATTTCAGCCAGGCTGCGATTTAATATTGGCTGTATACGTATAATATTAATTAAATATATTAGTAATAAATATATTAGTAATAAATCTTAACCATAATTTTTAATACATAATCATATTTTATAACTTCAATTAAATTCTGTATTACAATTTATAATATTTATAAAACTGTATAATATCAGGAATTAAAGTAATGTGAATTAGAATACACATCATGATGAGATACTGTGAGGCCTGTAACCTCAACCAGTACAGGAAGAGTGTTGCATACATACACACATGTGTGTACATTACAATGCCTGCTATTATATTGTGTTTGAGAACACAAGTTAATGTGGTATATTGAATGACATGTAAATACTGAATAGTGTATAGATAGCATGTAGCATGCCATCTAGTCATACTTCTCTTGTTACTATGATAGAGCATACATAAGGTATTGATGCAGTTTAAATAGACAGCTATGCTTTACACTACTAGAATCATTATATCAGTGATCAATCAGTGATAAGCAATATGTGTGTATGTATCAAATATAGTATATTATATTATATGTAAAAATAATACTAAATACCAATAAAGTGCTAATACAAATATGTTATTAACACTAAATATTAATTATGCTGTATATATTGTAAAATAATAAATATTAATGGAGATTTTACAATGATAAATATTGTGATACAAATATCATATAGTGTGGATTTAATGATGTAATATCATTTAATAATAGCTACGGATGATATAATATCACATTTCATCGAATATTACATAATAGTGACTAATAATTAGGTTTATATTATATAGATATAGTATAAACCATACAGTATATGCTAATGCTAGCTAATAGCTAATATGACATCATAATGATGACGCTTTGATAACTCATAACCTGATAGTATGACTCATAACCTGATATTATGACTCATAACCTGATAGTATGACTCATAACCAGATAGTATGACTCACAACTGGATAGTATGACTCATAACCAGATAGTATGACTCACAACCGGATAGTATGACTCACCTCGGTTCGAAAACGACGTGTTCTGAATCTTATCGGACAGGGTAGAGCCACCGATATCGTGTTCCGCTGCATTATGGGTACAGGCCGGGGGGGGCGTGGTCTTCACGTTAGTGTAGATACGCTTGTAGTGGTTGTAGACGGCAACTGCCAGCACGCGCTTGGCGTGGGTTTGACCGATTACGTAGCGGTCAAGGAAGTCGAACATCTGGGGGCGGGGTTAGAGGGGTGGAATTAGTGGGTGGGCGGGGCAGAGAGGTTAGAGAGGGCGGGGCGGGGTTAGAGTGGGGCGGAGTTAGTGGGTGGTGGGGCAGAGAGGTTAGAGAGGGCGGGGCGGAGTTAGTGGGTGGTGGGGCAGAGAGGTTAGAGAGGGCGGGGTAGGGTTAGAGTGGGGCAGAGAGGTTAGAGAGGGCGGGGTAGGGTGACACTACTACGATGTAACGTATCGTTTCACCGTAGTTAATTTTAATAAATTCTAAAACAAATTTTAGGTTAATCATTTATACGGTGAGCAAATTTAAATTCGACATATGATAGGAAATTGTGTAATGGTGTAGAAATACAATAATTAAATGTACTTTTTTAATATTTACAAGATAGAAACTGCAAATTATTTTATAATGTACTTATATATGGTTATTATATAATAAAAAAGTTTATTATGGCAGTAAATAATTATAAATTCTGCGAAATATATGACTAGGAATGTACTTTACAATACAAATGTATATTTTTAACTTATTATCAATTATTTTCCTGAAGTTAACATAATAATAACATGTATAATGTATATCTATTAGTGCTGTAAAATTTCAAATCATCCATCTCAAATATCAAATACTTAATTTTTCGGTTCGGTTCTTAAAATATCGGGTATTTTATAATATTTGAAGATATCAAATACATTTTTTATGATTTCGGTCCGGTTCGGTTTTTAAAATTAATTATCGGTTCTCCAACATTAAATTTGTTTTGTAAATATATTTTCGTATTTTGGAACCATAGAATTATAGTTTAGCAAAATAAAATACAAATATATAAGCAATACGATCTAGGTAAAATACAAATGTATGTTTGGATCAAATATAATTAAATATCTATTAAATAATCGTTGCTAATGCTATGTCCAATAGGATCACAGTATTAATAATCTAACCTACATTTTAATTTTTAAAATTGTTATTGTTTTAATAAATGAGTATTAATAATTTATTGGATAATTTAACGGATATATTAAGTGATTTTTATGATTAAAATAGTATCTTAAATTATAAATACACCATATACACCATGTTATTATAATATGTAAATTAGAATCCATATTTAATATAACTATATAAATTATAATATAAATGATAATTATCATTCATATATTAACTATAATGTTTATACAATATTAAATAGTATTTTTAATGATTAAATTAATATATTTATTATAAATTAATTATTAATATTATTATAATAATTATATTAAATATAATATTTAATTATATAAACTATAATAATTATCGGGAATCATCGAGTGAGTGCTCTAAATAACGAAAGTGAGATTGTAAATAGATTACGAAATTTGATATATTAGAAATATATATTCTATAGATGTGTTTTATTTGTTATCATTATTATAATAAATATACGTTTAAAGTAACTTTATAATAAAGTTTATTCATATTATTAAAACATATATTAAACATGACTATATTTATCATATATGTCGAAAATTCGATATAAATTTATATTTTTAAACATAATAAATATGAACATGAGAAATATTTACACAATTCGCGATCGATTTAGAAACACCAATTTCGTTATTTAGAGTGTTCTCCCGATTCTATTTTTAATTACATGCGGCTATAACTCTGATAACTCATTATTATAATCACTATATATTTATATAGAATTGTTCATAGTTATAATGTTTAATATATGTTAAATAGGTACGAATAGAATTACTTAAGTGTAGGTATAATGAATAAAATATAAAATACAAGAAAATTTCTCTAGAATATATATTTCTGATATATCAAATTTCGCAATCTATTTAGAACTTTCAATATTTAGATCATTAACTCGATAATTCCCGATTATAATAATTATAAAATATAATTATTATAATTTTAATAATTATTAATTAATTTAATAATTAATTTTCCGTAAATTGTAATATGTCACTTTACCCAACCGAGTAGGAAACGTGGGTATTTAATTATATCATAAATATTAATAATATATTAATGTCTGGTAAATAGAAAACAGATAAAATTAATTTTAAAATCATATTATTATTTTATGTGTTAATTACAATAGAAATATATGCATATATTTATTAATAATATTAATATTATTTAGAAATAGGTGAATTATAATAAAAACAAAATATGACTTATATTATAGAATTTAATAAGCTTTCCAGTGATACTAATTGTATTAGAATAGCATCAACATAACACATCTCATTCTCGTAGCTATTAGTTGATCATAATAAAAATGTCACAATCTAATATTTTACAAATTATATACTCTATTTATACAAATAATTATATATATATATATAAATATATAATTATATATATATATATACATAAAATGTATACAAATTGGGTTGTATTCGAATGTTTAAAAATTTTTAATTGAAAATAATTTTAAATTAATATTAAAATATAATACATTATTTTAAGTATTTAACATTATACGAATCGAAAATTAATTATTCGATCTAATATTGATTATAAATAGTAAATATTAAATTAGTCTCTAGATTAAGTAATTATATATGTAATTGTATATTATATGACAAAGAAATTTATAAATATGACCATTTGAAAGTGGACGCGTCTTAATAAATCATAGACCATGAAAAAAATGTTTGATAGTTATTGCTTGACCGTGTATCTTGGTCTTTAGTATTACGATGTTGATGATCTAACATTATGTGTTAGAATGTGTATAAAGGGTGTATGTATGGTTATGTGTACGTATGCATGTATGTATGTATGTATGTAAGTGTGGTTATATGTATATGTGCATGTGTGTGTGTGTATATATGTGCATGTATATATAGAATGCCAGACGTTTCGTATATCGGACGTTTCGTATAAGACGTTTCGTATAAAAATATCAGACGTTTCGTATAAGAATTCCAGACGTTTCGTATAAAAGACATTTCGTACAGACGTTTCGTATAATAATTTCAGACGTTTCGTATAAGGAATTTATAAGTTTGTTATCTATTAAATAGTTAATAATTAACTTTATAAATAATTGTATTACTATTATAATATTTGTATATATATATTTATTGAAAGTAAAACAATATTATTATAAATTATGACTGTGAAATATTATATTTATATTCATATTTATATCGGACGTTTCGTATACGAATTTCAGATATTGTGTTTAATATTTATTTAGATTTTTTTAATTACTATATATACTTGGGATATTGCAATATTTTATTTTACTATATATATATAATTAACTTCTTGGGTATCGTTACTTTATTTATATATTTTATTTATTATACAATACATTATTATAGATGGATTTGTAATAGGTTAACAACTTTAACAACTCGTTATATGATTTTATTTATAAAGGTATATCAAAGGGCTTTGGGTATATCTTTAATATAATTTATAATAATACATTTCATAAGATACAATTATACATCAAATATACAATTATACATTAAATATATACATCAAATAAACGAGTATAAATCAAGTATACAATATATAAATATACATCTGAAAGTTTGTTCATCAAATAATGGAAAATTTTCGATTCATCATATAACAAATTCATTAACCTATATGAATATATAAATATATATTTTTTATAAAATAATATTATTCACAAACTTATATAAATTCAAACTAATTTCACCAATAAGTATTATATATATATACTATAGTATATATATATACTATTATAATATTATAATACCCTTGTTAATACTATATAGTGTATAGAGTATACAGTATATATATAGGTACCTACTATATATAGTATATGAATACTATTATTTGTATGTGGTATTAAGTAGAACATAAAATAATGTATTTCCTTTATAGTGCCCGTATATATTCGCGATTCCTACGTATGCGTATGAAACAATAGAACTTCTATCTTAGTAATTTTATTTGTAAGGACCACATAGTCTAGTTAATTGCAATTTAAAATATATGGGCGTATACGATACTAATTGGTGGATAGTTCACAAAATCATATAATGAGTTATTAAAGTTGTTAACTTATTACAGATCCATCTATAATAATACAATTGTATTAACTAAAATATATAAATTAATTAACGATACCCAATAAGTTAATTATATATATATATATATATATTAAAATAAAATATTGAAATATCCCAAGTATACTTATATATATATATATAGTAATTAAAAAAATCTAAATATATATTAAACATAATATCTGAAATTCGTATACGAAACGTCCGATATAAATATGAATATAAATATAATATTTCACAGTCATAATTTATAATAATATTGTTTTACTTTCAATTAATATATATATACAAATATTATAATAGGAAGATAATTATTTATAAAGTAAATTATTAACTATTTAATAGATAACAAACTTATAAATTCCTTATACGAAACGTCTGAAATTAGTATACGAAACGTCTGTACGAAATGTCTTTTATACGAAACGTCTGGAATTCTTATACGAAACGTCTGATATTTTTATACGAAACGTCTTATACGAAACGTCCGGTATACGAAACGTCTGTCACCCTATGTATGTATATGTGTTTGTATGTGGAGGTGCAATCGAGTGTGAATGTATGTGATAAGCATATAATGTTCAATGTAATCATTATTGTACAGAAACTATCCACTCAAAAAATGATAAATAAATGACAATCCAAGGATTAATATTTAAGCCGAGACAATAGATAATCTATATATAAATATAGCCTACTGCATGTGTCGACCTAATTAAATTGATAAATATATTATGTATGATTTATTTAGGCCATATTCCTTATAATTATCAAAAGTGACTAGTTAATAAATCAAACATAGAATTGTTGTATAATTTAAATATATTGTATATATACATGGCAGTTCCTACATGCATTAGGTGCAATATACAGATCACATTACATCTACTTATAACAACGATCGTGTGATGATTGTTTGAATACGGGTTAAGTCAAATATCATGCAGACATTAGCAGACATGTTATAAAACCAGTAAAAATCAGTGTATTCCAATAACCGATAGTTTTATATGTCTGATTTCCAACCATTCATACCAAAACTCGTGGTTTTTGATATTCACCGAAATTGGTTATCAAAATCGGGACAGATATTGAGGGGCGTATACTTATGGTAACACAGCTTTATATATAATATATATTGATATATATATAGCAGTGTATGTTATATGTGATATAGGGTGTACTGGGTTATATGTGGTTATAAAGCGAGCGTGATGAATATACGCGGGTGACTACCTTTCTAGGTGCAGGAGGGGTTTTCTTTAGCACTTCAGGGGTGAAGAGTTCTTCCGATGAGGGGTTAGCTTCCGTTGCATTATGGGTACGTTTGGAGTCGTTGTCAGGCAACACCACAAAGAAATGGTTACACTTCCTACACTTCACGAAACGAGCTGTTCGTATGGGTTCATCAGGTTTTAGGGGGTATATGGGGGATGGGTAGGGAGGAGGGGGGAGAGGGGGGAGAGAGGGGGAGGAGGGGGAGGGAGTGGGAATGGGGAAATATGTTGGGGAAGGAGGGAGAGATGGAGAAGAAAAAGGGAAATGGATATATAGGGAAGAAGGGTAACATTAAATAAAGTGTACCGCTACATTCTGATTGGTCATTACCAGGGTTCGAATGATATAAATCAAATGATTTAATCATGATTTAAATCAGCCTAAAAAATCATATTTTTGTTGATTTAAATCAATATTTCTCAAAGTATATTATATAATTATTAGATCATGATTTTTATAATATAATTTAATTTATAATATATTCATGATGGCCTTCTATATCCCTACATGGGTATGGGATGCTATGTTATATCATTAATATATAAATAAATGAGAATTATGATTCATAAACAAAAAATCAAAGGAAAAATATATAATGTTAAATAAATAAGAATTATGTAGACATTATTGGAGAAAGATATAATTTTATTTGTTTCTATATGAAATCCACAAAATATTGGTACATTCAAAATTAAGAAAGCGGAGTCTGGTAGTTAATAAAGCTGCAAAGCTTGTATTTATGTACAAATATTTTAATATAAAGTAATTTATTTAAATAATTATCAAAAACTTTTTATTTGATTTCTTGTATTAATAATGTTAGCATAATTATTTAAATATAATTCTAGATAATAAAGTAGTCAGTAATAATAATAAATAATATAAACACACTAGTAATTAAATAATAATTATTTAATGTTTCATTATGCAACAGCATATAATATAATGTATACATTAATTTAGATAATTCAAGACATACACGATATCACATTTTTATTATAGTATAATTCTATTTATTTAAATATCTTTACTTAATTTTATAGATAATTAATATTTATATATAATTTTATAAATTTAAATATACATTAATAGTTATTTAAATTTCTAGTTCTATTACCAGTATAAAAATTATTTATTCAATTTTTATAATTAATTAAACATCTATTTATTATATTATTATACAATTTAAATATTATTTGCATTAAAATCAAATAAATCGATTTAAATCAAATAAATCAGATTTTTTGGATTTTTTTTGTAACCCTGTTCACTACTACTACAACGACTAACAGACAAACTGATCGACGTGCGTGCATGCCTCTCCACATTTAGGACACCACCAATGATTGCTGCTGCCTCCGCCGCTCTCTCCACCACCAGCGCTTCCTTTACGTCCGTCTCCTCCCAGTGATGACTCACCTAGGTAGAGTGATTGACAGCTGTATTAGGTACACGATGAATAACGCTGTAGTATTAACTAGACGCGGCACTACCTCCATACTAATTACGATGAGAGGATGATTAATGTACGATACGCAGTGCAGTGAAGTATTAGTTATATATAGGGGGGTTATAGATAGGGGGTTATAGATAGGGGGTTATAGATAGGGGGTTATAGATAGGGGTGATATAGATAGGGGTCTAGCCTAAATTAGTACACACGGAGGAGAAAGTCCGAGGAGCGTTATTTTCGTGGTTTTTAGTTGTCTAGTTAAAAACAAGGTAAAAATGGTGCATATTTTAAACGCGAGGACAGGTTTGTGTTTTAAGAGTACCAGTAAAGCTAGGTAATGCAACCGCTGCAACCGCTGCAATGTCCCATATCTTAATGCTTCATCACAGACTGAGCATCAAAGTCACATCGATAATAACCAATTGTAGAGAAACTAACGCCTAACTATATATCTATGTATCTATGTATCTATATGTATCTATGTATCTATAGGGACATTAGAGCCATATATGGTTATAAGTGAAAACTTCATCTAAGTTCCTGGATGGGATGAAAGGACTCCACATCAAATAAAAATAACAATAACAATATGTATCTATATGTATCTTACAAAATAAGGGTGGATAAACAAACCATTCACCAGTGAGACTAACCCCCTTTAGAGCCTCCCAGAAAGGAGCCGCCGCCGCCCCCTTTACCAGACTTAGACGTAACCGACGCGTTGACTACAGCAGCCGAGGAGGGTTCGCTGGAGGGTTCCTGGCAGCAGGGTAAGGGCGCCGGAGGTCTCTTGCCCGTGCAGGCGTGATGTCTCATCTGGTCGCGGGTGACGAAGCTGATCTGACGCAGGAGACATTTACGCTGGTCACAGCCCTGCACTGCTGCGGTGTAAGGTGGCGTGAGGTTATGTAAGGGATGATATTTACACTATTTGCTGCCCTGGACGGCTGTGGTAGAGGTATAAGGTGTGAGGTGTGAGGTGTAAGGTGTTAGGTGGCATTATACGGGTGTTAGTGATGACGAGTTGTGTGGTCAATACACTAACTAGAGTATTTATTAAATATAATAATTGATTAATACTTAACGCTTTAAGACCCAGTAATTTTAACTAATACTGCACTAAATGGCCAGAGATTATGTATATTTAAAAAAATTATATGCATTTAAAAAAAACGAAAATCTATTGATATGTGTCTAATACATATAGTTATATTTTGATTAGTAATACTAATTTAGTATATATAATATTAATCTGATGAATAAAATGAAATATAAATATTATTCATATTATATTTAATTAATTATTATAATATTTAATGATAATTATAATAATTTTTTATTTAAATATAAATTTCAAACTAAAATTAAATATACAATTTTTTATAAATATATATATATATATATATATATACTAATAAAATGTTTAATATATATTAATTAATAAGACATTTTACAGATTTTATAAATTAACTGACTTATATGTACCTAAATTCAATACTAATACGAGAGCTTCATCAGCATTTATTCGTGATTAGGCCATTTGTAAAATTGAAATAAATAATGCAATAAATCATAAACTTCTAAAAAATATATCATTCTGACCTATAATTCGGTTAATTTAATAATAAATAACTACGCGATTCATATAATGCAGACACAAATATATATAAAACAACGTTATTTAATTAAATTATTATAATATAATTAATTATTGTTATTTTTAAGTTATATCTTTACATAATTTGTGTGTGCATATTCTGATGATGTTTTAAATAATTTTTATTTTAATAATATTTCCATTATATTTAAAGTAAACAATGGAATATTGTTATTATTATAATGATTATAAACAAGTTTAATAGGGTGTTCACAAGATGCGTGTTTTGCTTGTCGTACGAACAAATGCTGGACCGAATTCTTCAAAATCATAAATTCGGTCCAGCATTTACTCGGATTCCTATTTTTCTCGTCGTACAGCAAAAATGGAAAATATCCTATTTTTTGCTGGACCGAAATATCTTACTATCTTTGGTAATATTTACAATATTTTATAAAAATGTTTACATAATAATTTTTATATAATTAATCGTATTACTACAATATAAACTACAATATAAACATGAATTATATAGAATATACAAAATTAAATAATTCAAGTAAAGATATAATAAAAAGTAGTTTAATTAAATGCTTTAAAGATCGAAATCGTCGTAAATAATTATGCGCCCATATAGTTCTCATTCTGCTATTTTCATACGAAATATCCAGTGCAATTTCGCCAGTTATTAAACATAATAAATTCTTTAAATAAGTATCCAAATAAGTATCCATAATTATATGTAATAACATGTAATATAAAAGATAAATTAAAATATTATTTAAATTTGAAATTTTTGTTTATTTACTTTATTTTTTATTTGCGCTGTCAGTTATTCGTAACTACGACAATTTAAACCCGCGTCGTGTGAACACTCTTGTTTTTTAAATGCTGGACCGACAAATTTCGGTCCAGCATTTGTTCGTACTACAAGTAAAACCTGCATCGCGTGAACCCTATAATAGGCGATATTAATGACATCAAATTTGCATTTATAATTTATTTACTAATTTATTTAATAATAATTATTTATTTTAAAAATAAACATTATACGTTGTATTATATGAAAATTCTCAAAAACTAAAATATAAAGATATTTTTTTTAAATCCTATAATAAATAAAACATATCACGTATTTTCCATTTTCATTTATATAAATCGAGTGCCAAATTATTTAATTATATGTGCTAATACATGGTCCGAGATGCTTGGGATTTTTTGAGTCAAGACGACCCGAGATGCATGAGTCTTAAAGGGTTAACCGGGATTAACCCTTTACATCCGAGGATTTTATAATTACATGTCGCCCAGTTCAGAGCTTGTGTTTTTAAAAATATGTATGCAGGTTTTTTAATAAATGAAAATGTGGATATAAATTGATATAAATATAATAAACGTTCTATTACAAGTTATAATTTGTTGGTTTAGTATATAGTTTATTTATCTGGAAAAAAATTTTTAATTGGTTAATTATTTAAAATATTATAATCAATTAAAAAATAACAATTATAATTAATTCTTTAAAATAAAATAAAATAATTATATTTAAAACCTAAATTAATGTATATAATACTAATATTTTGCATATGCGTTTATTCTTATAAAGTGGTAACAATATATCAACCAACAATAAACTGAATAAGTTATATAAATTGAGTTGTTGATGAATAATTCACAAGTAAATAGCGTACAAATAATATAACATATTTTTTCTATTATTAGATTTTTAAATTTAAAATAAAAAGTAACACTATAATTCTGTACTATCGGTGTAAATAATATTGTAACGTATACTTCCACCAATTTTAATATTATTACGCAGGTTTTATTTATATAATTACGAAAAAATTAGCCATAAATTATTTTTCGCTAAAAAGTTACAACATAAATAATTAATGGTAATATTTATCTAACTTTTTATCAAATTTGAAATTTATTATTGAATTATGCTTTTTATTAAACTATTTATTACAATGATATTTACTTTAGTTACTATAAACAATAAAGTATCCAAGCAATTTTATATATTAAAATGAATTTATTATATAAAAAAAATGATATTAATTTTTCAATTTTAATTAATTTTATTTCTAAAAAAAACCTCATATAAGGTTATATTATACCAATTAACTTGAAAACTAAGATATGAAATTTATTTTTTTTAATCTTATCATAAAGAAAAATTTCACTCTATAATTTTGATACATTTAAATAATAAAATGGACTAATATATGATATGTAGTAGTATCATATAGGTTGCTCAACAGAAATCAACAGCTCTGCATTTTATAACACAACATAAAACAGCAGCTCGGACACAAGTGTTAATACTTAATAACTAATTATGTTTATGACATTAATATTTAATAAAATTATATTAAATATTTAATATATATATATTTTAGTTTCTATAAATATAATGATGTATATTTTACAAATTTGTATGTATGACTATATGATATATATATAAATATATAAATATATTTATAAATATATTTATAAATAAATGACTAAAAAATAAAAATAAAAAACAAATATAAATAAAAATATTTACAATTGCGTTGATATATAAATTATATAGTAATAATATGAAAATATAGGTGTATTTTGTGACCTTAAGCAATTCATTATATATTATGCAATGTATTGATTATTATTCATATTAGAAATTATGTTATTCATTATTTATAGAATATATTAACCCTCTGAATCCCATTAGTTTTATAATTTAATGATTTTTCATTTGGTGTTTAAACGAATATTAAAAAAAACTCAGTATTTGAATTATATTAATAAACATGTGATAATATCAAATACAAGTGATAGGACTTTTTTAATATGTCTTTATATCTTAGATTTTGAGTATTATCAAAGATTTTCCGAAGGAAAGATATAACACTTACGCGAAATCGTGTAATTCGAATTTGTATACAAAATACCCTGGTGCCACCTATAGCGGGTTACTTTTAGGAACTATGTGTTGTTTATAATGTAAATTCGTATTTAACTATACACTTTTAAAATGTTAAATAATATGCTTTAAATTAATATTTATATGATGAAAACTAAGTGTTCATTACTAATATATAACAAACAAATATGATATTTATGTATTAAATGCTATAAGTATATATTTAGTAAGTTAAAGTTAATTTATATTGCATGTAATTTAATAGAGCAATGAAAACATTGTTGTATGCAAACAGAGCCGAACCTTAATCTATTTCAGTGATTTAGATACTACTGCTAGCAGCGGTTGGGGATATTACTAAATTACGTTGCATACATAGGGAGTGTTATATCTTTGCTTCGCAAAATCTTTGGTATTATGTTAAAATACAACATTATATAACATTTATTATGAAAATACTTGATTAGTTTTAATTAAATAAATATATTAATTTAATATATAATTAATATAATTGATAAAAATATAAATATTTTTTTAGTTTATTATTAAGTAGAATGTTATAAAAAATGTGTATTAGTGTCTATATGTATATTATAATATTTATTGACATTTTTATTGAAATATGATACTATTTTTAATTGAAAATTAATTATAATTATTATAATTAATTAAGTATAATATTACGAATAATAATTCAAATCCAATTTTTTTTCCAGATTTATATAATATATTATATACTTTATAAAATAAATATAACTTGTAATATATAATTATTAATATTTTAATACGAATAATGAATTTGTAAAAAGGTGCTTTTCGTACACTTTTTTTTAAATATACATTATTTTCACTTTTTATTAAAAACGGCTGGGACTAATAGGGATATTTTCATAATTATAAATTTATAAATATTTTATTCGATAAATATTATAAAATGTATCATACGTTCTAACAATGCAATGTATTAAATATCATTGCTATTAAATACCACGTTATTCATATAGCATTATTTATATTAAATATAAGGTTATTCATATTAAATATAACGTTATTCATATCATATATGACGTAATTCATTAGGTAATGCTCTAATTATACTGATCTAAAGCTATATCAATGCAGTGCATGAATGTGCCTGACCTATTAAGGACTAAACATGGCCTACATAATGGATAGGTAGTTTGACCTAGATGTAGGAGCCTACTACTGGCACTAGTGAGAGAGAGAGAGAGAGAGATTATGGATAGGTGAACAATGTACACTATACAATGTATAGTGTACATATTTATGTGTATATCTATGTGTATCAATATATATATATATAGTATTATTAAAATCATGAATGTTATATTTAACCCGTATATAATTACATTTGCAGTCATTAAATTCATTAAATTCCTAATACACAAACACACACTTATACACACATATATACACACTTATACACACACACACTTATACACACATATACACATACACACACATACATATACACACACACACACAGACACACATATAAACATATACACTTACACTCATACATATATATACACACACTTATACACATATATATATACACACACACAAACATATACACACACTTATGTGTTGGTGAATACAAACACGATTACGATACTAACTCGGTGTCTGCGGAAATTGGGCGAGTTTTCTGATGAGATAACGGGCGTGAGAACTCCTCATCGTAAAGGACATGATTCGTTACTGATAGAGATGAGATAGAGATGAGATAGAGATGATATAGTGATGGGTGAACAATAGTTAAACACGCTTGTTATTGTTTCAGAGGAATTAAATGAGTTTCTAAAATTTAGAAATTAGTTATTTGTGTTCGTTTTATTTATGATATTATGAAATTAAAATGTAAACAAACTAATTATAAACAAAATTGTAATGATTTTAATTTGAGTTGTGTGAAATATAATAATGATCTTTCAGATAGTTATTCTTGAATAACATTTTGTTCACTTGTGCTATATCTCAATCAAACGAAATTATATAATATAAAATATAATATATTCAATTTATAATAAAATATAATAAATATTCTTGGAGGGTTGTACAATACCTAGATTAGGACATACGTTTGATTGTATCGTTGCTTTTTAATATAACCATAACAACCAGTATTTATTAAGTTCATATTTCTATACTCTTTGATATATAATTAACGATAATGCATGTACTTAATGGAAGCCATGATATTTGCCTTTATACATGTAAAACATAGGAAAATGATGGATCTATGATTTTGAGTTTTGAGATCGATACAAGAATTACTAATTTTGTTACTGTGTAGATAACATGCGTAGATAACATTATATAGGTATATAATAAAATCGTTGGACAAGTATAAGACAATGAAAAGTTACCTAGAAATTTTATTTCTGAATATATAATAAAATAGATTTATATTTCGTAATTTTGTAATGTAATTATATCTATACAGATTATTTACTTTACAAAAATAGGTATATATTATATGCTATAGATTATGAATATACTTTTAGAACATTTATAACGATTAATCATTATATTAACACAACAAAAAAGTATAAAATCTAGAAAGTGTGGCGGGAGTCTCAGCTACATTTCAGTGTATGCGATAATTATATTTGCCAAATGCATTCACAACAGCCTATACATATATTGCCATTATTCAATACTATCACATAACATCGTAACAGTAAAGATAACATTAATTGAATGTATAATGGTACTAGTGTATCAGGTGGTATTGTACGCTAGCTAATAATGCATCTGTAACGTTAAAGACCATGTATTATATATTTAAATAATTATTTTATATATATATATATATATATATATAGGAATAAAGTAACAAGAAGGTTGAGTAATGTTCTATATATTTAATTAAATATACTTTTATAGGCTTAACCTGGATGTAATGCAGCAACAAAAACCTGAATATATCAAAACTAAATCAATCCAAACCAGATAAAACTAAACCAATCCAGTGAAACCAACTCAAACCCAAAATATGAATTACCCTATATATATATATAATACTGACTTATGTACAATTATTATCTATGCATTAAATAGTGTATATAGTGTAATAGTGTATATAATATTACATTTAATTAATGTTATCTTTACCGTTATGAAGTTATGTAATAAAATCGAATAATGGTCATATATGTGAATATAAATTAATTCATATTGACAAATATAAGTTCTGGTATGCACTGCAATTTAATAGTAGTGATAATAATGCGGCGTCCGTCACACTTTCTAAATTGTGTTGTTGCTACTTCACATATCCCCCTATATATATAATGGTAAATAGTAGTAAACCCAAGAATATTTAAAATAAGTATAAAAAGTTGCCTATATTACAGATCCCCCAGATATTTAATATCTAATTATTATTTATAATATTAATTATACCATTATTAGTAACTAATTAAATTATATGTATCATTCGTTTACATTTATATGATCTTTTAAAATATATAATATAACGGTGTAATTATAAATACTTATATTAATTTAATGATTACAAAATAATTTAAATTTAATAATATTAAATAAGTATGCGCAATAAAATTAAATATGTTTACTTTAGTGATTTCGATAAATAATAATACAAATAAAAAACTAACAATTATATCAATAATAAATGCGAAATTGATGAAATGTAGATTTTTAGAACATTTCTACGAATGAGTAACATAAATAAAATTTACTTTACTCTTCATAATAATTTACGAATGTAAATAAATACACTCTCGACAGGGGTCATATTTATATTTTAATAATAAAATATATATGAATTTTAAATAATTTCTAATTATTATAGTAATAATATGACATCATATATTTTAAAATTAAAATTCATTTAATTAATAATATGTATAATGATGAAATATGTTCATTTATAATTTTTATATAATCATAGAATTATTTAAAATGGGTTCATTATTTAAATTTTTATAAATGATAAAATAAATATGATTTAAATACAATTTAACGGAATAAAATAGTGACTTTTAATATATATTTTATAATAAATAGATACAAAACAATTATAATTACAATATACGTTAAAATATATTCATCGTTTATTACTATATTATTATTATATCAGTAATTTATATATTACTATATTCATGTCCTTTGAATATTTGCCAATCCCTAATTGTCATTGGTATTTATAAATTAATTGGATTTTTATAAATTTTGAATTTGTTCATATGTATAAGTAAATATGTATGTATTTGATATATTCAAATCTATGTTTGGATTTCCAACAAATAAGTTCGTAATGGTATAATTTAAATAACGTAGTTTTTAATGACAAATTTCAATTTTTAATGTACATAATATCATTTGATAAATATAAAAATTCAAAATTATTTTAATATTATTTATAAAAAATATTTATTTAATACTACGCATTTACTTTTAATATATTATATAGATATATAATTAATACAATATGTGCTTTATTTTCATTTAAGTTAATATTTTATTAATTGTATTATATTCAATTAATATACCATACAATGTATGGTACATTTTATGATAAAAGGTTTACGTTTAAAACGGACGTGTAACTATAAACAAACGCGTATGCCGGGTGATGATTATTACGTATTTTGAATGCCAGGTGATAGAATACACTCGATATTAAGGCGCCACATCACCGTATTACATACAATTGTTTATCTCATGTTTATCACATATCCCACTCCCATATCGTTTGAAAATTACTTTATTTTTAGTATAACTATTACATTTTTATTGGACCACTTTTGATAATTTAATTAAAGTTGTAACATTAATATGACGACCCGATGACTACAAACTAGTACCATATCGGAAAGATTTGAGAAAGTTGTTTTTTGATTTTTCTAGGTTTAACAAAATAAAAAAATACTAGTTTTTGATTTTTCGAAAATATTTATTGTTTTCACAAATTAAATATATAGATAACAAATTAGTAGATTATTATGTTACACAATTATGTATATAATTTTAATTAATAATTTATTATTAAAAGTTAAAATGAATACTATATTAGATGTTAACGATTCATTACTGTTACTATAATGAACCTATTGTTTCCGTTGATATTCATAATTCTGTGTCTTAATCGTAATTAGATTATAAGTATACCTCACTTGCTATGGTTCTGCAAAAGTAGAATCAGGTTGATAGGTGTACACTGTACATCTTTTACATTTTTCCGCAGCTTTATATGTATTTATTCCCTCTACGTTACAAATTAATACTTATTTACACATCAAATTACATAATAAAGCGTTAAAGATCAATGACCTTAACTTAAAGTATACATAAATATTAAATTATATTGACATTTTTTATTTAACTGATATATATACATTTTAAAAATTTTTTAAATAATTTATCAATTATTAGATGTTAATATAAATTTATGAAATATTAAAATTAATTCAAATAGCAATATATTCATTTATAATTCACAATAAATTTGTATTTAAATTCAATCACTATTTTAATATAGTTTTGCAATAATATGCAATAGTTTAGATTTGAATTCTTAATATCATAGTAAGGGAAGGAAGAGCTGCGGTTAATTTGGCCGCCTCTAATTTCTCTGAAACTATTAATGATACCAACAAAAATTCTATATACAATTTATAGTATTAAATAATATCTTTATAAGCTTATATTCTAGAATAGTTAACATTTATTTTAATAAATAATCAATAATTATTAGTATTTATTAATTTTATAAAAATGAGGAATTTCTACAAAATAGGTGTTTGTTAATCTGCTTGTCATTAATACATGTTTTTCATAATATTTTTTACACACAAATAAAAAATAATATGTTCTTGATTCTATATGCTAATATTTAAATTATATATCAATATGATACAATACTATATTGTTGAAATAACAACGTACGTCAACATGGGTAATTTGGCCGATCATTAACCAATCAAATATCAGATAGTAATTATAGAATTACATATAATGATAGAATTGATATAAGAAAATTTGCCTTGTTATAAGACATTCCATCCCTAACCATATTTTATGGCTTTCATCATGTCTGCACTATCCCACCTCTGGTATATCATAGTATTACACATATTTTATTTGATAGTATATAACGATTAATAAAATATAATAAAGTGCGTAATACAAAGTTGAATAAAGAAGTAATATTATTTTGCAATAATTTTTATTGCAAAATCTAATGTGGCGGTGGTATTAAGTTCGCTCCTAAATATTCATCATTTTATTCAAGACATTTATTTATTTGTGAACATAGTCCATTTCACCTGTCGAGTAAAGTTGTACTATCGGCTAAATTACCCGACTTTGCTATTTTGTATGCATATTTATATAGCTTATTAATATCCATTTTATTCACAAAATATACAAAAATATAAATAATAATACCTACCGTAAATTAATCTAAACTTAGTTACATAGTTATGATGTATGATGGTTATTTAAAAATATGTATATTTTGATTCAGAGCACTTTTTCTAACACACATAAAAACCGGCCAAATTACCCTTCCTCCCCATATATATATAATCATATTATAACCATTTGGTAGACAATTAAAAATATAATAATTTGGTAGCCATTTTAAAAAAAATAGCCATGAGTGTGAACATTTACATATTAATTAATTATGATATACTATTTGAATAATTTAATTATTTTTTCAAAATAATGAATAATAAACAACATACAAATAATGTCTACCAAATATATATGTATAAATTATGATGTTGTAGACAATATTAAGAAATATTTGTTATGGATATTTTTGCATAAAGCAAAATTCGTTATAAATTTACTATTTTCTGAGATATTTTCTATATTTAATTATAGACAAAAATTACGCACATGTGCAATCATTTTTAAACATATAAATAAATTAATAAATAAATTAATTAATTAAAAATATATATTGATTATCGATGTAAAATTTATTTTTGTATGTAATATATATGATCTATAATTAGTATAACATATACATGTATCGACACCCTATACAAATATATCCAATAATACTATATTACATTTAAAATGGTGTGTCTACTAAATAATATATTTATGGATCCAATATATTGTTATTGTTATTTGGTGGAGTCCTTTCATCCCATCCAGGAACTTAGATGAAGTTTTCACTTATAACCATATATGGCTCTAATGTCCCTTCGAAGCCACTCTCATGTTAAGGCATCCATGGTTTTAACGAGAGCCGATCATTTATTTATACACAATTATATAAGATCACTTCTAAATAATATTTTAAGACCCATTTTATAAAATTAATTAATGGTCCGGACGAGGGTCGAACCCATGTCCTACTGCTTGTGTGTCTGACGCCTGAGCCACACCTGCAGGCAGTTATATATATAGTGTTAATTCAATCATTATTTAAATTCACTTATACTCTAGATTTTAATATTATTAATAAATAATATACAAATATAGTTCACATATATATTAATGATATAATATTATTATAAGTTTATACAAATTTACACCAAAAGTAATAAATTATTGCCATAGATATGTGGTGGAAACAAAATTATTTACCAAATAATCATGTCTACCAAATGGTTAATATTATGCAAGAAATAAAATCTGGTATAGTTATATATAAATATATATATATATAGAGAGAGTGAGAGAGAGATATATAGGGAGGAGAGAGAGATACGGGAGAGGGAGCGAAAGAGAAAATATCGATAGAACTCAATTGTATTATTTTAACCATTTATATATTTATATCGGAATTGAAAGACACGATCTAAACAAAAATAATAGATTAAGTGAAAGCCTTTAATTGTGCCTTTAGTGCATATATTTGTACAACTGTATACCTTTCTGATACTACTACAATATTACATCATGCACAATATCAATATAGCTTCTCTTACATTAGTAATTAAGACGATATAAACCTTGTATAATTATAATTTAGTATATTAATTAAGTATAATTGTGTTCGTAAATAAATCAAATTTAAATAAAAAGATAACATACATATATACACACATAACATAGAAGCTATTAAGATGCACTAACGGAGTGCTACGTCAACGCACTATGTCATCCAGCTTGTGTTATGGGCGACACATCCCACTACGGCAACTTGTCGGCAACTTGCCGTAAATATTGAAACTTTAAAACCATTTTCTATAAAGTTGTAATGGGATACCCCCTATAAAGTTATTATATTTCAGGCAAGTTGCCGGAAATTAAGGGGGTTTCCCACTAAAATTGAGGTTAACTTAATAGAAAATCATTTTAAAGTTAAAATATTTCCAGCAACTTGCCGGAAATACTTGTAGTGGGATACCCCCTTTAGATTTGTAAGACAAGAAAATAATACTGTTACATACGGTATTATAGAATGTCTGATGTTTATTATATGTATGCTTTATTCGTTAGCACACATATCAATTTCATTAATTAGATTACTATTACTTGTATTATACACAGACATGTATGTATACAGATTAGTTATTTTATTACATCAATCATAGATTATGATACTAATAGAGATCATAATGACATCATAATGACTCATAATTACTCATAATAAGTCATAATCATATCCACTAGACATTCAATATTTATGAATTGTTATTATTATCAACTTTAAATTATAGATCTATATCGTGACTGTGTTAGAGGAGGGTAGGTTTAACTATAGGGTTAATAGAAGAGGGATATAAGGGTTAATAAAAGGGGTTAAGGTTACTCATAGGGTTAAATGTTACTTATAGGTTTAATAAATGAGGGTAAAGGATTAATTTAAGCTATAGATTACTTTCATACCTAATTTTATACATAAAACGTATACACAAACACTATTTGATTTGATCTAACGAGAGTAATAATAGCGATACTGTACTTATTGTACTATCTCGTAGCTCGGAAACAATACAGCCATTATATTAACACGTACTAATATAAGCGATACTATTGCAGATCTATAAAGTAGCTATTTAAATAATAGAAGTTAAATATCTAAACTGAATGATAGTAATTCATCTACCTAAAATATGAATACAGGAATACCGCTAGTCTCTATTTTAGGACCACCATTAATTATAATATTAATAAATTTTATCAATAATTGATTAGAAATATCAGCTGACAATAATAAGGTTCTATTGTCTGACGGTTCTCTTTGTATTCGGAGAGTAAACAATAGGTTGTCAACTGTTGGAAGTTAATAACTAAACAATTCTAATCTGAAGTGCTTTTAATAACTTTAAATAAGATTTAATTAAATATAACATAAAATGTTCAGAAAGTAATATATATATATATATATAAAGTAGTATATACAACTTATATATAAAGATGCATTATTAACGTATGATATTGTTGAGAACAGCCAACACGTGAATAATATACATCCTGGTTACTTGGGGTCACACAGGGTATATCTTTATTTACTGAATACGTTAATTCTATAAGTCTCTAACTATTTATTTAAAATAATATACATATTAAAAATGTTTAACTTTCCTACACGAGTACTTTTATATAATACATTGTTTCTACTCCATTAATGCATTGATTATAATAACTATAGGTCATTTATATGTTGCATATCCACACGATAAAGAATTATTCCAAATAAATACTACTAATATAGTTTATATTTAGAAATTGAATTTTTATTTAAAACTACCCTCAATTTCTAAATCAGGGAATTGTGTTGTTTAATGAATATAACAATTAATACTAAACATCTTCATCTTAAATAATTGTCAAACAAATATTAATAATATATTTTCGAGAATATATTCTAAAACAACACAAATTGTTAATTATATACTCATCACAAGATAAGTTAATTATAATTATAGACTCATAATTTACCGTAAAAAAGATACTCATCAACCTAATAAACTTTAATTTTCTGATTAAAAAATGATTTTCTGAACTTTTAAAAATATTTAAAACATACTAGATATTACACAAATTACACTAGATATTATGACACTTAAATTATCTTTTATACGTCTACAAATTAATATTTTTATTTTATTCGTGTGGTAATTTTTAAACGATATTTTTCAGAATTTATAAAACACTTATAAATGATTTATTCTAATTAATAAGTTGAAAATACGCATCATTTGTGTTTATTTGACGCAAGATATGATTATCTAGCAATATTACTATTTCTAATCATACACCATTCTTATTAATATTAGTATTTAGGTGCACCTCTAATATTATGTGTAATTCATGATTATCTTTTATATTACTTATTAATACTCTGTTAAAAATGTAAGTTAGTTATAATTTACATTTACATAATTAATAATATAAGTATATATTTATACGAGCGATATATTCGTTCGTTTTACCGATCAATTTAAAAAATTATTAAAAATAAGTTTTCCGCGTCGTAATTATAATGAAAGAAATCGTATTCATCGTAAATAGTTCTTGTAGGGCTGCTACTACAACTACTATAACACATTCATCACACTACATCCAACAGCAACCGAGTAAGCGTATACACTTACGAAGATGGCGGCATTGAATCGGATGGGTGCGCCGCCCCCCCCACCCCCTACGTAGACAACGGGTTGCCCCCGTTCGAAGAAGCTGACCTCATCGCCCAAATAGAACAGATGTTCACCGACATGGATGAGATAGGCAAGATGTTCTCGGACGCGGATGAGGTAGGCAGGATGTTCGGCTCCATCGAACGAGGAATGCACGAGGGTATGCGGAGTGAGAGAATCGAGGGTTAGTTGTGGATGTGTGGTGTGTATAATACCTGTACCATGGTGTGTGTAGCTCGATGTACCTGTTCCCGTTATGTGTGCAGCTAATAGACTTAGTATTAGTCATTATTATTTATAGAGGTAGTTTTTGTTTACGATAACATAAATTTAAATACAAATATTCCGTATCTTATCATACTTCTGAAGGGAAACGCAAAATATAATCTAAAACTTTTAGCCTAGTAGTTCATTACATAAACTGGTTCCCCCCCGATCTTGATTACACTTATCAGAGGTGTTATCTCTGCAAGGGGGGGGCGGGCAATCTCTAATGTCCACATTGAAGTGAATCACTTATATTAGTTCATCTAGTTATATCAATTTTCTATATAAAATATAGTGTTGTTCTCTCCCTCTACTGTAATTCTGATTCTAGTATACTTATCATCTTACTACGTGTGTAAGAAGAAATGTAAACTCTTTGAAGGCATCGATATATTAATGTGATTCATTGAATTTTATTTAGTTATATTAAAAATTATAAATATACATATATATATACATATTATATATAAATTGTGTATAGGATTGCAATCAATAATCACATGAGATATTGCATCACATCAGAGATTGCATCACATGTGTGGAAGGCCTACTTTTGTTTGTTTGCGATTACCACTTCACTCTTTAATCTCGTACCTGTGTGTGTATAGGTGTGTGTATAGGTGTGTGTAGGTGTGTGTGTGGGTGTAGGTGTGGTGTGGGTGTAGGTGTGGGTGTGTGTAGGTGTGTGTGTGGGTGTAGGTGTAGGTGTGTGTGTAGGTGTGTGTGTGGGTGTAGGTGTGGGTGTGTGTAGGTGTGTGTATAGGTGTGGGTGTGTGTAGGTGTGTGTGTGGGTGTAGGTGTAGGTGTGTGTGTGGGTGTAGGTGTGTGTGTGGGTGTAGGTGTGTGTAGGTGTGTGTGTGGGTGTAGGTGGAAATATACTTTTAAAGATATTGGGTGGTTTTCAAAATGAAACTGAATTATAATTAAAGTCTACTAAAGGGAGACGAGTGTCCTTCACTTCAGTTCGTTACATATAACGGAAAAATCGTTATTTTTAAAAAGATGATAACTTTCTTTAAATATTAATAATAATTAGTTATATCATATTACAGACACAGTTTTTTAATTGTTTACATATTTATATAAAATATACACAAAAATATAATATTTTTTATAGAATACTACATTTTTTCATACCACATACGAAACTATAAAATATTTAGATATATATATATATATATAAATATTTAAAAAATATAATTATGCATATGAATATGCATTATTAAATAAGTTATCATACATTATGTGAATGTGACTAGGGAACAATCATTATTACGAATGATATATAGAGTCTAAATATAGAGTCTAAAATTAAATATTTATATTTTGAATTTCTATTTTTAATATTTATTACTATTCTTTGTTTTATATATACAAATTATACGAATATATATATATATATAATATAATAATACTAATGAGGGTATATATTCTACACATTGTCATGTTAAACTTGTCATGTTAGCTAAACTATAACTATAGATTAAACTATAATAAATATATAAACCACATTTAATAAAATTATGAATATAGAACGTATATTTTAATAAAATATTATTAATTTGTAAAGCTATATTACCAACATTATTTCATTAGATAATTTAATTTATCTGATATTTATTGTTTTTAAAATATATATTTCATAAGTTTAATTCACGTAGAAATATAATTAAAACATAATATCAAGATATAATGTATATATATATCTAAAATTTACAATTAAATAATTTTTGAAAATAAATATTTCTGACAAATATGAATATCGCTCTTAACGAGAACTAAATGAACATAATAACTTAGACGTTAACAACTTAGCAAGTAGGGCATTCAGTACTAGGCATTAGCAATCACTACGATGAGTTTGTTTATATCGCAATCAAACATGCACACTGTAGTATATAAAACTCCACTATATCACTTATTATTTGTGTCCGTGTTATATTCAACGTATGTTATTATTAAATTGTTATTGTATTATTATTATCTTATTATTATTTTCTCCCGCACGAACGAAGGGGTCTACATGACCCTACTTTAGTGTCTAATAAAACGTATATCATCATCATCATCATCAAAAAGAAGTTCAATAAAGCTCGTGGTACCTCTATTTAACCTCTATTCGACCTCTATTAACCGAGTTGTACAGACTAACCGTTTAGACTAGTCTGTGTCCTGAGGAGCTCTCGCTTCTTTTCGGCGTTCAGCTCTTTCGTGGCCTTCACGTTGTGTAGAATCTTGTTGCGCAGTTTGAACTCTTGTTCCTGTAGCTTTTGCTGTAAACACACGGGTGAGAGCATGAACATGGTGACTAATTAAGCTCTCTCTCTCTCTTTCTCTCTTTCGATATCTCTTCTCCTTCTACATATCAGTGATTTCACGCATTTACACGTTAAGGGGATACCTCAGTGTGTAAATCAGAGAAAATCAACAAATAATATAAAAATATTATTTAATAATATTAATTTTATGTTATTTTATATTTAATTTTATGTTTATTATTATCTGTCAAAATACTATCATTGACAAAATAATCTTTTACAGCTCACCTCTAAAATAAATAATTGGAGCTTATAATTTATTTTGAAATTTACATGCCTAATTTTATAATAATGTCTACATTTTAATTTACAAAATTTTTATTCTTATATATTGTCGATTTAAAAAATTTTAAAACAGATTTGTATATCTTTATTTATTCTATATTTTTATAATTGTAAACATATATCAGGTAATATTATAATATAAGCTTATAATAAAATCTATAAATTTGTTATTTACTTTATGCTATTTCACTTTCTATTTACGTTTTTATATAATATTACATTTATTTGCATTTATATTTATATTATTTATAGTTAGTATCATTTATATATTTTTTATTATAAAATAGTTATTTGTATATCATTGTTGTCCTTTATAGTATATTTACAATTATAACAGTTGTTAAATATAATTTGTTTTATTTATATTTTTACATTTATTTATATTAAATTTATATATATATTTATTAATTATTGTTTATATTATATATTAGTTTTATTTGATATCATTAGCATTTATATTAGATTTACAGTTGACAGTTGTAAAATATAATTTTGTATTATTCATATTTGTACATATATTTATATTACATTTATATTATTTACATTTATTTATAGTTAGTAGTATTTATATATTTATTAGTTATTATTGTTAGTAATATATATATATATTAATTTTATTTTATATCACTAATATTAGTTTATTATTGCTATTATTAAGTTTATTTGTATTCATCTGTATATTTTTATAAACACTATATTATTGCTTTATTTTATCATATATATAAACTATACATAATAAAATATATTATTTCTATATATTACTATGATAATTATATTAACTTAATACTTTAATTTATAATATATATTTTAAATTAGTAAAATTTTAGATGTACTTTTCTCATAATAATTAATTTGTACTACTTTAGTTGAATATAAATGCACTTTTAGAAATAACTATTATAGGTATCTTGCTAATTTTCTTTGCTATATGTAATTAGTATAATAATAAATAACTTACAGAGCAAATATTACATAAATTTAATTAAAAATAAGTGAAAAGAAATTGATGAAAACGATATTGGTGAAAATATTGTATTACAAAAATAAAAATAATATGTAATATATTTTATATATGAAATAAACTATTGAAAAAAATATCTTGGTATTGTAGAAGTATATATTATCAATAAAATACAAAAAAAATAGTTTGATTCATAGAATATTTGTTACCTAAAACTAACTTTGAATGATGCTATTCAATTCATATCTATTAACATGTAAATGGAGTGCACTGTGCGGTATCCCCTTAAGAGATAGGAGATAAATAGTACTACTATACATATACCTCTAAAGCTGTAAAGCTATATACATCTAAAGCTACAGTTTTGTTTCGCAATATTTAGAACATTTGTTGACCTACATAAGACTTTATTTCTCTCTCTCTCTCCCTCTCCCTCTCTCTCTCGCTACTTTCCTCACCGACAATAGAAGAGGTGATCTCCAGGTGGCGCTAGTGGATTACCTTTTTAAGTTTGACCTCTGCGGCGACCTTACGTCTGGCATCCTCCTTGTCTCGCAGGATCTTCTTCACTTTCTTGATCTTCTCTCGTTCGATCTCTTGTTCCATTCGCTTCACCTCCTCACTGGCAATGTCTACCTATGTAACAGCCACGACTGGGTTATTATGAGTAAGGGGGCGGGCGTTAAGAGTGAAGGGGCGGGGTGTTAAGAGTGAGGGTGGGGTGTTAAGAGTGAGAGGGTGGGGCGTTAAGAGTGAGTGGGTGGGCATTAAAAGTGATCATTGAGATGAATATGGGTCAGCTGATATTGCGAAACTCAGAAAACCTAATATACAGTAGAATAATATGTCACATTATTGGGATCATTAGTATTCTCCAACTGCAGTGTATCCATGAAAGGACATGCACATGGAAATTCTGCGCGCGCGCACGCAAGCAGTTCGTTATACGCCATTTACATTCATTGATTAGTGATGCATTTAAATGATTTTCAATATAATTTATATTCATACGCGATTAAATATAGATATAATACATAAATAGATATTATAAAGATATTATAAATATATATAATACATTATAATTATATATATATATACGCGTATACGTATATATATAATATATTATTATAACCTTATAGGATTAAAATAAGTATATATATATATATAAGTATATATAAGTTTACTATAATTAAGTTATTAATTAGTTATACTATAGTTAAGTATATATATATATATATAAATATATATATATATATATATATATATATATATATATATATATAAATTAAGTATATATATATATACTTAATAAAATATATAAGTACATATATATATAAGTATATATATAAATAAATTTACTATAATTAAGTTAATAATTAGTTATACTATAGTTAAGTATATATATAAATTAAGTATATATATACACTTATATATATATATATAATTGTTTGTATATATATATATATATATATATATATATAGTAATATATAGTAATTATACACACACATATACACACACACACATACACACATACACACACATACATACATTATATATATATAATTACTATACGATTACAATATATAATATATTATATATTACTATAAGCTTAGGATCTATTTTCGTACGGATCTACTTTCGTGCGGATCTACTTTCACGCGTATGTATATTTAATTGCATATTTCAACTCCCGCAATATAAATATAACTCACGCAAGTATGTGTTCATGTGCTTGCGGTCGGAGAATACTAATGATCCCATTATTGTTGACTATCCTAGGGGATGCGATAATGTTTAATCACAAAGTTTAACATGGAGATAATACGAAAATTTAACATGGGAATTTTAAAAATGACTAAAAAGTGATTAATAATAATGCATACGCTCACACATCATGAAGGTCACACACACTCACTCTCCCATCGTGAAGGTCACACACACACACACACTCACTCTCACGACCTTGATACGTTCGAGCAGCTCGGGAAGCAGTCGTATAGTCTCCATCTTACGGTTGGCTATCAGGATTCTCCTCTCTTCCACCTGAATCTTGTGTACGATCTCCTCCTCTTCTATAAGCTTACGCTCCTTCTCTTTGCGTTCTCGTCGCTTCTCCTAGCAAAGTTTAGAGGTTATTTAGAGGTCGTTTATTCAATATATATAAGAATAAAGTCAACAATTTATAGTTAAATAATATGGCTTTCAGAGAATTTACAATGATATTTACTGATAATAATGATTATAAATTAATTATTCATACGAAAGAAAATATTTTATTGAAACAAACATAATAATTATAATAAAAAAATACAATATAATCCATAGTTTTTATTGTATTCTAATTGTGTTAAGAGCTTTACTAATATGAAAACTAATACAATAATGATTCATTATTATAAAGCCTGGTACACACAACCCACTCGCATGTATTGGGTCAGATTTTATAACCAGATATCGACTTCTGTACATTATAGGCTTTAAAATATTTCGCTGATATTTAGTAAATGTTCTATAATGAATAATTGAAGCAGCAGATATGTGGCTACATTTGTTGGTGTGAACGCGGCGTAATACTTTTTAATAGCAACACAAATTAGATAAACATTATTAAATTAAAATATTTGTTAGTTTTTAAGGTTTATTTCGCTTTTTTATTATATTTAAATTGTTTGGGTTGAACACGTGTTAACGTACCGAGTGTACACCACTTACTGATATCATAATAGTTTAGTATTGTAATATAAGTTAATGTTATTCATTAAATACAAATAGTTAAATATATATATAAAAAGATTTTCTGAAATATGCTTGGTAAAATTGTTGCTATATCCATATTTGATGCATTGTATTTGTTATTAATTATTAATAAATTATAATTAATAATACATTTTATATAATAAGATTATAATAATACTAGTGTAATTATATTAACTTTTATTATGGATAATATTTACAAAATAATATTTAAAATCAAATATTCTTTGATGTAGGAACTTAAAATTATTTTATTTTGATTTGTGTATATTAAATAAAAGTAATAAATACAACTTTAAAATAGAATATAATGAAGAAATATATTCACAAATGAACATTAAATAATGTAATTGATAGCTATAATAGTATAATACTAGTGGTATTATCATAAACTTTATCTGATAGAATGTAACACTAATTATTATTTAACTATAATTTAAGGATTATAATTTATAATATATATGTATAAGAAATTATATTTAAAATATTACAATCTATATATATATATATACAATATATATATTTATATATCAACAAAACAAAATAAACTAAAAAAAACAATGGTTTATATATATATATATGTATATAATAAACCATTCAAAAACTGAAAATCCCTGAACATCTGAATGGCTGTTCACATAACCAGACATCACACATAAGTAGGCAAGCGTAATTCATATTTGAATTTAAAAAAAAACATTTACAAACAACGAGCTATCTTTCACTGATATCTAATCCTGGAGCATTAACTAAATCACGTGATCGCGGTTACAATTAGAGGCGCGTAGAGTGTATTCACTACACAGATAGTAGAAGAGCGGGAGAGCGCTAACCTTCCTCATCGAAGACCTCTCGTCTCGTCGCTCTTTACGATCCTGACGACGCTGTTTAGTCATCAGCTCTCGTTCTTCTTTTTTACGTCTGGTGGGGATAGTGGGGTTAAAGGGGGTGGAGTGGGGTGGTGATAGTGGGGTGGGGAAAAGTAAGGAGATTGTGATCATCTGAAGGTGGTTGTGGTGAGGGAACGGGGCGCGAGTGGGGCAAAACTTAAAAATGTTACGAATATTCTCAAATGTGGATGTTTTGAAAGCCAATATTTACCTTAAATGTGGCCTCAGTTCAAAGGTCGGGGTCATATCGTCGGTAGCGATGATTGTGTGGTCTACTAACTTGATGGCCTTGACGCGCATTTCCTCGTCTCGTTTGTCAGTCTCCTCCTTCTTTTCTTGAAGCCGTATGGCCTCGTTGAATCTGTCAAACTCTATCTGACGGCGCCGCACTGATCTTTCACTCATGTGCTTCGACTTGTCAAAGTCAATCTGTCACAGGGTTATCATCGCTTTTAAGTCAGATTATGTAATCAATGCCCTACGACATACAACGACTAGAGAACATTTCCCATTAATAATCATTTTAAACGTACGATGGCATGATTTTAAAATCAAATATATATTTTAAAATTTGTTTTCGCGACAAATGTTAAAAATTAGATTTGTTATGTATGTTAATGATGTACAATATGTACAGTATATAAAACAAAATCTTTATATATTATAGTTTAGTTATCAAAATATATTTACAAATAAGACTTTTTTTTCTTCAAAATTTAAAAATTATATATTTATTTACAAAAATATATCTTTTTAATTTACCAGCTTTCGATATGTGGAATTTTGTTTACAATAATATCATATGATAAAAATAACGTTTGTTTTTATTCAAACTTAAATTTAAATATTATTTAATTTCCATTTATATACTTATAAATATCATTTAATTTATATGATATAACTATAAATATACATTGTATTATTACACTGTTATATGTTGTAATAATGATGCCTTTATATATATATATATATCTAATAATAGACTGCAGTACTGACTTGTATAATGTAGACTAGGCAACTGATGATTAGATTTATTTCTAGAATTAATTCAATTCAGAATCAATCAAGCGTGATTCACTGAATGATAGTCAGCAATGTATATTTATGTATATTTATACAATGATGCTCATATATACTATAAATATACTATATATATATATATATATATATATATATATATATAATTAGATATCATTTATTATATATATATAATTATATATATATAATAAAAATAATATAATATTTTTCATAATTAATTGTATTGTATAATACATTTTTTGAAAAATTTCACTTATCCATATTTCATTCATGCTCTTTAATTTAATTGAAATGTGCAGTAAGGATAAAAGTATATAATGTGTACATTTTATTCTATATATAGTTTAATTTAGCATACTAAACAATATTTTTTTTTTTAATTATTTATAATTTTTCAAAAAGTATTTTTGATTATATAGATATTATTTAATTGTATGAAAGATTGAATCAGAAAATTAACTGATCTTTATAATATCTGTCATATTGCTAAATATCATATCAGTATAATATAATAATGGAGTTTATACCTTTCTAGATATTATCCTTTTTTTATATTAAATACATATACATTATAAAAATATATTTATAGTTGCACTGCCCCAAGCCATCAATAAGCCATTATTAGCCATCAATAAGCCATCATTAGCCGTGTAAACACAGCTAGCATCGAGTGCAGTAACAAGTATCGCCGCCTAATGTCTATGCAAAGTTCTATTTTCTAGTATCAAGTCGCCGTGCTTGATGCTCGCTATCTGAACACCAATAATAATGTATACTGAGCATCAAGTACAGTAATAAATCGCCGTGCTCGATGCTAGCTTTGTGTACACCACAGTAAAACCAAATAAAATTCAAACATCGTGTTTATCCGTCGTGTTATGTCACGTCTTACATAATGTCACACTGATGTAGTAAGTGATGTCCTGACCACCCATTGTTCTATGGTTATCTAGTAACGGAACATACGGAAGGTAGTGTTGGCTACTATGGCGTAGCAGTAGTGACATCACTAAATGAACTGGATCAACTCAACTTAAGGGTTACGCTGTTTAATGAGAATATAATACCTGAAAGTACATACTAGCGATGAGTGGTGAGTCATACTACCAATAAGTCGTGAGTCATACTAGCGATGAGTGGTGAGTCATACTAGCGATGAGTGGTGAGTCATACTAGCGATGAGTGGTGATTCATACTAGCGATAAGTGGTGAGTCATACTAGCGATGAGTGGTGAGTCATACTATCGATGAGTCGTGAGTCATACTAGCGATGAGTGGTGAGTCATACTAGCGATGAGTCGTGAGTCATACCAGCAATGAGTGGTGATTCATACTAGCGATGAGTGGTGAGTCATACTAGCGATGAGTCGTGAGTCATACTAGTGATGAATCAACGCCACATAATAGAAAGTGTACGTGTGTGTGTATCAATAGATTGTGTTATATTTCTAAGTTTTCTGACCCGCTAAACACTAGGTATATCCAAATAAACAGTTACACCCTCTTCAAATGAGTAACTCCATTAATCACAAGTCACCACCCCTAAGCGCTAGTTACCCTTACCCCCTTATACTAACGGTGATATTAGCTGTGAGAGCCTTGCCGTTGATCAGTAGCATAAGTTTCATGTTCTTAAGGGCACTCATCGCGCGACAGAAACTGATGTAGCCGTCGAACTGCACATAGGCAGCAAACTGTATGTCGGACTGTGGGGGGTGGGGGTTAGTTAGTACCACTAGGGGGTTAGTGGGGGGTTATCTGTATGTCTGACTGTGGGGGGTGGGGGTTAGTTAGTACCACTAGGGGGTTAGTGGGGGGTTAACTGTATGTCTGACTGTGGGGGGCAGGGTTAGTTATTACCATTAGGGAGCTAGTGTGGGGCAGTGGGGGGGGGGCTAACCTTGAGATTGTAGAGGGGGGGGCTAACCTTGAGACTGTGGGGGGGGGCTAACCTTGAGACTGTGGGGGGGGGGGGCTAACCTTGAGACTGTCCATCTTAGCGATGCAGTTACTGTTTACGTCGTCTCCATCTTGCAGCTTCTTTTTCCTCCTCTCTGATAGGGGGGCGTGGTTATTATGGTGGGCGGAGTTATCAGGGTGGGCGTGGTTATCAGGTAACATGGTTAGAATGTGGGGGAGCGTAGTTAGAATGGGTATTGGTTAACAGGAGGGCGTGGTTATCAATGGTGGGGTTAACGAGGAGAGTAGTCATTAGGGAGCATGGTTAGTAGGTGAGGTGTTAAGCACAGGGCGTTGTTAGTAGTGGATTGGTTGTGATCAGGGGTAGTTGATAACAAGCACAGTGTGTGTTGTACTAACCGAGTTCAGCGATACAAGCCGGGTCTATGCAGGGTATGTGTATGCGGCGGATCTCCCCGAAGGACTGCATCACCTCCTTCAGCGTGACCTCGCTTACTAGGTTATCGTTGCTACGGGAGGGGCAAGGGTCAGGGGAGCGATGGAGTAGGGTAGCGGAGAGTTCTATTCTACGCGTGTGTATATATATAGTAGATATAAAGGTGAATTATGATAATGAAAACTTACGTTATTGAAATAAAAAATGATTATACGGAAAAATGAACGTAAAACGTGTTACAATTAGCGTAAAAATGAAATAGAATATATTATAGACGTTATAACGCGTTATAGAGTAATACTAACACTGTGCTACTACTACTACTACTACTACTACTGCTGCTGCTGCTGCTACTACTACTACTACTACTACTACTACTACTGCTGCTGCTGCTACTACTACTACTACTACTACTACTACTACAACTACTATAGTAGCACAGCCTAACAGTATTACTAACATAGGGCAGCACTTAGGGCACATGGCAGATATGTCAGAGTTCGTTGGACTGCTCCTCAAGTCTTTGCAGTCTTGACAATCGGTGGCCATGGATTTAGCGAACCGTTTGCCTGCAGACGGCTCAGAAAACCTGCGACCAGTGACAGAGTGAAATAGACACACGAGGGGTATAGTACGCAGGGGGGGGGTATAGTACGCGGGGGGTGGGGGGTATAGTACGCGGGGGGGGGTATAGTACGCGGGGGGGGTGGGGTATAGTACGCAGGGGGGGGATATAGTACGCAGGGGGGGGGGTATAGTACGCGGGGGGGGGTATAGTACGCAGGGGGGGGGGTATAGTACGCGCGAGTGTGTACATATTAGTTATAATGAAATGATGAGGGAACATAAGCAATGGTCATAGGTTACTGATGGTATGTTTTGCATTTCGTCCATTTTTATTCCGAAGTAAAATCACTATAATAAGAATTTCTTATTAAGAAATAACAGTTGCATTCTCTTTAAAATAGTGATAATTAACCGCGGATAATAATATCAGACCGTGGCGTTGATTCTCTGAGGTTATTGTACTAGAATGTCTATGGTAATGATGTGATAACACTACTACCCTAATGGATGAGGAGGTGGAGGATGAGGCGGAGGAGGGGGAGGATGAGTAGGAACCATCTGGTGGGGAGGTCCTTGAAGTAGATAGTATCGGGTCTCTCCCCGGGTTTCATCTCATCCATGTCCTTAGCGTCGCGGAAATACGTGTCCCAGTCGTGTCGCGACGGAAACATTGATTTCGACTCCGCCGCTTTTATCTGAGGGGTGGGGAGGGTGAGGTATAAAGGAGGGGTAGGGGTGAGGTATAAAGTAGGGGTAGGGGTGAGGCGAGAGAGAAAAGGAGGGGGCAGTACTATAGTGTAAAGAAGAGAGCAGTACATGATGTACAGGGGTGGTACTATTGTTTAAAGGAGGTGAAGGGGTGACTGTTACGCCTAACTTTAAGGGGTGAGGTGAAGGTGTAGGGGTGACTGTTACACCTAACTTTAAGGGGTGAGGTGAAGGTGTAGGGGTGACTGTTACGCCTAACTTTAAGGGGCTCCGTGTGTCCGCTTAGCTTCACGAGTTGCGTGTCTAGCCGCGCTATCACCACTGATATTAAGTTCTTATCGTCGAGTTCTCCCTCGAATCTGATGAACTCCAGTGTAGTTTTTATCACCTGTGACGTAACATGTATGTAGTGGTATTATACATGTGTGTAGTGATGTTATATCATCTATTGTTATACACATATAGTAGTGTTACATCACGTATTGTTATTCAGTATAAAGTTTACGCTGTAAACTGCGATGTTTCGAATAGTGAATTGTAACGTAAAATACAAACAATTAATATAACCGAAAGAATTATTGAATTCGATATTTTAAAATGAAAATATTTATCTTTGAAAAATTACACAATTTCTAAAAACTCTATCACATTATATTATAATAACTTTTTTCAGAAATAATAATATTATTTCTAAATAAGCGTATCGACATATTTTGATACATACAATTTTATCGATTCGCGAAAATACCTTGAGAAATATAAATTCATTGGGTTTGATGAGCTTTTTAAGCCTCTCCATAACCTCCCAGTTAGATATCGAAGAGCCGTACTGTTTTAGAGTTGGAAGCTGAGCTCTGTGATGAAAATAGAATGTGCGAATAGAGATGTGATGATAAATAGAGAATAATGATATTTTATATTTAAAATTTAAATCAATACTAACAATATAAAATATCATTATTCTGTAAATTTTAAATAATTACTCTATTAATATGAATACGTAAATATATAAATACAGCGATGATATAACATTATATAGATAATAGTAATACGGTTATATATTTTAATCAAATGTGTATTGATACTTCTTAATCATTGGAAAAGATATAATAATTATGTTCTCCAATAAAACAATATGTTATGAAATACTATACTATATATATATACTATACTATACTATACTATATATATATATATACTATACTATATATATATATATATAAAGTGTGATAGGTGGTGATTTCTAAAGCTGTACTAACGTGATATTGATTCGAGCAATCGGTTTTAAGTAGAGACAATGGGCGATACATAGCGACACCTTATCACTTGTGTTTATACACTCACCGAATGAGGACATGTTCAGAAATTATTTCAAATATATACTATATTGGGTATTTTAATATAGTAATGTATAAATATATATATTAATATATAATGTGCATATGACAAGATCATATTTAAAACATGTAAGGTATGCATAATACTGTGATATTGTTTAAACTAATGTTTCAGTATGTGTATATTATATAACAATAATTAAGTTAATTTTTCTTGGTTTTACTGGGTAAAACTTTTACTCTATCATATAATAGAGCGGATTAAGTGACTATTACGATAGTCGGATATTAAATTGTACTTACATCGTAATTTTCAGTATATTTGGTAGTTGATTTTATAATGTAATACTCAGTATTATACGGCATATACTAATACCCGGATCTTTTACGGGTCTTTTTAAATTTACTGATATCTTTACAGATATTTGTCAAATTTATGGATTATAATAATTATTAATAGAGTTATTAATAGAATATTTATATCGTAATGGTTATTGTTTAAATAATGTTACGTATCTTATATTTATTTAGGTTAATTCAATTAATTAATAATTGGTATACATAATTAAATTATTTGTCGAAGTTGATACATATCAATTGGTATATATTAATAAAATAAGTATATTGTAATTGATATTTATATCCCGTATTATACTCACTATAATACTCTATTTTAATTTCATAATTATTATGATAATAAAAAGTTTACCATAAATAAAACATTTATTAAATGTGTTAATTTAATAAAATCCGTCAATCGGCGAACAAATAAACTGAAAATTACGATCAACGGGTTAATTTGACGTGTGTGTATGTACGTATAATCTATTCGTCAATAGTAATATTCACTTGATTTTATAGATTCAATCTGAAATTCAATTACAATTTCAAATTGTATATCAATAATTATTAATAATTTGTCGGCATACATTTAATGTATATATCAGGTATGATATTTTAATATTTTATAGTCCTAGTTATTATGTTATGGTTGTATAATAAACCAACAAAATAATGGTTCGAACAAATCTCTACAATATATATTATTATGTAAATTAGATTAATATAACAACACAGATTCGATAAATTTTATTTATTATTATTTTTAAATAATACAAGTTCAAGAAATTTCATATTTAATATGTATATATATACTATAAAACATGTAACGAATTAACATATAATTGGTACTAAAATATATGCTAGTAAAGTAATTTTAAGTTATAATTAAAAGTTACCTTTTTATAGATTTACCTATTTAAATAAATTATAAATAAATCATTAAAATTGAATTCTCATAAATAATAATTGTTTTGTTTTAAATAATCAAATAACGACCAATAAAAAGGTAGATAATATCCAAGATAATAAGAATAATGGGGAAATAATTTTAAGGATTTATATTTATAAATATTTACAATAAAAATAGAACCATGGGTATAAATTACATATACATGGAGCAAAATTTCGATCTGTATTTGGATTTTCAAATCATAATTTGAGAATAACAAATAATAATAAGGATAAATTAATAAATGCGATAACAAATATGTAATCGTTTTAATGTGTTTCATATTGTGTAATGTTTATCACTTTATATATAATAGTATGATATTAGTAATACAATATTACTTAAATTATGTAAGTTACATATTATATTAATATTTTTTCAATTTAATTTAAATTTAAGTTTAATAAATAATTATATTCCTATATTATTATATTATATAATTATATTATATTATATTATTATATTATATAAAATCATAGTATTAAATATATTACCTTCGTCATATTAGGATTCACCCCAGGTGTCTATGATTAAACTAGTAAAATGTTATATATATATATATATATATATATATATATATATACACATATATGTGTGTGTGCGTTTGTATATACACACATGTTACAAAATAAACATATGTTACAGCTGAATATGTATAATATCACCAACGGGCTTTGATATTACTATGTATATACCCGAGTGTATACAATCAAGACCTCCTATAACCTCGAGGTTATAGGAGGTCTTGATACAATACTATACATAGGCATGTAACTAATAACATTGATCAATATGTTCAAATAATAGCCTTCGTGCATATCATGTGCACATGTGACTACGTACCTATACCATTACTGCCCCCTGGCGGAAGAGCCGTCACGTGTTATTACTTACCTATCCAATCATGACAATAACATGTAGTTAGTTAGTGGTGATCGTGTGGTGACACATAGGTTGTGATGATATGTATAGTATTGTTAGATATGGTATATATATATTTATAGATATATTATTGCTGGATATAGTAATTTGAAATATATCATTTATAATATTTCTATAACATTCTTTATTTACTTTTATATTACTTTACCATTATTTTTGGATTTAGATATTATTGAAGTGCATTTGAACAAGACCTCCTACAACCTCGATGTTATAGGAGGTATTGGTATAGCTTACCTATATAAGTCACATTAGTAACACTCGCCAGAACTAAGAATATCATTTTACCTGCTCTATCAGATATTCTCCTATACTATACTTTCTCTGATTATTTTTCAGATCAAATTCAATTTATCTATAATAATATAAACACTCTGAACAACAATAAACTGATAATACAACTCTCTTATGAATGTGCCATTCTGAGATTTATAATCTTATTGTTACCTCAATAAGTTCTTAACCATCGGTACCCCTAACCCTACAAACTTTGAAAAAACTCGCCTTGACCATTACACCAATATATAAACGTTTAATTTATGAATCCCTTAAAGGGGTATCTAGAAAATTACTTTCTAGCAAATATTTCCGGACATTATTTCCGGAAATACTGGTAGTGAATAATATAAATACCCTCTTTATAACTGGTAATATACCTTCAGACTTAAAAAACTCCATTATCAGACCTTTGATAAAAAAAACCAACTCGACTGCAATACACTCTCTAACTACATACCAATATCTCAACTTCCAATTATAACTAAACTACTTGAGAAGTAATCTACAAACAATTAATCGTCTACATCACCGCCAACAATATACTTGATCCTCAACAAAGTGCCTTCATATAACTCCACAGTACCTAAACGACTATACTCTCACTACTCGACGACCCACTGAAACCCTTCGATAATGACCTCCCAACCAAACTACTACTTCTAGACCTCTCTTCAGCATTTGACAACATTAACCTAGACTTATTTATCTACAGCCTACAACTAATTGGACTTGGAAATAATGTATTTCTCTGATTGTCTATCTACATGAGTTACATAACCTAGGTATAGCTCATCGATGTAAATAAAACTTTTATTTACATCGATGGTATAGCTATAGCTATAGCACTAACTTAAACAGATCACTATCACCTTAAAACTGAATAATCTTTAGAGTACCTCAAGGATATTCCCTCTCCCCTAAACTCTCCTGTTTCTACATACTCCCCTTTAGAAACTTATAAAATTATGTCATTCCGTCAAGTATAATATTTATGCAGACGACATTAAAAGTCACGCCGATTGTCTCCAATTTTCTAATATTCACCTTCAATCATATCTCACTACTATACATAACTGGCTCACCAACAACTATTTAATAATTAACCCCAATAAGTACTTATGAATTGTTCACCTCCGAACTCTCTTCGAACCACAATATTCCCACAAATGTACCTAGGTCATACCAAAATCCATCCTTCTACTATAACCAAATATCTAGACATCCGTATCAATAACAAATTGACATTTGATAAACTCATATCAACATTAAAAAACATTAAAGTTTCCACATTCCACCATATATTCAATATATACAAAATACGTCCTTACATCACCCAACATCCACCGCACTAACTATTACCCATACTTTAATTCTATCTAGATTACACTACTGCATACATATACTACTTTCTTCTCATATTAAATACTTTACAACCATCGACCGCTTAACTAACAGATCACTTTGACTAATCTACCCACTAAATAAAACTGACTACACTAAAACTTATAGTCTACAAGTATAACTGACCTACGAACACAACTTAACTAGCCATCCGCTATAAATGGACGAACTAAAATTAATATACATTCTATATTCCTTATACTGACTAAACAACCTGCTTACCTTTATAGACTAATTTCTCTCCATCTACGATCCTCTAACTATACGTTCCTGGTTGAATCATCCTTTCGCCGGAATAACTTGGGAGGCATCGCTACTCTGTTTGTGCCAGCCTCCTTTGGAATCAACGCCCTCCATCCCTCAACATCATTAACATATCAACGACCACCCTCAAACACAAACTAAAGAATGTCCTCATTGTTCATGATATCTGAATTCAGCCCTTAACTTAAAATATATTCGTTTTCGCCACGTTGTATACCAAGACCTCCTATAACCTCAGGGGTTATATGAGGTCTTGGTTGTACACTCGTCTGTAGGTACTAATGTATTCATATTCTACTAATGTATTAATACTCTATGTACTAATTATTACTTTTATTTATTGTATTTTATTATTGTCATACCTATACACATTTTATAATTGAATTAGTGTTTAAATAAAATCACCATTACCGTTATCATAATATTGATGATCGTTCGTTAACAAATTTATAACCATTTATATAATTAATTTAAGTAACATAGATTGACGTAAGTGATAAATGACCCTAATTACCTACTTAACTATTAGATAACTACCTATAGCCGTGATCTTTACACCGGTGTCCCTACACGGGGTTATGAGTAAACATGTCAGGTGACTATCATTACGCAACACACATCGAAAGTGACGTAATACATAGTAATGTAGTCACTAGATGGCGCCACTGTAACCCATGCATGTAATACTGTGTACATTGCAATGCCTCACGTACGAATACAGATAACCTATACACACACATACACACATACACATACACATACATAACAATACGACACATAAAACACACACACATACATATGTACACACCAAAGTATTGTGATTTTGAATATGATTTTATATAAATGTCTACCCTATAATAAAGAATTGATTACACTCAATTACTAGTAAACATCCAATCCAGTCTAATAATAGACTATATCTAATAATAGACTATATCTAATAGTAGACTATATCTAATAGTAGTCTACACAGTTAGAAAAATATGGTACTAGAGGGTATTTGAAAGGGATACACCCCAGATGCCACATATATGTGGCTTTTTGAGAATGACCTACGGGACCATAGCTTTGTTCCATTTGAAAACGAGCTCAAGTACCATTCTATAGATGGTATAACGCCAAGGACATGCCATTTCTACCACCACAGTTAACATTCGATACATTTCCGTTATTCTTCAATGTCGAGAGAATAGAAACGAACATCATATATTAGGCATATGAAGTTAGGGGATGAGTTAGGGGAGGAATGAGGGGGTATGAGTCATATCATATGACGCGACGATACGTGACGATGACCTAAGAGGGCGTGTCACGTATGCTAGAGTAACACCCATAGCGTATGTAGGCCTAGGTCTATACCAATACCTCCTATAACCTCGATGTTATAGGAGGTATACCAATATATTGTCTATAGACAGACTGTTCCAAACATTGTCCATATATAGACAGACGTTACCGTTCAGACGACACGATATAATCCATACGTTTACTTCCGGCGACGTTCGAACGTGTACTCGTCGTGTTCTATGTCCTCGAGGTCATGAACTTTAGTAATCGTCCGTTGACACCGTAGAGCTTTCTCTGTAGCTCTATGGTTGACACACACACACGTATTATCGGTAATAATTAAGGGCCACGTGGTGAGGAACATGTGTTATGCTAATTAACTTGAATGGAACATAGGTTATATATATATCGTACACGTGCGTGTTTAGCATGTAGGTTTATACATACTGAAACGATGATTGCATCGCTGGATGCCTATGAATATATCACTGACTTGTATTGGGTAATACTAGTCAATGGAATATATATATATAGAATGTTTGCATTTGTTATTAAAACTATTCCGGGAAATAATGATTCATATTTTATATGAATCATGTTTATAATCTACATAACTCTATACTAACATAAATATATACATATACACACACATATATATATATATAAACCATCGATATAAAGAAATAACTATCTTTACATCGATGCTATAAACACGCACACATCGCGTAGTAGTATGCGTTTGTTTGTATGCGTGTGCACTATACGATATCACATCATTCATCAGTACAGGTATCACGCCCGCTAGGCAGTAACACTTCCCGTCTATAAATAACTTTCCGCATCTTATCTTACGCTCGTATTGCGTTCGTCAGGAATTTCTGCGCGCGCGCTCCTAACACCCGCCGCCCCCAAGTTCTGGGCAATAGCGGCATACCTGCTGAACACAACCCTCCTAGTAAAGTGCACCGCCAATAGTTCTAGTAATATCGCTTATTAACTCCTTATTCAATCCTTATTAACTCCTTATTAACCCCGTATCGGATACACAAACACGCGCACATAGACCGGATGTTAGTATCACGCCAATTACATAACCCCAGCATCATGGGGGGTCGTTTTAAATAGTGGATAACATTGTTGTTTACTGTGATTTCTCACATACTTATTATGGAAGCTACATGGTATACATATCTATTATACATATATCCATAGTGATATGACTCTTGAATATTGACAATATGTTGTGCTTAGTAAGCACTGCTTACACAAACTAGACAATACATACACTTATATCTCTCTATCTCTCTCTCTCTCTCTCTCTCTCTCTCTCTCTCTCTCTCTCTCTCTCTCTCTCTATATATCTCTCTCTCTCTCTATATATATATATATATATATATCTCTCTCTCTCTCTCTCTCTCTCTCTCTCTCTCACATAGATGATATCCTAATACATTATACTATGTATCGAAATGTATCGTAAATAATACTGTGCGCATTATAATGCATTTATATGTGAATACATTTTTATTTAATCATTTCATTGTTTTTTTATATACTATGACTTTATTATAATATTTATATTTATTTTAATTGTATTGCTTTACTAGAATAGAAATGATGATATGACATTTCATATACTGTTAGGAGGTTTCGAATCAATAAAGGTGATCACTTTCACTGATCCTCCTTAGACTTCATCTATAAACTGAATTAATTCATTCATTCCCATATATAATACATAATAGGTTTATAAAAAAAGTAAACTAATAATGTGTTACTGTATGATGTACTTGCTAAAGTTAGGAAAGTAAAACAATAGGTATATCCCCTACAATTAACCACACAACCTTTTCACATACAACAAACTATTTCTACAACAACAATTGTTGGCTTCTCCCTAGGATGTCGATAAAAACGGACTGTATATATAACATATATATTACATATATATATATATATATATATATATATATATATATATATATATATATATATATATATTGTCTGGGGGTCTAGATCTATGCCTAGCCATAAGCGGGACATAGCTATGGCTCAGTGGGACAAACAAAAAATATAGCTAAAACTATAGTAAGCCAGAAGTCTGGTTCGACTCCAGGCAGTTCTTGTTTTGCTCTTGTGTTTATCAAGAATTTAAAAACGATATATTAAAACACAAGAAAAAAAAATGTTACTATTTGTATTTTATTGTCATGGGCCCCTCACAGTTATTTATATACATGTAAAAGTCTATAACTTCTTGAAGGGTCCATTTGTATCCGCTATTTGTATTGTATTCAATATATATATTTGTGATTTCAATAAATAAATATTAGTATTAATATTAATATTATTATTATCATATATATATATATAAATATTCTGTTTTAAATGAATTATATTTTAATTGAAATTAAACATTTCGAATAGTCTAATGTACATAGATACTTAAGTATCTAACAATATTGTTAATTACCTATTAATCATAGCTATACAACAACGTGGTGTATGCTAACAAGATTTACATAGCTACAGTTCTATTGGAGGTATCTTGATCCTCACTTCGAGATATCAACCCATCTTTGCACAAACAAAACAATATATACAATATTTAGTGAACAATTTAATAAAAGCTACAAAATTAATCAATATATACAAGTAATAAACTATAAACAATAATTCGTGATCAACAAAACAATTAACTGCTTACTAATTAAGATATTAGTATGCATCTATTGATATATCAATTGTAATAAATAATGTATTACAAATAAAATAAATATAATACTTTTATATATTATATATAACTCTTTTGTTAATATATACTGGATATATATACAGATTATATAAATGTTATACATATATATTAATCAAGAATATATATATATATATACATATAAACATATATATCATACACACATTGTACGTAGTGTGAATAACTCTGAATACTTCGCATATCTAACACACATATCTTACACACTCACACACACACACACACACATAAGTGTTTGGCAGTGCGGCGGGGTGCCACTATAAAGAGCTGCCAGTGCGAGTGCTATTCGATACTAAAGTGCAAGTATTGTAAAGTAAACGCGGCCGAAAATGCGCGAATACAATGTAATGTTATATAAAACGCTAGTGCAAGTGCTAATGATATAGTGCGTAGAGAGCTAGTCCGAGTTAACTTTACTAATTACCCAAGCCGGCCCACGAGCATGCCTATCATCAGCGCGTACGTTCATACCAATATCATCTTGGGGATTCACTCAATGGGCAACAACAACAGAAAATAGGTATATTATTTTGAAGCCCTTTAGAAGAAAACATATACATATTATTATAATTAACAGAAACAAAAAAGTATTATTCAAATTCTTCTAATAAATATTATAATTATTATTATTATCTTAACAGACGAGAGACTGGCAGACGATACACCTCTTCACCGTCGCATGCTTAAACCACAACAACAACAACAACAACAACAACAACAACAGTCTGACCTAGAACCGCCCATCACTCATAGCCACGCCCCTTTCTCGTTCGGACATTCGGTGAGTATAGCGAGGACATGTTCAGCGTAGTGAGGACATAAGGCTCTTTGTAGAGGTCGGGGGTGTTTATCTCTGTGACCTCTATACCTCGATGTCAACTGTTTCAATCATCTAATACTGTGGTCGATTCGATACGATATGTTTCAACTGGATGGTATATAAGCCACTTCACTATATACATTATATATCATACAGCTCATGCTAATCTTAGACCGGTTTAAATTATTAAAGCGATATTTTCAGTCGGCTGACATAGGGTGTATGGGTGTGTTTTATAGTCTATTTCATCACAACGTTAATCTTTCTTTAGTATTACGGCTATTTTGGGCATACTCAAACGCATATAAATATCAATGCTGGTCATTCATAAATATGAATCCTATTCATTTATTCGTGAATAGTAAAGATTTAGCGAAAGCTTCGCGAAATCATTGTTAACAATAATAGAGTGATAAGTTTTCATCTTTAATTCATTCTATTTATTCATACAATTATGATTAGAAATTTGTGATTAGTTACATTGAGTAAACATCAATAACCTAATACCACAGTAACCTAGAACCTAATATTTACATTTTTTACATTATATTAATAATATATAAATAGTTTAGTAAAGTGTAAAGTAAATAGTGATTACTTTATTCAATTTCATATGCAGATTTTATTTACGGATTTAAAAAATAACTAAGGCTTTGTAGCAGGATAGTTAGGCAGTTGTCAGTTAAATAGTATATGGCTAAGTTTATGAAGTTCATAACATCACCATTTGGACAGTGCCCTTATTTATCTATGTTTATATATATTCACATATATGTGTCATCGATATAAAGAAGATATAAAGAAACTTTCTTTATATCGATGATATGTGTATACATTTTTATTGTTTTGTAAACTTTTGTAATAATATTGTTATAGATAATTTAAGTTGTAAAGCATTTTGTAATCCTACTAAAGCCTACTGTATTTTATAGTAGATCTAAGTTTATATTCATTAATGAGTCATCAATGCTGAGTCATCAATGGTGAGTCATCCATGGTGAGTCATCAATGATGAGTCATCAATGCTGATTCATCAGTGATGAGTCATCAATGATGACTAAGTAGGACATACTTGTTGTGGCCGGCTATCAGGCATGGTGTGTGTCCTCGTTCAGCGTACTGATTAGCTGTTACATTAAATGCAAGTACAGTTGGACACTCTCTGTGGACACTACAGGCAATACATTGCGTAGATACAACACTGTCCACCTGTCACAGCCTAAGATTAACATAGTTCTATAGAATCATTGTTGAGGGTATAGATCTCAGTGGAATGCGATATCGCTCCATTACTCCCGGTTACTTAACTTTAATCGCTCTATCTTAATGAACCAGCACATAAGGCTACATATCTCTATGCTGAACTATAGCATCGAAATTGCATTGCATAATATAGGTGTATTGTTATTTATAATTTATATTTATTTTAATATATTATAATATATATATATAAATCCTATAGAAATATATATTTCTATATAGTGTACAACTTTTCCTAATTTACAGTTTGGTAATATTTTCGGATTCGCAGAAGAACCAACTTCTCCTCAACGTGATTCAGGTGATTATTACGTAATAATATTATTATGTAACAACCTTATAATGTTACCTCATTATCTCATTAGACTATGGGGAATATTTATCAAAATAAAATATTGATGATTCATTTAAAATACTTATATATATATATAATATTATAGGTTGGAGTGAATTTTGAAATAATTATGGCCGTATGGTTATGTCTCTCGATAGGTATTTAAGGTTATATTTGGAGTTCAATAATGTCAATAAATCCACATATAACGTTACGTCACTATCTCGAGACATAACCAGACGGCCTTAATTATTTCAAAATTCACTCCGACCTAATATATATATATATATATATATATATATATATATGATCTATATAGTTATTTATATACAAATAAATAGGTCAACGTCATACCCTCAGAAGCGTACACAACAAAATAAGAATAACGAATAATATAATAATCAATGTGTTGCACAGGAAGGTGATATTATAAATTATGTGGGAAAAAAGAAAGTATTATATATATATATATATATATATATATTACTTATATAATACACAATCATAATGAGATAAATCATAAGTAGGGTATATATCTAAATACTATTTAGTAAATAGTGCTACAAGTTAGAAGTAGTGCTGACGCGGCACATTAGTATCGTTGCTATCGACCAATCAGAACGCATCCCTCAGATCTAGACGGCCTCGTCAAGACTCAGAGAGATTACAGAGCGATGTTCGATAAACCGGAACCCTCTCAGAACACCATCAGTCGCATTCGTGTGTGGAGTAAAATATCTGCCGATGGGGTTAGTGTCACTCATTTAGTGTCAGTGTCACTCAGGTAGTGTCAATGTCGATGTGTCAATGCCACTGATTAAGTGTTAGTGTGTCGAAGTCACTTAATTAGTGTCGGTGTATCGAAATGTCAAATTCACCTGTGAGGTGTCATTATGTAATAGTTAGTGTCAGTGTAGTGTCAGTATATCATAGTTAGTGTCAGTGTAGTATCATTATGACATAGTTAGTGTCAGTGTAGTGTCATTATGTAATAGTTAGTGTCAGTGTAGTGTCAGTATGTCATATTAGTGTCATTGTAGTGTTAGTATGTCATATTAGTGTCAGTGTTGTGTCATAGTTAGTGTCAGTGTAGTGTCATTATGTAATAGTTAGTGTCAGTGTAGTGTCAGTATGTCATATTAGTGTCAGTGTAAGTGTTGGTATCAACGCCAATTAAAACTCAAATAACCCATTTTCCGCACAACATTCATTTGTACAGTAGATTTACATGGACTATACAATATTTAGTGATGTATCATGCCATCTACGTACTACCTATAGATACTAAATGTATATGTTATACTATCAACTTCCTCTTTAATACATTTCCCCCTCCTCCTCCTTATATACCTACTCCTCCTCCTCCTCCTCCTCCTCCTCCTCCTCCTCCTCCTCCTCCTCCTCCTCCTTCTTCTTCTTTATCTAATCCTCCTTCTCTATGTCTAGCTCTATATTAATACAACTATATTACTATGCCACCACACACGTACATCTCCTACTACACTGTGTGCTAACTATGACCATTAGAGGTACTAAATAGACCATTAGAGGTATTAACTATGACAATTAGAGGTATTAACTATGACCATTAGAGGTATTAACTATGACCATTAGAGGTATTAACTATGACCATTAGAGGTATTAACTATGACCATTAGAGGTATTAACTATGACCATTAGAGGTATTAACTATGACCATTAGAGGTATTAACTATGACCATTATAGGTATTAACTATGACCATTAGAGGTATTAACTGACCATTAGAGGTATTAACTATAACCATTAGAGGTATTAACTATGACCATTAGAGGTATTAACTATGACCATTAGAGGTATTAACTATGACCATTAGAGGTATTAACTATGACCATTAGAGGTATTAACTATGACCATTAGAGGTATTAACTATGACTATTAGAGGTATTAACTATGACCATTAGATGTATTAACTATGACCATTAGAGGTATTAACTATGACCATTATAGGTATTAACTATGACTATTAGATGTATTAACTATGACCATTAGAGGTATTAACTGACCATTAGAGGTATCGTATTCATTAGCGGAGTGCTATGTATTGCAGTCTCTAGCGACTACCCCTAACTATCCTTATCACTACCCCTATCACTACCCCTATCAATAGCCCTATCACTACCCCTAACTAGCCCTAACTATCCATAACTACCCCTTAACTAGCCCTATCACTACCCCTTAACTAGCCCTATCACTACCCCTAACTAACCCTATCACTACCCCTAACTTCCTATATATATAGACGTGACGACTATTTAGGGTGTCATGTTACCACTACCCTTTATTACAAGACAATACGTAACGCACCAATAGAAAGTAGAGTGACCACTGGTCTGACATAATGACCATCTATATTACCTAACTATACCCCCCCCCTAATAGAAAGTGACAACCCCTTACCCCCACCTATATTACCTAACTATACCCCCAACCCCAATAGAAAGTAGAGGAGAGGAGAACAGTAGACGACGGTCAAGGAAACAGAAACGAGACGGTCAGCAAGACAATAGGAGATCAGGGTTACAGCATAGAGACTAAGACCGACATCGAAGGTAGCGTAGAGGTCAAGGAAAGCTACGACAACATGACTAAAGGTCAGCCAATCAGCACCAATAGGCACGCTATAAATAAAGGGGCGTGGTTGTCTATATACCGCGGATGGGGGTGGTAAGTTATCACTAGGGTAATAACTTTAACATACATTTAGAGTGCAAATAGAAGTGAATATATATACAAAAACTGAGCTTGAAATAGAGCTATGTGTAGCGATATGATGGGCAGTATAACAAGTGGTAACATCATGGTGATGCAATAGTGATGTAATAATGATGCAATAGTGATGCAATAGTGATGCAATAGTGATACAATAGTGATAGCATAACTTAAGATATATATTTTACAAGTTCATTCAAATTAAAAGTAATCACAATATAAATCTAAAAGTATTCAAATACATAAGGAATATATATTACATTTTCAATCATAATATAGATATCCTTTATAATATTTTATTATTTTTCCTATGAACTATACACATATTCAATGACACAATATTTAATGGTATTATTATCGTACATAAGTTGATAAATACATACCCCTCATCATGTCTCGCTCATATTGTACTATTTCTATTCCACATATATAGTTCAATATTCATTCAGCAATACATATATACACTATTTAATAATTGTTTGAGGTTCATTAGTTAATAGTACATATTTCACATTGCTATAATATTTTAATCCGTCGTACAATTTCTACTAGAAGAGTGTATAATTACATTCATATATAATTATGTTCATATGAATATATTATGGTTGCATTTTTTTATTTGTAAATTAAATCTATGCTATTCAATTCTAAATAACCAACTGTATAGTTAGTTGAGATGATGATCGAGATATAGTTATTTAAGAATTGAATGTACTCTGAAAGTTACTACTGTATATACCAGTGGTTCCCAACCTTTTTCCATCATGATTCATGACCCTTTTTTTGATAATTCTTAATGTAAAAATATACCATGACCCAATGAAATATTGATATAACAATATATCATATCATACCTATTATGATTACAATATTAGCGTTTAAGGACAGGACAGGAATATCAGATCTACCTTTATTACGTATTAGCAATTAGAAGTTATAATGTAGCAGAATTAGTAATGAATTATAATTAAGCACATTCATATGACAGCATTGTCTTCGGTATTCTAACGATCACCTTAACTATACGTTATCCTTTATTTCTACTATCGTTGCAAACATGACCCGCCTTTCAGATGATAAAGAATCATTCGAACACTACTGGAAGCAGCCTTCCACAGACAGCAGAGGTCGTCAGTTTCCGGAACAACTCGACCCTCAAACTCGAACAATCTTCCGCAATCTGTTCGGAGATGGGTTCCCAGGTTTCGGCCGAAACTAGGAGTATCCATTCTAATCGTTACGTCATTATTGTAATGTTATTACAACGGTTGTGACATTATTATAACTACTATTAACAATATTGATAACTATTAATAATATCATTCTAATTATATATTTGTTATTATTAATGATATTATTATGAATTATTATTTTAATTATATAATTATTAGTATTATTATCATTAATAATATTATTAATCGCTAATAATACTATTATATTATTATTATTATTATTAACCTTTCGTGCATTTATTGAAAGATGATTAAATAAATCAAATAAAAATAGTAAATAAATGTATTAGGGATGTTCTAACTGACGCATGTATTGTAACATTTCGTAAGTGTCGCATTATAAAGAGTAACAATTGTAGATTATATGAGGTTACTGAAATGTTGTAAGTACTTATGTTCATCAAAAGAGCCCGTTGATTTCACTAGCTATTAGTCACTAGCACTAGCATAACATATAGGTGAGCATACGTTCATGTATAACTATCAGTCGTGTAATAAGAGATAAGAGTGAATCAGTAGAATGTCTCGTGTAATATCAGTAATGCACAGGTATCGGGGGACGGCTACATATAACATCGTATCCGGTGAAGATACGAAGGTAAACCAGAAGAGCAATGCTCGGTGTTAGGCTGTGGTTTAATGAATCGCTGGTCACATGACCGGCTCACCCAATCAGAGCGTTGTATTTAAATATAATAATCTGATCGTGCACCGTTAAGGGTGCATCGTTAAAACCACAGCCTTAGAAATCGTACGGAAACAAAGATAATAGTAGATGATGTAATAATGGGTGATGGAGTTATATTAACGTAGCCTAGGTATAACTTCACTAACTTCAGCCATCTGCTGATAGTCGGTGTCTTTGTAGTAAATCGTCTGCATAGACGCACAGTAATCTTCGATGATCGACATAATCTGGCTGAGTACCGTCCATATCTGTAGAGGTCGTTATAGTTTAGAGGTCGCGTACATTGTTAGTGCATATGTAGATGTCGTTAAAATTGTTTAGAGGTCGTTAAAATTTAGTGGTATTTAATAAAATAGTGAATATTACAATATCCCCTTCACCTACTCCTCCACTCCCTCACTACTTAATGCTAGTAGCTTATTATCAGGAATGCTGTTTATTTAGAATTATAGTACACATGATGGGGGGGTTATTAAAATCAGTGTTTCAGAGGAATGACTCGTAGGCATAGAGCTAGAGAAAAAGCTCTCTAGCTCTAAGCTCGTAGGCTACAAACATTACATACCTAGACAAAGACTACAGACATAGTAACACAACGATTACAAAGGTAACACTAACACTAGAAGCTGAACAAGTGATCACTAGTAACACTACTTACTGAAAATTATGTAAACAACTATATTTTATTAAATACTATATCATTTGGATATTTAATATCATATTATATATATTTTAGATTAATATTTTATAATATCATATTATAAATTAATTTTAATATATATAAATTATAAATATATTTTTAATAAAATATCTTTTGTAAATATTGAAATCAATTCATTGTTAAAAATTATGATATATCAATAATAGTTATTTATTCTTAAAAACCATTATATACATTTATTGAAAACACAGACATTATTTTGATAATATATTTTATATAATAATTGATTTATAATTCAAAATTATATATTATATTGTAAGATAAAATCATTTTAATAAATAGGATTAATTCTAAATAATAATAATTAATAATATATTAATAATTTACTTTAATTCGTATTGAACATTAGAAAGTAAAGGGGGCTAATTATTTTTTAGTTGAAAATAGTATATTGTAATAATGTATATTTCTCTATAGTCTGTAATCCCAGCAAATAGTAATAGCAGCATAATAGCAGCATAACAGCATATGCTAGAGCCTCAAATGTTTACATTGTGCTATTATAATAGCACAATGTAAACATTTGAGGCTCTAGCATATGCTATTATGCTGCTATTATGCTGCTCTTACTGTTTGCTAGGATGGCTCATCTACTATAGTATAATTTAAGATGAAATAAACGCTGGTACACTAAAAGATTCATCATGGGCATCATCAAATGTCAACAAAAAAAACAGTTATTATTTATAATATATTTTACTTGTTATTATATAAATATATATATGATATATATATATATAAAATGTATATCTATACACTATATATATATACTAGCCGTACCCGACCCGGCGTTGCTCGGTTTTGATTATTCTCCTATATATTATATATTAATTATAGCTATTCCTGATTTTTAATTGCTATATATACAATAAAATAAATGTTATCTGACATACAAATCAAAGTAGAAAAATATGTCAAAAAATATATTAAAAAATACAACAAATATTTCAAATATTACAAAATATGTTTTAAAAAAATGTCTAAAACACAAACCTAAACCCAAATCGTACACGACCCGGCGTTGCTAGGTTTTTGATTATTTGCCTATTAATTGTAGCTATTCCTGATTATACTTAGCTAATATTTAATTTTTTTCTTCTAACTAATATTTACTAATTCTAACTGTATCCGATGTAGACCCAGCGTTGTTCGTTTTTAAGATTATTTGTAAAATATTTGGTAAGATTACAAATAATAATTTAAAATATTACAAAATAAAAAAGTGTCTAAAAATATTTTAAAAAATATAAAAAAATATATTTCAACATATTACAAATAATGTCGAAAACTCAAACCTAAACCCAAATCCAAACAGTACCCGACTCGACATTTATCGGTTTTTGATTGTTTGCCTATTTATTATTTATTAATTAGAGCTATTCCTGATCCTACATTTCTAGTATATACAATTAAATAAAGTTTATCTACAATACAAACAAATGTAGAAACATATTTTTTTTAATATTTAAAAAATTAGTGACAAAATATTTCAAAAAATACAACAGATATTTAAAATATTCCAAAATATGTTGAAAACCTAAACCCAAACCGTTCCAAATCAGCGTTGCCCGGTTTTTTATTATTTGCCTATCTATCATTTATTAATTATAACTATTCCTGATTTGGAATTTCGTGAATTACCCAACTCCGCTTTACTCGTTGTGTTATAGTTTGCCTATCTATTATTTATTGATTATGGCTATTCATGATTCTGCTTTTCATATACAATAACATAAATTGTTGCTAAAATTCAAACAAATTTAGACAAATATTAATATCTCAAATATTAGTGGAAAAATATTTCAAAAATATTTCAAAAAATATTAAAAAAAATATAACACATATTTCCAATATTACAAAATATTACTTACAAAATGTCGAAAACCCAAACTGCACCCTGCGTTGCTCGATTTTTGATTGTTGTTGCTTATCTATTATTTATTAATTATAGATATTTCTGATTCTGTATTGCTAGTATACAACAAATATTTCCTAATATTACAAAATATATTTTTTATAAATGTTCTACAAATATTTTAAAAAGTATAATATTTATATCTTATAATATTTATATATTTATTATATAATTATAATATTTTAATTATATCTTAAAATAATAATATGTCAACGATTAGTTGTAAAATATAAAAATATATTTCAAATAATGTTTTTAAAAATATAAAAAATATAAATAATATTACAAAATATATTTTAAAAAAATTTCAAAAAAATGTTTACAAATATTTCAAAAAAATGTTTAAAAATATTTCAAAAAAATGTTTAAAAATATTTCAAAAAAATTTTTAAAAATATTTCAAAAAATTTCAAAAATATTTCAAAAATTTCAAAAAAAATTCAAAAAAATTTCAAAAAATTTCAAAAAATGTAAAACAAATAAGTCAAAAAAGCGATACTGAAGATTTTAGATGACAAAAAATCATTTTAATGGCAAAAAGTCAATTTTTCAGGTTTTTCTGGGGTACGCGATAAAAAATTCAAAAAATTTTCCGGTCCAAGACCATACTATTGAGAATTTAATAAGATCGGGTATAACAGATTTTCGCGACCCGGTTCTCGAGTTAGCTCACCAGATACACACACACACACACACATATATTGTTATTGTTGTTATTTTTATTTGGTGGAGTCCTTTCATCCCATCCAGGAACTTAGATGAAGTTTTCACTTATAACCATATATGGCTCTGATGTTCCTTCGAAGCCGCTCTCATGTTAAGGCATCAATGGTTTTAACGAGAGCCGATCATTTATTTATACACAATTATATAAGATCACTTCTAAATAATATTTTAAGACCCATTTTATAAAATTAATTAATGGTCCGGACGAGGGTCGAACTCGTGTCCTACTGCTTGTGTGTCTGACAGCTGACAGTCGTGTTTTAAAAAAATACGCTACAATTACGATATAGGATATAAATAAATAATGTAATATTAATCATAATTCAATGAATGGCGAAATATCCGGATTTATTAGTTTCCAATTTCATCCATATTTATCTGGATTTATTCGGAAAAAATATATCTGGATTTGAAAAATCCAAATTTGTCTAAATTTATCTGGATTTTTTTAGATTCATTTGGATAAAATATTTCCGGATTTGTAAAATCCATATTTGTCCAAATTTATCTAGATTTTTTTGGATTTTTTTCGGAAAAAAAATATCCGGATTTATTAGTTTCCAATTTCATCCAAATTTATCTAGATTTTTTTGGATTTATTTGGAAAAAAAATATCCGGATTTATTAGTTTCCAATTTCATCCAAGTTTATCTGGATTTATTTGGATTTTTTTGGAAATTTTTTTTATTTTTAAATTTACAAAAAACTTATTAATTATGAACCCTTTATAAAATAAGAGTATATTTGAAAGGTTTAACCACTTTTTTTGTTGCCAAATCTTACCAAATCTTGCCAAAAAAAGTTTGCTGGGAGAGGCTTTGACTTTATTGCAGCAATGCATTGATGAGGTTATCATGATTGTTTGGGGATATCTTAGTGTTTAAATATCATTAAATATAATACATAAACAGTTGTATAATATAATATTACTTTATTATGTGTTTATAGTGTCTGTAAATAATTTAGCAATGTAATTTATCTAGAAATACTATAATCTTTTATGATATACAATTATAAAATTAAAATATATAAAATGAATCATTGTACAATTAATTAATCAATGTACAATTTATTGTAAGATATAATTTATTTATAATGTTTTATAATTTATATATTTAATATATACAAAATATATGTTTATATAATCATACAAAATTAATGTTCATTTTTATGTCTATTTTTATCTTACATTATTAACATTTATCAAACATTTTTATCTAACATTAATATTAAATAGAAGTATATATTAATATGTAAATTTATGAAATGCGAAAATCTTGTCATAATCCATTAAGGGATAGAGTATTCAGTGTTTCAAATGTAAAATAGTATAGCTAATTAAATATTTATTTTTTCTTCCAATTTTCTTTAACTTTTGATATATCATAATACTCATTAACATTATATTTAGGGACATGGAGTTTTTTAATTTATTTATATATTATATATGATTATTTTTTGTGATAACATTTTTTGTATACTATATATAATATAAATATACTTATTACTAAAATTAGCTATAACTTATGAAATATATCCTTTTTAAATATATTACAAAATATGCGTTTTAAAATGTGTATAATAAATCATGTTTTGGGTTGTTATTTTAATGATAAGCATGTATTTTGCGAATCATTAAAACCACAGCCATAGTTATAGAGTGAATATTGAAGACATATTTTGAGTAATTATATTATAAAATTTAATTATTTTTTTTTAAATATATATTTTTTAGAAATGATATTTGATTATATTTTATATTATAATTCAAAATATATAATAATAAAGATTATGAAAAAATATAAATTAATCCGACTTTTTTTATCTATTAGTTTATTGTTTTAAAATTTATATTATGTTATATTTGATGTAGAAAAATATTTTAAACACAATTGAAAATATATATAATGTTTACAATAAATTTGTTCCGAAAAATATGAATATTCATCACTTACCATCTATACTAACATATATAACTATATAACATTGATATGACTAGGAATACTTACTCTATTATTGGAAATATTTATTTTACACTTGAATGATTATCATATTTTATTATTATCCATTTTAATTTAACATTAAAATCAATGTAAAAACTTGATTTTAAATTAATTATTTCAATATTATTATGTCTAAATTGTTATATAATGTAATACATATATTATTCAATATAAATAATATAGAAAAAACATTTAGGAATTTAATAAATTTTCAACTCTAATAGAAATTTTAAAAATTTATTTTAATTTACAAATAATATATTACTGAAAATATATATTTCAGAATTCAAAAATGTACCTTTGTATAAGAGTAAACGTCCTATCCTTGAATATGTCCCAATAATATTTAGTTAATGCCTAGTACTTTGTGTATTATAACAATTAAAAAAGCCCCATTGTCCAATTATTGAGTTGTATTCAGAAATACACATAACTACATAACATATATATAGCTGAACTTCAAATATATCTACAATTAATCACTATACATTTGTGACTAGCTTCACAACCCCAGCAAACATTAACAGCTTCATAACAGACTCATAACAACATAACAGCCTCATAACAGCCTTAAAACAGCATATTCTAAAATTACAGCGTCATATCTGCTTCATAACAGGATCTTATGAAAAAAAACAGCCTAATATCAGACTCATAACAGCATTATGGTAATATCCTCATAACAGCCTACATAAATTCTATAAAAACAGCTTCATAACAGACTCATAACAGAATTATGATAATATCCTCATAAATTATATAAAAACAGCCTCATATCAGACTCATAACAGCATTATGGTAATATCCTCATAATAGCCTACATTAATTCTATAAAAACAGCCTCATAACAGACTCATAACATAATTATAATAATATCCTCATAAATTATATAAAAACAGCCTCATAACAGACTCACAATAGCATTATGGTAATATCCTCATAATAGCCTACATTAATTCTATAAAAGCAGCCTCATAACAGACTCATAACATAATTATGATAATATCCTCATAAATTATATAAAAACAGCTTCATAACAGACTCATAACAGAATTATGATAATATCCTCATAAATTATATAAAAACAGCCTCATAACAGACTCACAATAGCATTATGGTAATATCCTTATAATAGCCTACATAAATTATATAAAAAACAGCCTCATAACAGAATCATAACAGTATTATGATAATATCCTCATAATAACCTACATACATCATAAAAACAGTCGGGTAAGGCTATATCACAGAACTAGAGAGAAATTTCAGAAATTTCTCTCTAGCTCTATGGGCTATATACATATATTTTTAAACCAAAAACTATAAATCTATGGATATATATATATATATATATATATATATATATATATATATATATATATATATATATATATATATGGATAGCATAAAGATGTGTTTCACCATAGATTTATAGTTTACAATGTAAAATACAGATCTATGCATTTAAATAATTCTGTTTGTATACTGTATTCTGTAATATACAAAGATTATAATCAAAGATAATTACAAAAAATATAATTTAAAATTTAAATTGTAATATAAAGTTTTCCTATATCATTTAATTCAATTTATAAGACAATAAAGTGGCTCAACAAAATAGTAAGTAGGCATAATATTATATTATATATTAATATAATTGTATATATATACCGTTGTAGCTATATATTAGTTTAGTATTTAAGTTATTTAAAAAATAAATTTATTTATAATTATTAAAAGTTTCAACACAAAACCAAACGTTTTAATAATAATTATGATAAAATAAAGTGTATTATCATAATTAAATAACTCATAGAATATATATATATACAATATATTTTTAACTAAATTATTTAGTAAATACAATTAAAATAATTATTATTTTATGAAGGATATTAATAATTAATATCCTAAATATGGTAGCCAGTAACCTCGTACGAGGTAATCTCGTACGAGTAATTTCGTACGACTTGTTAAATTTAATTCATAATAATTTATTTCATAATAATACAGTTTTTATACGATTATATATAATAACTTAGTATATATTGATATCATATATTCAATATAATATTGTATTATATTATTGTATTATGATAATAATTATCTATATTCGTATAAGAACTGTATGATTATGAAATAAATTTAATTTAATAAGTCGTACGAAATTACTAAATAAGTCGTACGAAATTACCTCGTACGGGATTACCTCGTAAGAGATTACTGGCATTCCTAAGAGTTATTTAATTTTGATAAAAAATACTTTATTTGGATGGGGTACGTTGTCCGCACATTGAAAAATGAAATATCCGCACATGGAACGCCCGCAATAATAAAACCCAAAACCATATGATTAATCATAATTCGATGAATGGCGAAATGCAGCTCGGCCCAAAAATCCTTTAAGGGCGGGTGGGTGTGGGAGTGGGATGGTGAGGTAGTCGTGTTTTTACTATTTTTACCATTTACTCTTCGTATTAATTATATCTATATATAGATCAGATCTCGTATCCTCGATACACACATACAACTTGCAACCTAACCACAACCGTAACAATATACTTTTATAGGCTCACTCGAGAAGTAATGCAGCTAAAAAAACCACCAAAAATTAAAACTTAACCCAATTTAACCACAACAGTGTAAATATACATTTATAGGTTAACTCGGGAAGTAATGCAGCTAAAAAAAACACCAACAATTAAAACTTAACCCAACTTAACCACAACCGTGACAATATACTTTTATAGGCTCACTCGAGAAGTAATGCAGCTAAAAAAACCACCAACAATTAAAACTTAACCCAACTTAACCACAACAGTGTAAATATACTTTTATAGGTTAACTCGGGAAGTAATGCAGCTAAAAAAAACACCAACAATTAAAACTTAACCTAACTTAACCACAACATTGACAATATACTTTTATAGGCTCACTCGAGAAGTAATGCAGCTAAAAAAACCACCAACAATTAAAACTTAACCCAACTTAACCACAACCGTGACAATATACTTTTATAGGCTCACTCGAGAAGTAATGCAGCTAAAAAAACTACCAACAATTAAAACTTAACCCAACCTAACCACAACAGTGAAAATATACTTTTATAGGTTAACTCGGGAAGTAATGCAGCTAATGTATATACATAGCTCACGTATACACACCCCGTTGTTTGTATACACGCCTGCATACACATGCATATGTCTTTATACATATATATCTGTATCCCAACACGATACCACGTAGGTATTCTTACATCAGCATATAGCGTATGCCCATATATATACATACACGAATATCCCTACCAAGCTGGGTTTATTCCACACATTGTTATTGTCGACTAATTAACACACGCGTCTCTGGAATGTGAGCGCACGCAATACCGAATTTGTAGTATTACGGGCGTTGCATGTGCGGATATTTCATTTTAATGTGCGGATTCCGTCCAGCTACCCTTTATTTTATCATAATTATTATTAAAACATTCGGTTTCATGTTGAAATCTGGGTTGAAACTTTTAACATTATGATAATGTTAAATTAAATTTAATTATAATATTCAAGTAGTACTATAGTCTAGTCAATATTTTTTTTTATTTATGTATATGTGATTATTTATAATACACTTAATTACGTTATACATGAATAACGTGTGTTATCAGAGTTGTAGAAGTATATATTTAAAATTAGAATCGCGTAAGAGCTTTCAATAACGAATTAGACAGTTCTAAATAGATCACTAAATTGCGTATACATTTTATATGTTCATAAATATTATTCCTAAATTATTATTTTATATATATTATATGATATAATTATTATAATAATATAATATTATATTATATTATATTAAAATTTAATAATTAAATATATTTAATAGTAGAAATATATATTCTAGTAATTTGTTTATTATATTGTATTCATTATAGTATACTTATGATTAGTATAATGATTATACCTACTATATTTATAAATATATATATATATATATATATATATTTACACTATCAAAGTTACTTTGAAAGTATAATAATTATGAAAATATAAAATCTATTTAAAACCGTAACTTTTTTTATTTATAACTCTCACGCGATTCTATTTTTAATATTTACGATTATAACTAGGATATCATTTATAATTGATTACTTTTTTTAAATATGAATATTAATTAACCTATATTATATACTATATAATATGTAAGGTAATCAGTGATCACGTGTGGAGTGTTTTAATTTGGTTTTATAATTTTGTGTCCAATATCAATTCTTCTATTTATAAATAATTATTTAAATTAACATTGTGCAATATCACCAATATTGACGATATCACGATCACTTCGTACGAGATCATTGGAATCCATATGTAATACACTAATAAATTATATAGTGATTATATAATATAGTATTATATTACTATAGTAAATATATATATTTTATTATCTAATAGACTATCTATAGATATATATATATATATATTTTATAATTTATTTATAATTTGAAGTACAATATTAAATATTAAATATGTATATATATTTTAGCATACATATTTGTGCTAAAATCCTATTTTTAATCTCCTATATTATATAGGTATAATTACTTTTATGATATAATCATATGATGTAGTATTTAAATTTATATTACCAACTAAATATTTGTGTTTTACATTCAGTACATTCATATTACACAATGCATATTCTTATGATGCTGTTTATATTAAATATAGTATATTTGATATTTATTCTAGCAAGATAGCCTATGATTTAAAAGTGTTGATGATGTGGGTATGACTATGTTTATGGCTAGAACTAGTATATTGGTAGTGATTTTATTATCTTATAAATTACTTATTCAATAATAAAATAATGTATTTAGCTATCTTATTTTTTATTGATAGCTTGACTTATGGATACTACAGATTATAACCAGAGCTATACATATAATCATATATCAAACATTTTAAACTATAATGCAAACCTATTACATTTTATTAAATATATAAGTTTACTTATAATCTTATTTATATATATTATACATTCATCTATATTACAACAGCAGTCCTTGATTATCATTGACATGACACCTTCAAGATGTACAAGAGCAGTCCATATACTTTCGCCTTCGAGATAACAAATACGTTAGAAAATATTATTACTTTATACTTACGACTATTTCTACTTTATATTTGTCATATAATGTCGTATATAGATATATTTGCTTACAAAAATAAATCATTCAACAGCAGTCCATGATATTCTGTGACATAACACCTTCGATATTAATGCAGAAGCCCATGTCCGCCTTCTATGATACCAGCTTAGAGATGACAATATCTTTCCGTAACCTTTCTAGTTCGAGATAACAATAACGTTAGCAAATATTTATACTTTCAACTATATATTTGATTAAATATAAACTCAATTCATCAACAGCAGTTCATGATATTTAGTGCTGTGTCGCCTTCAAGATGACAATAGTATTCAGTGATAATCAATGACATGGTGTCTTAGAGATAATACTAGCAGTCAGTGACGCCTTCACGATGACTATAAAATCTAAGTGAAGCCTTCGTTAGATGCTGACTGATCAAGCTAGTAGCATTATTATATATGCAATCTTATATTATATTATGTATTTAATAGATCGTATAATAAATATTCCGCCTGAAGGAATGTAATGAGACAATTTAGTCATGCCAACTTTTATATTGGGACATTATATTGTAATTTAATCTTATAAATTACTAATATTGTAGGTAACATTTTGTATTTAGTTATCATATTTTATTGGCAAGCTTGACGTATGTTTCTTTATAGACATTTATATGTATATATAAGTGGATATAGGTTGTTAGCAACGGAACACGTATTTTGAAATCAACGGCTAAAATGCACACTGTGCATTGTACAGTCAACAAGATTAAGCGTTATAAAGTCATAATGTTATAACACATAAAATATATCTTCCTCATATAAGCTAGAATGTAAGTGTCATTTAGTAAGTAAAGAAGTGGTCATATTTTCATAGGTTATGATTTATTTGTATATATTGTTGTTATTTTATTATCTTCAAAGCCACTCTCATGCTAATACAATAAAATTATAATGAGAGCTAATACATATAAATATATATCAAAAACTATACACAAACCTATTACTTTATATTACATATATAAGTTTACTTATAACCTTATTTATATATATTATATATCCATTTAGATGACAACAGCAGCCCATGATTATCATTGACTTGCTTTTTCAGGATGAACAACAGCAGTCCATATACTTTCACCTTCGAGATAACAACTATGTTAGCACATATTTATACTTACGACTATATTAACTATATATTTACTTAAATAAAAATCACTCAGTCCACATCTGAACGGGTCGGCTTCGAGATAACTACATCAGTCCATGATAATCATTGACAGGGAGCCTTAGATATAAAAATAGCAGTCGGTGCTTCCTTTGTGATTATCATGGAATCTCCGTTAAGCCCTCTTAGATACATGCTAGTAGCATGATTCAATATGCAACCTTATATTATATTGTGTATTTAATAGATCATGGAATAAATATTCTGCCTGGAATAGGAATATAATGTGAAAATGTAGTCCTGCCGACTTTTACATTGGTACATTATATTGTCGGTCGACGCTACATGCGTTCAGATGTGTTTAACGTTACTCAGCTATGCTGGAGGCAATTATTATTACATTATTTGCCACTTAGTATATGTTATGTTATATATGTTTTATACAACACCCCACTATGTAAACGCAATTAATGGGCTATTCATATTGTATGTCGAACTATATATCGAACAACTATTATATAATATGTTTACTGTCTCACGATATATAGTTTGACGCACGCATTAAGTGTGTCGCGTACTGCATGCACCTAAGGAATACGTATTCCTGATTGGCCAATGTAATTACTTCGCCACACGATGCATTGAACTTGAATGGTAATTGTAGGTCGCCCCTAAAACATCGCAGACGCACTGCCCGCTTTCTTAATAAATATGACCAATACCTAAACCAGCTTATTCATTAAACCTAATAATATTCTTAACAACTTAACAATATATAATTAGAAAGGTTTTTTAAATGTATCTAATTAGGTGTTATTAAGTAGTGTATTTGTTTTCCCCCAAATAAAGTTGTAAAACCGTTTATTGAGTTGTACTCCTCATTTGGCCTAAAAGTATACATTTCTAAATACTTTAATAATATATCATCATATAATATCCTCATAAATGCATAATATAACAGCCTAAGTACAGCTTTATAACATTATCATATAATACCCTTATAACAGCTTAACTACAGCCTCATAAAAGCATCATATAATAGCAAATTTACAGCTTCATAACATCATCATATAACAGTCTAATAACTGCCTAATATAACATCCAGTTTACAGCTTCATAACATCATCATATAACAGCCTAATAACTGCCTAATATAACAGCTAATTTACAGCCTCATAACATCATCATATAGCAGTCTAATAACTGCCTAATATAACAGCCAATTTACAGCTTCATAACATCATCATATAACAGCCTAATAACTGCCTAATATAACAGCCTAATAACTGCTTCATATAACAGCTTAATTACTGCCTCATAACATCATCATATAACAGCCTAATATAACAGCCTAATTACTGCCTCATAAAATCATCATATAACAGCCTAATAACTGCTTCATATAACAGCTTAATTATGCCTCATAACATCATCATATAACAGCCTAATATAACAGCCTAATTACTGCCTCATAACATCATCATATAACAGCCTAATAACTGCTTATTATAACAGCCTAATTACTGCCTCATAACATCCTCACAATAGCCTCATAACATCCTCATAACTGCCTCATATAACAGCATCTGTCTACACATTAGGCTGTTTTTTTATGAGGCTGTTATGAGGATGTTATGAGGCTGTTAATGTTTGCTGGGACTACACATAAACATGTCCAAACACACTAAGTCAGTTTGTGAGAATACAATTTATGAATACTACACAACTATATAGCATATTTTCAACTAGGGGTATAATTAAATATTAATATATGTTCATTTTATTTTAAATTATTCAATTATTAATTAGGCTACTAAGATACAATTGAATATAGGAATTTGTATAAAGGTGTAGATACATTAAATATACTATTTTTAATATTATATATGCATCTATATATAATTTAATAGATCTATATGGTTATTATAAAATAGTATATTATAGTAGTAAATAAGCATAAAATCTGGGAAATATATATATATTTCTAGATATGTACTTTACAATATCAAAATATTTTTAAAATGGTTTTTTTTTTAAATTACTTCCTCAAAGTTGACAAATACATACATATATAATGTATATCTATAATATATAGGTACCATGATTTGAAGAAAGAAATTAGTTATAAAAAATGGTTTATATATGATTTAAAAAAAAAACAATAATTTGTTTATTCAGTATATGTAAATTTCAAATTTTATTTCAATCTAATATTTTAATATATTTTAAATTGTATGTGATAAATAATATTGTTCACGTAATTTTGTACTAAGTATGTATGTATCTTAATGAAATGTTAAAATGATTTGCTATCGATGTACCATTATTAAATATTATCTACCGATATACAGCATATAGTTCTAAAGTGGATAAGTATTTGAATTTAATGTGAGGCACTTTACGATAAGTAGTCGAAACATACTACTAAATACCTACTTTTAAATTATTATTATTTATTTACACATATATATTGATCAATTTTAATATACTATCTATACTAAAAATAAAATTATATATCAACATTATAATTATATTACAACATATTAACATTCCATATAACTTTGTATACTCAAATTGAAAATATCATGCTATTTTATTAATATTTATAATCTAAATCAATAGAAGTAACTTCGACGAAAAAAAAGACATAATATGACTAATATCCAATAAAAATCGCTGATGCCATTTTGTTAATTTATCGATGAGTGTCATTCGTGTATCTCTCTTTTACACGCATTGCGTGCATGAATTGCTTATTCACTTGTTGTACATCGACTACACACGAGTGTATCAGTGTACAATACATTAGCTGGCTTAACACCTACACACAGATTGCCTGTCGTTTTATCGCGAACTTGCCTGTGTTCAAGGTGAAACTGATCGAAGCTAGCGGCATCACTAGTCTCAAGGATATCCATGCAGCTAATCATCACAAGCAATAGAGACAGCCTCAGCACCAGCATCAACATCATTATTATTAATAAGGTATTTAATATTTTCGAATAAATGATTAACTATACGTAATAATTTAGATTTATTCAATCGGATCATAATTTAAACACAAATATATATATGCACTAGACACGTAGAAATATATATATGAAATGTAGAAACATACACTCCTCGATAGAATACAATCTCTATTAACTATAAGTTAAGGCTATAAGTTTAATTAGTATAATAATCATTGTTATCGTAAGCTGCTCAGTGACGTTAGTGAATTAAGTTCATTATCGTTGGCATTGATTATTTGGTCGGACAGCCCGAAGTATAGACGGAGCCACCTGTTTCTCCGCTGACTAAAGTCTTCCACTTCTCGTTCAGTTTTAGACCCCGAATGCACCCCACGAAGTGTTGGTCTTTGGTAACCTTGATTCCTATGTGCCGAGCTGTAAATAGCACATTTACGTTATTATATAATACATTATTTCACGCGTTGGCAAGAATCTAAACACGATGTATGCTTATATAGTTAGATTTAGAGTTAATAATTTACAAATTAAAATATATCGATAATTATCTGAAACATAATATCGGCTTGGAGAGTGTGAAATGTTGAGTTATCGACTACATCACTACCAGGTGGGAGAGCTAACCATCTGTAGGAATACCCCCGATGTAGAGTGGAGATTCACTGGTATCGGTAGAGGAGACACCATCTTCTCCATACGCTGGCATCGTGTATACTCCATCCACACTCATCGTTAACATGTTCTTAGACTTCACGGCTGTTATTGTGGTGGTGGCGTTAGGCTAACAGAAATATTCATCTATTAGAGATGCATATATATGAGATATGAGATTTGTATATATATCGGTTATGTTTTTGTTTATAATTATTGATGGTATCGTAATGAATTGATATATTATGTATATATTTCTTTAGATGTTTGTATCGGTGGCATTCCGACAAACATTGTTAAACAGTGATCTCTTTGTACTAGTTATAAACAGTTCTTTTATTTGCCATTTAAGGAGAGGTATTAATATCATAGCATTAATATTATTATTATATATAATAATATAATTGGTAATAATTATTACAGACAACTTTATATTTTAAATAAAGAACAAATACTCTATTTAATATATGATTTTGTATTTAGTACTAAATTAGTACTACTAATGCATATTTAAATATATGATGTATCTTTCATTTTAAAAGGAGTATCTTAGTTTTGGTTTATGAATGTGCACTATAATCTCTGATTATAATATATTTCAATAATATTAAGTGCGCGGTGAAAAATGAATATTTACATGGTGAAGAAAGGAATTGTGTTATACTAAAAGTAAGATAACTTCTGAAATTAATAAGATAATGACTACATTTTTTTATTTGTCATACATTTAGATTAAAGTATTAAGTAATTAAAGTATACGATAATTATAAGACGATGAGAATGAGACCTATAAATCACTAATTTTAAAATGACAATATTTCCAATAATCCATTAACTAAACTTTATTAGTTTCTAAACTTTTAGGTCTTACTAAATATATAGGAAGAGATATTTATTTTATAGAGATATTTATTTTAGATATTTATTTTTACCAAATGTTGTGAGATGAAATGGTCCTTTTGTTTCCTACTTTTTGTCCGTATAGAACTATGAAATAATTTCGGTAAGAAATCATTAATATAAAAACACAGTCTTGATATTTTATATTTCTTCATTTAATGAATCTTATTTTAATTTATATCAATATCAAATTATATATTTAATTAATGTATTATTTAATTAATCCATTATAATAATTATTCAAATAATTATTTGTGTTAATGTATATGGTATAATTGTTATTAAAAATCATACCACACAAATCTTATAGGTTAAAAATGATTGCATAAATATGAATAAATATGTATTATAAAATTATAATTTAATGAACAACTAATTTGAGATATACAAGTTATTTACAATATAGGATCACATCAAATTAGAAGTGTTTACTCCATATATCCATTTATTTTATCAATAATAAATTGAAATAATTCATTAATAATTATTATTGATATCTTAAGATATACTCTTAATATAATCTTAACATATACGTAATATTGACATAATGATAATTACGTATATGTACAATTACTCACGTGTGAAACGCTTCTTGTCCTGGTAAATAAAGATATTTCGCCTTTGTACGTATAGTGTAATACGTTGCCACGTTCCAGTACTCAGATATTTGTTTTTTCTAATCGTAAAACTAGTACCACCGAGTCCAAAATCTACGGAAGCTTCTAGATATCCGCCCTTGATGCCCATAGCGATGTGATTTGAACCATTTCCTAATGCGAGCAGTAGTCCATCCTGAGGTTAATTGCAATGAGTATTTTAGTCTATGATAATGCACAGTAGGAAACAATATTGTAACGATAATAATTGTAATAAAAATATGAATTTTATATATGGAACAATATTTGAAAAAATAAGAATAAATAAATGTTGATATATATATAAACAATACTGGGGTATGTTTCAGCTACACCTATGGTTTAACCCTACATATATTCGTCTCTTCATTCCTATTCATTTAAATATTAAGAATCTGTCGTTTAACTAAATAGTCTCAATATCGCTCATGTATAAATTTATTTAAAAAAATTATTTATTATAATAACGATTGAATTATTTTAATTGTATTAGCAAAAAGCTCTTTGGAGTGATTACTAGGAATGTATACACAAATTAATAATTAAAGAAATTAAAATATTCAAAGTTAATATTGCTTTATATTAATTTATTCTTATTATTAGATGCATAGAAAATTTCATTTTGTATTTCTACTAACAATTAGTTATCTGGTTATGAGGTTATGAGGTTATGACGTTGATGACATCAATCAATATATTTAAATTATGCAAATATCTTTGCTGGGCTTTCTTATAGGATATAATAAGGATAATAGGGTATAATATGGAATAATAAGGTATAATACGGTATAATTGGCTATATTGATTATTCACTAACACTTAAAAATATTTATTTATTCAAATCCATAAAATGAAAGAGTTTTATGAAACATATATTATTGTAGATCTTCCTTTATGCTAGATTACACTGAGAGATTATTTGTTTTATACACATGTGTGTGTATGTGTATGAGTATGTGTGTGTATGTGTAAGTGTATGTATGTGTGTATATGTGTGTATGTGTATATATGTTATAAAAGTACATTTGAGAATAAATAATTTAATTATATAAAAAAATTACTAAATGTGTAATATATATATATATATATGTATTTATATGTAAATAAAATAACTTTTATTCATAAAGTAGATATTAAATTACATATATAAATAAATATAAATAACTAAATAACTAAATAAATAAATATATATATATATTATATATATTTGGTGTATAATTATATGTGTTATTATTACCTTCTTAAATGTCCTGAACTGTAGACTAATTTTGAAATTGCCAACAATATTGTCTAATGTTCCCATTTTCAATTCAATGTAACTATTGTGTCCGTTGAACTTCCTCACATTATCATTATTATCGGCCGGCTTGTTTAATTCACTATAAAGAGGTCATAGAGAGGTCAATCAGAGGTTATAGAGAGGTCATTAATAGTTCACATTAGCGTTATCAGATTTAAATATTAAAGCATATAAATCTTTACAAGATATCAGCGTACTTAGGTGAAATATTACTTTAGATATCGGCGTAGGCAACTATGACACTGTGAACACAAACCTTCTCTTGGTTCCCCTTCCTGCTCTATTTATTCCAAACTTAGCATCCTCAAAGTTCCACAAACCGATCGGCATCATGTTGTAGGTGACGCTTTCAATTGCTCCGGTGAAATGTTGATAATTCAACAGAGTATGTAAATATAGTGAAAGTAGGTAGGGATGTGAAGGTAGGTAGGGATGTCAAGGTAGGTAGGGATGTCAAGGTAGGTAGGGATGTGAAGGAAGGTAGGGATGTGAAGGTAGGTAGGGATGTCAAGGTAGGTAGGGATGTGAAGGTAGGTAGGGATGTCAAGGTAGGTAGGGATGTCAAGGTAGATAGGGATGTGAAGGTAGGTAGGGATGTCAAGGTAGGTAGGGATGTCAAGGTATGTAGGGATGTCAAGGTAGGTAGGGATGTCAAGGTAGGTAGGGATGTAAAGGTAGGTAGGGATGTGAAGGTAGGTAGGGATGTGAAGGTAGGTAGGGATGTGAAGGTAGGTAGGGATGTCAAGGTAGATAGGGATGTGAAGGTAGGTAGGGATGTGAAGGTAGGTAGGGATGTGAAGGTAGGTAGGGATATGAAGGAAGGTAGTGATGTCAAGGTAGGTAGGGATGTGAAGGAAGGTAGGGATGTGAAGGTAGGTAGGGATGTGAATGTAGGTAGGGATGTGAAGGTAGGTAGGGATGTCAAGGTAGGTTTGGATGCCAAGGAAGGTAGGGATGCCAAGGTAGGTAGGGATGTGAAGGTAGGTAGGGATGTGAAGGTAGGTAGGGATGTGGAATCTCCCTCCGACGTAGAATCTGCTGTCGTATTTGTGAAGATTGAACACCACGTATTCACCGGGACTATATCCAGTCTTCGTCCACTCGTTTAGAGCATTGGATACCGTTACTTTAGCCTTATTTTCAGTTCTGCGCGGTCGAAGCAGTAGTTTAGTTTAGTAGTTGAATATTTGTCATCGAATTATGATGAATATTGCATTATTTATTTATATCCTTATCGTAATATTTTATTAAACAAAACTTCAGAAATCATATAGTGAGTAATGTAACGTCGGCTATCTGTTTCGGATATCTAATTTCGTAACTCGATATTGTTAAGTAAAGTCGCATGTGGGCGATCTTGTGGTGCAAATTAATTCCTAAGTTTAGGTTATCGCGCGTATCTAAATACACGAATGTGTCGGTATTATAGCGGAACGGTTGGCTATTCACATCACACCGAGCTCGGTCGCATATGTGAGATCATTATACATGTGTGTGTATTAATGGGTGCGTTCAATAATATGCGTGTAATGAACGTGATATACGACTGCTCTCGGTGCGTATCAAAATTATAAATATAATGGCAGAGTCCATTGATACATATATAATAGTGGGGGGGGGGCGTTACACATAACATATAAGATGTTAACCTTTCCACTAGGATTTCGTACCAATCTCCGTCATTGACATCCTTATCGACGGTGAAGGACGTGGATCCGGACCCGAGACTGAATTGGAATTTCACTTTTCCATCGATGATTTGTAAAGACATGTAGTCGTTCTAAAAGTTGGCGTCGTCGGAATGTAATAAATAAATTAAATCAGATTTATCATTCCTCTCCAATGGGCAAGGAATAATGGGGAAGTTAATAAACGAGTTAATATTTTTCCTAGAATAGGCCCAATCATCATATTTTGGATAGTCTGGATTCTTATAAAATAAATAAAATATACATATAATTAAGAATTAAAAACCAATTTAAATTACTCTAAAAAGAGACAAAATATGAGATAAATATATATAATTGTTAAAAATAAAAAATAGAGTTGCACCTAACATAAAATAATAATATATTTATAATTTTTTTTACGAATGGCTTTATGGTGATAAGCGATCGTGTAGGCCTAACCGTTAACGTGGTTTTACTTTTATCTGGACCGATGTACAATAAGAGTCCGTTTTTGGCCTTGGTTTTGAAGAGCATCTTGATGGTCGTGTGTGTGCTCATCAGGTCAAAGTTAGACGGCATACGAGCTCGAATAATCGTGTTTTTGTCTAATGAGACTCCAGTTTCGATCTGGATGTATGAGAATGTAATGATTATGGAGGCGGGGCAGGGGCAGGGGGGTATTAGTAGTTATATCGAATATATAGTTAACTAAGTTTAATTAAGGTAATATTAATGATGTGACTGGTGATATGACTGGTGGTGTAACTGGTGTAGTTTAGCAGTTACCTTATTCGCTGAATTTCTTGTGAAGGCGATTTTATCCCTTAAACCCTCAAGATTTAATTCCAAGTTTCTACCGATTTCGTCGATTTCTGGAATTTGGTCATTCAAATCACTGCTCTGTACCAGTAGGCCATCCAAGAATTCCAATGTTTCATCGACTGGTTTAATGTTTTCAATTAATGATATATATATATATATATTATATATATATATATATATACATATGTTAAATGTACGGTAGTAAAGTTTAGTTTTAGATGAACACAAAGAGACGTATGAGTCGCGCCTATTGAACCGATTGCTGAGGCCTGCGTTCGCCTGTACTAACTTAGTCCCATCGATGCGATGATCCTATCGTTGATCTCAGGGATGTCGGCGTTGATCTGATCGACGTCGAGTACGTCACGCTTCAGCGAGTTGATGATGTCGTCTACGTTAGTCTCCTTCGCCTGGTTCTCTATGTGCATAGCCCGCGCTAATGCTTTATCCATGTTCTTGTTGTGTCCGTCTGGATGAGGGGGGGGTAGAGTGATGAGGTGCTAGTCATTACCTAGTAGTCATAACTTACGAGGTATCTAGTCGTACGACTACAGTTTCTAGGGGAGAGGCGACGACTAGGTTTATGATATAGAGTCGGTCGATAGGAAGCGTTGCGATGCACTTTAGTGATGATGTAACGATTGTAACTACACTTATGTAATGCATTAATTCGTTATTAATCGATTCGATGAATTTATTTCCCGCGCTTATATTACCAAAATATTATTTTATTTTTATTTCGTTCGCGAATTAGATAAATATTCCTCGAGCGTTCCAGTGTAGTCGAGTTAATGGCTAGGATAATATTTGATAAGCATTCTATTTCATTAGATATTACTCCAAAAAATACACAATTATAATAATGTTATTATCAAAAATAAATGAATGGTGTAAATTATATATGGGAAGTTAAGAGCGATGAGATTCGGCTAATAAAGTAATAGATTCGCAGAATGATATTTAAGAGGAACGCATCGTGACAACATATCTCATAAAAAAAATGATCCATTTGACCCTTGATCCCTGATAGCACATCTAACCTCACCATTGATCGTATTATTGTCCACTGTTTCACCTTAGTTTAATGTTTAATATTGAGTTGAAGTTACACGGTTGCCATGTTTGCTATCCGTACAACCCACAGCACGAACAATCCACCATGTATATGCAAACACCCGTCTCTGCCAGAAGAACTCATAACCAATACACCGGTTCTCCCTTAGATCGTAGTTCCATTAAGGTTGTCAATAGTCTCTCAATAACTCTCTCATCTCTATTATCTACATCCTATACACTAACTTATTCAACACTTATTCAACATCATTTCTATTGTTGTACATTATATGTATTGATATCATAATAATGGATATAGGTTGTTTCACATGGTAGTTTTGCATGCCTTTATTATTTTTGGATTGAACCATCTATATTATCAAATTTCTATTTAATTATATTACCAAACTGATTATATAAGATCAAATAATTTGAATACTGAATGTATTGATAAATAAATATGTTCACGAAGATTTGTTTAATATTTTAAAATATTAATTTATTTAAAAATTATTTTTTTAAATAATTACTATTATTGTTTAATTTAATGATTTTATATTTAAGTAAATATATGATCCAAAGTATAAATTTGAAATATATTCCTAGAATAATATGATTTGTTAAAATAAACAATTCAGTTTCAGTTCAGAAAATATTTAATCAGCAAACGTCTTATATACGAGACAGTTTCATAAAGGCTGACGACATCTACATATTTAGAAAATTCATCTGTACCTTTAAATAAAATGAATACATCTTAATTATTGAATACTTAATAGTAACGCATTATTTATTAAATATAGAATATAACAGATTTATAATCAAAATATAAGTTAAATAATATATAGTCAATTAGAGGTTTATCAATTTAATGTATCTATATATATACACATTATTATTACCACTCGTTATTAATAATTATTCTGAACTATTTTATGGGGCTCTATTGTATCGAATAATGTAAGCTTTACGGTAACGTTTTACGCCTGTTTAAAGGTAAGACCGACTCCGAAGAAATATAACATCTACTCGAACGTAACAAGTAGTGGATATATGGTGATGCTGAACAACACCACCATGATACGACAACAACAACAACACCACTCCATCAACAAACCAGGTGGCGCCGCTTGTCCCCGTGTCCTCGTCAAGAAGGCAAAGATACCGATGATTGGTCGTCGGTCCATCTCTAATTATATATTAAGCGAGATCTCCGTCTTGTAAACAACTAGGACACCACCATTCGATATGTATCCTGCCTCTTCTAAAATCTTGATACCTCTCAATTGATATGTTAGTGTTACAATGTAAATGACAATATTGTCGACATCCATTACATGTGATTACCATGTCCTCTGTATTTACTATTACATAGCAATGTAGACAAAAGCGTGCATTAAGAGCGTAATTGTGAACATTTTGTTGAAACATGTTGATTGTGGTAAAACAAAACAATAAATGAATATATTATTAAATTACAGAATTGTAAAATATTAATTTTTTTATATTTTATTATCCAATATAATATTAATAAAATGTATATAATTTAAATTTATTTATGACTCTAATTTATTTTTAATTTATGACTTTTTTTATGAGTATATTATTTCTAGTTAATTAAAATATATGAATAGTATGTTAATTTTATATTAATGGTAATAATAGTATACTGTACATTGTACAATGTACAGTGTATAATTTATACTATACAGTGTACAATGTACACTGTACATTGTACAGTGTGTTATATATATATATATATATATATATATATAACATATATATATATTGTCTTATTATTATACGCATACAATAGCACATGCCAATACCATAGAACGACCACGACCTTGTCCCAACTGCGGACAAATATACGACAGATGCCCGGCTCTAGGCTCCGTATGCAGAGTCTGCGGCAGATACAATCACTGGGCAGCCTGCTGCCGTCGACAGACACATGCGCCACCGACTAGCAACGACATCCCGCGGGTGTCAAGGCAAGATATCCGCGACAAGGTTTTTATAAAATTAGTTAATAATTATCATACTATAGAAAAGAGACAAGAACCCAGGTCCTATGATGTCCAGATAGGAAACATAATCATACGTAGAGCACACCACCACATACGAAAAGCATGCACACCCCCCTTACACACTCCACCCCCCATACGTGATATGTCTATATCTAACCACGCACCCATCACGTCTAATACATATTCTATGCCGCAATGCGCACTACCCCCTCTTCCCACAGCACCCACACTACCCGCAACCCTGCTGCTATTCGCACCACCCCCACCTCCCACAGAACCCCCACTACCCGCAACCCTGCCGCAATCCGTACCTCCCATACTTCCCACAACACCCCCACCACTCCCCGATCCTAACCTCCCACACGTTATAGGTGTCGTTGTAACCACACTGTCCGGACGATTCTAACGAAAGCCGCAATGCCTAGACCTCTGATGGGATTCTCCACACAAGATAGCCACACCCCATCCCTGTTCCCACCATCCCATTTCTCATATGGAGAAGAGGGGATGTTATATATATATATAACATATATATTGTCTTATTATTATTATACGCATATTACTATCACTCACCATATAAGGAGCTACGTACATCATGCGCCTAGCGCACACCCGTGTATTCCTGCATGGCTGTCATGCATGACCGCCTCACGTGCTAGACACGTTTCTATATAAAGCAGCCGATAACCATATGTTAGGCACTTCTATACTAAATAAATATACATAAGCCTTGACGCTTTATTTCTTAACACAGTGTATATTCAATAATATAATATTAATTTTATAATATAATAATTTTTCAATAAAAATTAGAAGATCAGAAAGAATTTTGTAATTTTAATATATATATTTTATTTTTGTGCTCACTTATACAATATTTGTTGATTATATCATATAAACTATATTTGTATTTGTATATATGTATTACAATATTTAATAATATTAGTATAGTTATATGGTATGTAAATGGTACCACCCATCCCATCCCAAAATACATTCAATACTCTTCCACTATACATTATATTCATTTCCACAGCTCTCCTTATCTGGGATGTATGCAGCAAAGCAGAAGTCGACAGATTCAGCTGTCACCCATGACATCTATAACGCCTTCACCCATAATTCCGCGACGCCCCCGCTCCAACTACTACATCCATTGATGTATCGCTAACCATACAGTAGAGCCCTCATCTCCTCCTTCACATACATAATCAACTGGTATGCCACCTCCAAGATGTTACCCCTATTCCATACGTAGGTGAGGGACTGGCCGTCACCCACAGCTATCTGTATCTGTAGCCATCAGCTATTATGTACCGTAGCATCGGCCACTCTTGTCGGAGAAAGGGGGATGTTATATTTATAGACCAACATTAAAATATATTGATGATCTATTATAGATAAGATTATGTCCTCGTATAACATACCGTATATAGACAGTCACTCACTGATTATCAACGTCGGCTATATATAGGTGCCACTATTGCTTGTAATCGTTCACATTTATGAATATTTAATCCAATAAATATACAAAAGCCTTTGCCTTATTCATACCATTAAATATTATAATAATATTCAAATTAGAGATAATTATTTTATTAAATAATTAATGTATGACTCTTATGCATTCTAAAACTTGCCTAATTATTAATTATGCTAATTAGGGTATACTTTTACAAAAACATAAATATATTAATAGTGTAAGCATCTATAGACATTATTAGTGTATAATTAGTTTAGCATCTATCATAACCTATCTAATACTAAATATTATTCTATTTAAGTTAAACGTAAAATAATATTTATATATCCACGCTCTATTAATTTTATATGTATCTAATTTCTGACCATTCATGTCCAATCTACTAACTTTTCTAATAAATAACTAAAAGTATTAACATGATGAAGTTGTTAGTAATGCTAACTTAGTATATATTTATGTAATTTAATAAAAATTAAAAATAATTCATAAAAAAGTTTAATATTAATTTTTATTAAGATTTGAATTTTGTATATATTTATATATTAAGTTTCTATTTAAAATGTATATAATTAATTTAAATAATATTATAACATAAAAGTAACAAAGTTTGTAGATATGAAGTTTATAGTATCTATGGAACACGTTCATAACCGGCGCCAAAAATATATGACTAATAGTTTATTCAATATTGGAGCGCGTGCTATTAATAGATGGGCGTGTGTGTATGTATATGTGTGTATGTGCGTGTGTGTATATTTGTGTGTATATGTGTGTGTATGTATGTGTGTGTGTGTGTATATATATATATATAAAGAATGTATCTTTGTCAATATATATATATATATAGCGTAAAGCGCCGAACCTAGCTGAAAAGATCTCTAAAGATCTCGTAGCTATCCTTGATCTGATTGATGAGTTCAATTCTCCATCCATACCATTATTTGTTGCATCTGATATTAGGAGATTACCGCCAATTGGTGATCAGAATACAAATATGACTTCAATACATTCAGCTATAATTATGTTGCGAAATAATATTAACCTAATTAATGAATCAATTGCACCACTGCTCGATAAATCTTCAGTAAATCACGTACAGATTAATAATTTATTGGATAATACATCTGATAATATATCCTCAGATAAACAAGTCAATCCTACTGTGAATAATGATCTGAATAAGAACTTGACCTATGCATCAATCGTAAATTCTAAGACTTCTGATGATGGATTTAGACTGGTGAATCCTAAGAAACCAAAGAAAGATAAGGATCGATCTTCACTGAGTACTACACGAAAAAAGCAAGATATCTACGTCGGGAAGGGGTCGTCTGAAGCATTAGGAAAAACTCCTGGTAGGCGTTGTCATTTATTCTTATCGCGTATTAATATTGATGTAACAACAGATGTTTTAAAAACTTATATATGTAATGAATTTAAAATTTCCGATAATGATTGTCAGGTGGAAAATATTAATACTAGACAAAAATGTGTATCATCTTTTAAGGTGAGTTTGATGATTGATAGTGTCCAAGATGCTTATGATGGTAATAGATGGCCAAAAGGAATTATTATAAAGAGATTTTTTATTAGAAATAATAATAATGCTACTAATAATAGTTCATATGCAAGTAATGCATCTGCATCTACATTAAATCAATGAATCTAAATAATAAGCTTAAGTTAATGTCTTTAAATTGTAATGGCATAAAAAATAAAATAGATGAAATATTAGATTTTTATAATAATGTAGATTTATTCTGTTTCCAAGAACATTGGCTTTCTACTGAAGAATGCCTATTGTTCAATACTATAAGTGATATGTTTTGTGGTTATGGTAATGCAGCTTTTGACAACTCTCAATTGAGAATAGGTAGACCGTTTGATGGGGTTGGGTTTATGTGGAATAAGAATATTGATAGATATGTCTCAATTATAAAATCAGATTATGATTGGCTAATTTGTATTAAAATGTTTAATTTCTATATAATTAATGTTTATATGCCTTATGAATGTCCAATAATGTAGATAAATTTAATACTCAATTGATACAACTTTTTTTATATTGTGATTGTCTTAATACTAGCAATTATTGTATAATTGGTGATTTAAATTCTAATATTTTGAATTTAAAATCTTTATATAGTAATAATTTAATAAAGTACTGTGATGAAAAAAATTTGATTATATCTGATAGTTTGCTTCTTGAGCCTAATAGTTATACCTGAGTAAGCTCTGCTTGGAATTCTTTTTCTTGGCTAGACCATGTTATCTCAACAAATGATATGCATATTTCTTTAATTGACATTACTATTGATTATTCTTTTATACTCTCGGATCATCATCCGTTATTAATAACTGTAAGACAAGATAATACACCTTTAGTAGTTTCAAATGACTCTAAAGTGAATAAGAGAATAAAATGGAATAATCTAAATAAAAAGCAAATATTATTATACAAACAGAATACAAAATTTAGAATCAATAGATTAATTACTTCAATTAATAGTAATAATAATGTTAATTTTTCAGAATCAGTATACAATACACTATTAAGTATACTTTTAAGTGAATCTGATGTATTACATATTAAACTTAAAACTAATTTCAAAAATCTTCGGTCAGAATGGACTAGTGACGTAAAAAAGTATCATTCGATTGCTAGATCAAATTATTTAATATGGAGATCAGTAAATAATCCCCGTTATGGTATAGTTTATGATAACATGGTTATGTCGAGGAGAAAGTTCAAATATGAGTTACGCACAAGTAAAGCTTATTATAGCCGAATAGAAGCGAATGATGTTGCATTCAAATTAATAAATGATCGTAATTCATTTTGGAAAATTGTATCTAGTAAATTAAAAAAAAACTTATCAATACAAAATAATATTGATAATGTACATGGCTTATCTGATATTGTAAAATTATGGTTCAATCATTATAGTTGCATTTTCAATAGATGCAAAGATGGTCATTACCCCTACCAAATAGTGGATATTAATGAAATAATTTATACAGATAGAAATGAAATATCATCTATTATTAAGACTATTAAAAAAGGTAAAAATGTGGGTCCTGATGGATTATCAGTTGAACACATTAATTATGCAGATAATACTATTATAGATACACTAGTATTACTAATCAATAACATGCTTCTAAATTCTTATTTCCCGAGTAAGTTAATTGAATCATATATTTTACCCATTATTAAAAATAAAAACAAAAGAACTACTGATTCAGCGAATTATAGGCCCATATGTATCTCTAATGTAATTTGTAAGATAATTGAGAAAGTAATTTACAATAGAATATATAAACTATTATCTACTCATGATAATCAATTTGGTTTTAAAGCAAAGCTTGGCACGGAAATGTGTGTCTTTCCCTAAAACAGTTGATCAATGATTATAAAAATAACAACACAAATATGTTTGTTGCATTTTTAGATGCATCCAAAGCATTTGATAATATAAGTCACAATATACTATTCGAAAGATTAAGGAATAAAAATGTTCCTATATACTTAATTAATTTTCTAAATTATTGGTATCGAAATCAGCGTATATATATTAAATGGGGAAGCTATAATTCTGATACGTTTAGTGTTGCTAATGGAGTGCGTCAAGGTGGGATATTATCACCTTTACTATATAATATTTATACTGATCCAATGATAGGTAATCTGAACTCTATTAAAACTGGGTATTGTATTAATGGAAATATAATAAATAATTTGTGTTATGCGGATGACACAACCTTATTCTCACCCTCGCTATCTGGTTTGAAGCTGTTGATTGAATGTTGTCAGAAGTTTGCAAATAGTAATAAAATAACATATAATATTGAAAAATCTGTTATCCTACCAATTTATTATAACAAATCTCATCATAATCCAATTAAGCTACGTATTGGAAATACATGCTTGAGAGTAGTAAAAGCTTATAAGTATCTTGGACACTGGATTTCTGATAATTTATCTGATGAGATGGATATAAACTGTAATATTAAACGTCTTTACACAACTAGCTATTCTCTATCTAATAGATTTAGAAACTGCTCGAAATATGTATGTATATTGCTTTTTAAAACATTCTGCTCTAATATGTATCTTTGTAGTCTATGGGATACAGATAATGCTTACTTTAAAAAAATTCAAGTAGCATATAATAATGCATATCGCATATCCCTAGGCTATAAACCTAGATGCAGTGCATCCGAAATGTACCTATATGATAATGTCGATAATATTATTATAAAATTACGTAAGTCGTATTACTCACTATATAATCGTGTTAAATTATCTGACAATTCTATTATTAAAATGATATATTTATATAATGTTTCTCGCCCGTCGTCAATATTTAAAACATGGTGTACATCATTGTTTTTTTAACTATATATTATTTGTTATTATATACTTATATATATAGATATGTGTTGTATAGTTGTATTTAATTTTTTTTTTGTTTTGTTTATCTATGGACTGTTTATGTCTGACTCAAATAAATAATAATAATAATAATATATATATAGTAGGAATTGGCATTCTTATATTATAATTATTAAAATAAAACTCCACTCTTCCGTATCTATTATTATTAACTTAAATATAAATTATGCACTTATTACAAATATAGTAATAAGGTGACCTTTCATTTTCATCTATATGTTTGTTCCTTAATTGTGGTAATACAAATAACATTAATGAGTATTCATTATAAAAAATATCTTCGGTAAATTTTTAATATTCCCAATATTCTAAATTGTGATTATTTATATTTATAATTTACCATATTAAAGTTTATTATATATAAAGTTTATGATATTATTTAAAAAAAAATAATAGCTTAAAAATTCAAGTCACTTAATATGTTTATCAAACCTAACATTTCATGTAATTATGCAAGTTATTGTATAAAATATGTAACTAAAAATAGTATAATGTTGATGAATGAGGATAATATTAAATATGTCTACATCATCAAATTATAAATCCTGATTGTATTTAAATAATGCTAGTGTTCAAGATAATAATATTAGTGGATACTGAATTCACTCAATAATATTGTGATTTGTGATATTAACTACTATTTTTGAATTATCAGTGGGTATATTTATTTTTTAAATTATTTTCCTGTTTCGTTCCTAACAAATTAAATGCATGCGATATCTATTTATTTGATATCTAATTATTCGTACATTTATAAGCTAAAATTCACAGATTTGTCATCAATGCGGTCTATAAATGTCACTAATACCCATTCAATTGCGCTCAGACTACGACCAGAGACTTCCCAAACAAATATAAAAAAACTAAAAAAAAAACTAATCAGACAAGCAGAAAATATATTATGATAGATTCGCAAACGATAAACAAGAATTAGCCAATGATGAAGATATCATGATAAGAAAACCGGGTGAATCTACATGGCAACAAGTATCTTGCATAAAGATGGACCGAAATATGTCATACGAAGTTCTAGTAGACAACAAACTATATAGACGAAATCGGATAGATATAAAACCGATACGAAAAGAAGAGTCGGAAGAAACAAATGTAAACACAGAAGAGGAAGAACTAACTATAATAGAATCAGGTAGATTACGTAGATCACCTGATCGAATTATATATAGTTGTTAACATCCTATGATGAGATGATAGCAATATATGTTATCATAATGGTGTAGGTATATCATTCATGAATTATATATAGGTGCAACCTTATTATAAATTATAACGGATATGAGTTATATTTTATTTTATTGTATTTTAAATAATGTGTATAGGCAACTACTAATATACTAGTTGCTGGCTAATAAAATACTTAATATTACTAAAGTTAAATAATGAAGGAAAGGATATGTAAGATATTAGATTTATATAAGTAAATTAATATCCAAAGACAACAGAATCACTTCATGATACGTAAAACTTAATAACACTGTTAACTAATTAATATATTAACTAATTCATCTAATACGATAGTTCTACTGAACAAGGTTAGCAATTATTATATTAGTAGTGCCTAAATATTCTAACAAATCAAACACGTTATACCAGGTGAGTCCATTCATGATGGAACCACTCAACCTCTAGCTTAGTGTTACATATGAGGTGGCTCCACCTACGACGTAGGTCCTACGTTAGTATCAATAGTGGCAGCAGAATATGCAGTAACATAGGTAGAGGCTGAACAGGGAGCTGTTGAGATGCGCATATGTCATAACCTCATCCCAAAGTTCACCTATATACCGAAGCGTACTAATCTACAGGATAGTAATATGAATACGCTAGTTGACCTAGTACTATGCTATAATAGACTAGTGATACTCTGATGTACATTATTGTATTCACTAATCTAGATGATATCTGGATTAATACACCATGCATGGATATAGAATACCCAGTAATAATGTGCTATACTATACTATTGTAGTCTGTTTATACTATGATATACTATAGTATAACTACTCCTATATAGTAGTACATATTTATGTGCTAGCAATAAGTCAATACTCTTAGAGTTGATAACGTACTATAATAGCTTTGATAAATAGTTGGGATATTTGGATTTTTCTAGGTTTAAATAAAAAATAAATACGTCAATGTTTTTTCAATTTTTGTTAATAATGTTGTTAATAATTATGAAAATTTAATAATTATTAATTAATTCATATATTTATTATATAAACATTTTTTTTTTAATATTTAATTTTTATCATAGGTTTTATTATTTTTTTGTTTTTATCAATCATAATATAAATACAATTAAAAATAGGATTATATTGTAATATATGAAAAACTTTAAAAGAAACATATGTTTGTTTAGGGTTTTTGACAGAATAACAAATAATGAAATCAGAAACAGAATATCGCTAGCTGGAGGTTACAAATACTTACTAACAAACGTAAAACGATGACAATTAACATAGTATACTATATATATGGTCATGTAACACGCTCTGAAGGACTATCTAAACTCATTCTACAGGGAAATGTTGAAGGAAAAAGACGTTGTGGTCGGCCAAAAAATTCAATTAATATAGTTAGTCTAAAGGTGGTATCCCACTACCAGTATTTCCGGAAATGTTTGCTAGAAAGTGATTTTCTAGGAAGTTGTAGTGGGATACACCATTCAAAGTTACTATATTCCCGGTAACTTGACGGAAAGTAAGAGAGTATTCCAATATAATTGTAGTTAACTTGCTAGAAAATCACTTTCTAACAAATATTTCCGGACAATATTTCCAGTAATATAGGTAGTGGGATACCCCCTTAAGGGTGTGTTTTTGGTCAACCACTTGAAGAACAAGTGGTTGAGTCGAGAAACCTGTATTCACTGCATGTAAAAATCTAACTAGTTGTAAACTTTTTTTTATAGGGTACGGTAATCGCAAAATCTAATATTATGAGTGATGTACACTAATTAGAGTACACCTTGAACAAATGCATTAGGGTACGATGCAACGCTTTTTTAGGGTACACTAATCAATGCTATTAATTAGGGTAAACTGTATCGAAAAATGAAAAATGATAGTGATGTACCCTATAGTAACTATAGTTAGGGTACAATATATAAAAAATCGTTAGGGTACAGCACTATACATTTTGTTGGGTACATAATATCTATTTTTAGGGTACACCATGTTCAAACATATAAAATTACTCAAATGTACCCTACTATAATAAACGCGCGGGGTTGTAAGTCTCAACTATAGTTGAGACCCTATATATATGGAAATACTGGAAATAAGTGATCTGGCGTACACAGAAATGGATGGAAAATGATAGGATGTGTTTACATGTGGTATATCTGTGGTATACGTCAACTATAGTTTATATATATATATATATATATCGCAACTATAGTTATATATATTTTATATAATTTTATATAGACAATACGGAATATGCAGAGTGGATCTTCGAGTCAACCAAGTTAGTATTGTAGAAGTATTATATTATACATAATATAGTCTAATAATATTATAAATAGTGGACGTGAGGTGATTTTGGTTGATGCGGGGATTTTCGTCATAATGTATCCCACAATTTATAATGGGAAAGTATAATAATGTTATATTGTATACAGTTAATAATTTGTAATTATGTATATATATATATATATATAACCTTATCCTTATCCTATATGATTTCTAAATAATAATTTAATTTTTACAGTATTTATTTAATTATAAATTAATATATTAACTATTTTTATTAGTAGTTATTTAATAATAAAAATGTCTTTAAATAATTAAAAATGTCAAAAATAATTAAATAAATGTCGAAAACTATATGCATATATATTTATATAGAATATTCAAAGATTTTGGTGCAGTTTTTATACACTGTTTTCAATGCTCTATTAAATTACATGCAACATCAATTATATTTTAAGTGTATATTTTGATATAAATTTACATTATAAACAACACATAGTTCTGAAAACTTAACCTATTTAGGTGCGCTGTAGGTATTTTGTATACAAAATTAAATTACATGATTTCGCATAAGTTTTATTTCTTTCTTTAGAAAAATATTTGGTATATTACTATTTTTAATTATATATATTGACATATTGATATTTATATTATATTAATTGAATATTTTATTTTATAGCAGACAATATAACAATTCAAGAGAGGAATTTTATGTCAAATTTAAATAAATATTCGTTAGTATTGGAATATAATTTATTTTAACTATTAGGTAGAGAAGGGTATTGTGGCCGATAACGATATTTCAAGAACTATTATAGTTATCAAAAAATGATATATACGAAAAATGTAAATAATTGAATTCTAAGAATGATAGTGTACATAATTTTTTATTTATATCAATATTAATTATTGATTTTCGATTAGAGAAAAAAATCAAATAATCGTAATTTTTATCGAAAAAAACGTAAGGTTTACCTTATTTTATAGGAAAGTTATTGAATACAATTATGTATTTTTAATATATTCAGTTAAGGTAATAAATAATATATCAGATTACATTTATAACAATATTCAATAATAACATAATGACATAGTAATCTGTTATTTAAACCAACGAGTGCGAGGCGGCTATTGTGGCCGATGCGTGGTGGGTATTGTGACCGATTAATAACCAATCAGCATCGAGATAATTTCAATGCGTAAGCGTATCATAAAAATAGTATATTTAGATATATTCTTTATAAAATCACTGAAATAAATTTATTATACATTTGCATTAATAATGTGAGACATATTAAACTAATTAATTAAAAAATAAATTTGTAGCTGAATATAAGTAAAACTAAATGGGATAACGATTAATTATTTTTATATTTAATATAAAAGTGCGTGTGTATCTTGATATCTGATACAATGTATTTTATTTTCTAATTATAAAAATAGTACGTATTTGAATACATGACGCGATCCTAGTGGCTATTTCGGAACTATCGACCATAATACCCGCACTAGCGTATTTTATTTCTATTTAAACGTCAAATTTGCTTTTTAATAAAAATCAAATGACTTGAATACAAATAATTAAATGAGTAAATGTTGATAGCCATTATTTAGAACAACATATTGTAATTGTATATACAACTTATTGGATCATAATATCCAATATTAGTATGATATATTTTGTTTCTTGTAATGTAATAAAAACATCGGCCATAATACGCTTCCCTCCCCTAATCACAATAATATATGCATACTTAAATTAATAATTTTATAATAAAATATCACTAAAATTAAATAATCTAATTATTATTGAATTATATTTGTAATCAGATTGCCAGTATTTCCAGCATTAGTTAAGATAATGTTGGAAGGGGAACATGACGTTAATGAATTTTCAATGGGAACAGCAAATAGAAGGACTATAATACAATGTATAGTGGATGATCTCATACAAAGAAATGAAACGTTAGAAATTTAATAATAAATTAATCTCAACAAATTATTAATGAACATATAATTAAATTAATTATTAATTGTAGGTGTATATGAATACTGGTTATTTCAATATAATGCATACTATTAAACAAAACTACCCGTTCATTGATCATGATGTTAGTATTAAAATAATTTTTATATAGATAATAACTATAATATCTCAAAAATTACTATTATAAAAAATATATAATATTACAGAAACATTTTAAGAAATCATTACAGAGAAGACTCAAATATGAAAGATCCAAACTAAATACAGATAGAGTCCAGAAACTTAAAAAAATCTGGGGCAAAAAGAACGGAGGAAGGATTTTAAATAAAAAGATAGCAACTGATATATATATTTCAGAAGAAAATACTATAGAAAACTACGATATAATAGGTTATAAATCATATTATATATTTTGTTTATAAATAAATTTGATAATTATATTATATTATCACATTTTTATAATTACATATTTATAATTGATCACAAATATGTCCTAATAATTAATATGTGAATAATGTTGACAATATATATTTAAATAATATTAAAATTAAATTATTTCAGAAAATAAAATCTGCTCAAATAGTACATGACTATAATAAATATATGGACCTTATGAAGGTCAACTCGCTCTACAGAGAAAATTATATTAAAATACATTCAATACAGAAGTCCTGTTATTATTCTCATATTTAATGGTTATCAAAATTGTTAGTATATATTGTAATATTATACATACTTTATTAACAATAAAATATAACCACATTCTATATATATATATAGTCTATATAGTTCTATATAGTTCTATATAATATAGAACATATCCCAGCAAACACACAGTCTAAATAGAGTGAATTCACTCTAATTTTAGACTCTAAAAATGTTAACATTTAGACTCTATTTTCACTCTATTTTCACTCTATTTAGACTCTATTTTCACTCTATTTTCACTCTATTTAGACTCTAGTTTCACTCTATTTTCACTCTATTTAGCCTCTGTTTTCACTCTATTTTCATTCTATTTAGCCTCTGTTTTCACTCTATTTAGCCTCTGTTTTCACTCTATTTTCACTCTATTTAGCCTCTGTTTTCACTCTATTTTCACTCTATTTATCCTCTGTTTTCACTCTATTTATACTCTATTTAGCCTCTATTTTGACTCTATTTAGTCTCTATTTATACTCTATTTAGCCTCTATTTAGCTTCTATTTAGACTCTATTTATAATCTATTTAGATTTTATTTATAAATAGAGGCTATAGCCTCTGTTTTTACTATAATAAATATATTTATTATATTAATTAACACTACAAATTAGAAAATAATATGATTATATTAAAAATTTATTTAAAATTGTTTATTAAATACAAATGTTAACAAACAGATGATACATCATTCTCGATATCATCTTTTTTAAGTGATTCATCTTTACGCTAAAATATAATAAATGCATTATTGTTGTGTTAATATATATATGTTATATGTATGCATATTATTAAATATATTGATTTCAATAAAAACATGTTTTTCCAAAAAATTATGTTATTAAATATTATTATTTTATATATATATATATATACATATTAATATTTTATTAAACATAATCTTAAGAAATAATAATAAATAGTTTTTTATAACTTAATTAAAGAAATTAGTAGTATTACAAACCTTATATTTGACTGCCTTAAACCCCATCTTTAGTTCGTTTTTTAGTACGCAGTCCGACTCATCTTTAAATGTTATTCTTAAAGCTCCTATAAAAACAAATATTTAATAATTAGACTAATAATTATTGAGATAAAATATATTTAACATGTAATAATTTTGCAATAAGATTAGAAATTAATATGTATGAATGCAATACCCTAGTATCATATCCAGGTAAATATTATAGTAGCATTCAATTAATAGTTTATTTCGTATGTACAATGTTGAATAAAAATACATTATTTTCTGTGGATACAGATGAAAATATAAGTAAATAGCTAGATACAGATGAACATATAAGTACTAAGCTAGATACATATGAATATATAAGTAAATAGCTAGATACATATGAATATATAAGTAAATAGCTAGATATAGATGAATATATAAGTACTAAGCTAGATACATATGAATATATAAGTAAATAGCTAGATACATATGAATATATAAATAAATAGCTAGATACAGATGAGGATATAAGTAAATAGCTAGATACATATGAATATATAAATAAATAGCTAGATACAGATGAGGATATAAGTACTAAGATAGATACAGATGAACATATAAGTAAATAGCTAGATACAGATGAACATATAAGTACTAAGCTAGATACATATGAATATATAAGTAAATAGCAAGATTCATATGCATATATAAGTAAATAGCTAGATACAGATAAACATATAAGTGAATAGCTAGATACATATGAATATATAAGTACTAAGCTAGATACATATGAATATATAAGTAAATAGCTAGATACATATGAATATATAAGTAGGGGACGTGAGGGGGTTTTGGGCGATGCGGGGGTTTTGGTCGATGGCATGCCATATATTGCCTATATTGCAATATAACCACAACGGTAATAGATATGAAAATATTTTACATTAACGAACTGTGTATAATATTAATGTTACCTAATATTTTAAGAAAAATTGAAGAAAAATTAAATATATTGAATAATATTATCGATTATGTAAAAAGTGCATTTTCTGCTATATTATTGTAATAAATAGCGGAGAGTTAATGGTAAATTACAACACAATTAATAACATTTTTATGATAATTTTTTTATAATATTAAAATACTCAATATTCTACATAAAATGAATTAAAAATTAATTAAAAATATTAATTATATAATTGAATAAAGATAACATAACAATACTATATGCTATGAGGGTATTTTGGTCGATATCATGAGGGGGTTTTGGGCGATGAATCGACCAATCAACGATAACAAATTTGCATAATTAAATTCTATAAATAATATACAAATTGCGGTCGTTCCATTGAATGGTGTAAGATGATATACATTGCATACTATACAATTAATAAATTGTATTAATTATACTATATAGATTGTGCAAATATTAGATACAATTATAATGTATATCTTATATATATATTTAAATATAATATAATATAAAAATATATATATATATATATAATATAAAATAATAATATATATATCTTATTTATATATACTTATTTGTATGTTTTATATATATATATTTATGGTATACTTATAATTACATTAGGTATATTTATATATGTAAATGTGTTTAATAATTATGTCTTTGAGATACATTTGTAAAAAATATATAATAAATATTATCTAATAGGTTATTGGTTTTGTATATAACCTATATGATATCATGAACATATTAATGTCTCTATTTTAATAACCTAATGTTAAAACATTAAACACATAAATTACGGCTAACTCGGAATTATTTATAGATTCTAGTTTAATTCTATGTAAATAGATTAAAGAATAATTAGATGTCTCATAAACTTTTTTGTTCCTTGTTGGTCTGATTAAGCATGACTTGACTGTATATATATATATATATATATATATAATTGATTATTTAGTAATCGGAATTATCTAAATATTAAATCTTTTTATATTAATATATATATATATATAATTGATTATTTAGTAATCGGAATTATCTAAATATTAAATCTTTTTATCATAATATATATATATATATGATTATTCAGTAATATATAGGACTGCATGAATATACAAGATAATTATTTATTTTCATAAAATATAATTAATTTGTGAAATTATAAATAATAAAATATTCTATAGATATTATTAATTATATATATTTAATTATTATTATTTTATTTAAAAATACATGTAACTATAATTATAACTATACAAATCAATCTAAATGCAACTGATAGGTTTGTATATTATACAACATAAAATACATAATAAATATAATTATTATTCTAACAAAATTATAATAAATTACTCATAATCTAGTCATATATGTTGAATTTAGTGAAACTGTATATTATACATAGATTAGCCCACATTATATAAATATATTTATAATGGAAAAGTATAATAATGTTATATTTTACACTGTTTACCAGATGATTAATCACAGGATTAATGATTTGTAATTATTTATGTATATATATATATATATATATATATATAACATATATTATTTATTAATAGTAATTTTATTTTTATAGTTATCATATAGTTATAAATTATAATATAATTTATTAACTATTTATATACAGTTATTTCATAATACATTAAATTAATATATAATTTTTTAATTTAACAATAAGATTACAAAAATAGCTTTATAAATTGTTCTTAAATTATAAATTAATATATTAACTATTTGTCTAGTATTTATTTAATACATTAATTAATACTGGAATAGTATATAATTAATTGATTTTGAAATATTTCATAAATAATAATACATAACAAGTGATTTATTAAAATATAATTTTATTTATTAAATAGTAATTTCATATATAATTTATTAAATAGTATTACAATATATTCTAGAATATAAATAGTCTAGACTATATGTAAACTATAGTCTACATACAATTTATATAATTAATAATTAATTTTTATGTAAACTAGTTAATTATAAATTAATATATTCTTTCAATATTAACAGTGAATTAAAAAAAAAACAATTATTTGTATGTAATAAAAAATACAGCCACATATATAAAATGAATTAATTTATAAATATTTCATAAATACTTTATAAATATATACATAAAATATACATAAATATGAATTATTTATTAAAATATAAGTATAATGATTATCCTGTGTTCATATATATAATATAATAAAATATACATGAGTGATTTATTCAGATATAATTATATTGATTATCATATATACAATTAATAAAATAAATGTAATTTTTTTTATAAATTTATTTAAATTCACAAATTTAATTTAATGTGTATCATGCATAATGCATGGTACTATATATACTATATATTATATAGTAACTATATTTATCATAGTTTAAATTAAACAGATGATTTCATAGTAAGATATGATTTCATATTAAGATTAAATTATATAACATTTTATTTTATTTTTAATTGTTATATATATATATTTTTTAGAGATAGTATTTATTTATCTTCCACATTTAGCTTATACTGAGATCCTTGATAACAGCTGTATAATCCTTTCTTTTACCTAATGGAGAATTAATTAGTTATAATATAATAGTTATATTAAAATATCAATAAATATATATATTAATATGAATTTAATTTTAATAATATGAATATATATTATGTGATAATATTAAATTAACATATACTTATTCTATAATAATTTTACAAATATTTTTTTTACATTTTGAGAATTAATTTGATTACACATATTTTATTACCTATTATTACCTATTATATATATTTATATAAATGTAGTTAAATTATATTCATATTATTTATTATATATATATATATATATATATATATATATATATATATATACATAATATGATTTATACTAATAAATAAATAATATATATTTGTATATTTAATAAATTTAACATATTTTAATATTGAAAGTGAAATATGTGAAGTAAAACCATTTTTATGAGAATCTCATAGACTAGCCCAGATTGATCTTCTCTGAATCGGTTTGAATTAACTATAGGAAATTAAATTTATTATTATATAAATATTTAAACATTATATAAACATTATTATAATATAATAATTATTTAGTAAAAATATTAATTTTTAATATATTCATAATACATTTTAGAAATTATTTGTTAAAATATATTTATTTAGGTGTATAATTTGATTATTTCTATTAATGTAAAAATTTAAAATTTATAAAATTTACCTATATTTCACATTATAAGTAATTTATTTATAATTAATTATTAAAGTATTTAAATATATACATTTAAATTAAATGTATATCAGATTACATATTTATATTTTAAATAAATATAATATATTTTAATCTTAATATTGCATAAGTAAGTAAAAACCATGTTAACAAGAGGAACATGAATTAGCCCACCTGCAGGATATGCAATGCAGGTTGATGATCTCTGAACCGAGCTAACTGTAGAAAATTAAATCATTAGTATTATATAACTATAGTTATATGTATATATGCACACACTATATAGACAGAATAATAATTTAATTTAAATTTATATATGTATATTGTATATTTTGAGAAATAATTTTATCAAATATATTTTTTTTAATAAATGAATGCATTTATATATTATAATTAAATTTTTAATAAACTACATGTATATTATAATATATGATTTATGCTAGTAAATATATAATTTAATTATTTCTATACATGTTAAATTAATAAAATGTATAACATTTACCCATATTTCATATTATGTATAAATAATGTATTTATAATTAATTATTAAAGTATTTAAATATATAAATTTAAATTAAATGTATACCAGATACATATTAATATTTTAAATACATATACTATATTTTAATCTTAATATTTCATAAGTAAGTAAAAACCATGTTAACAAGAGGAACATGAATTAGCCCACCTGCAGGATCTGCAGTGCAGGTTGATGATCTCTGAACCGAGCTAACTGTAGACAATTAAATCATTATTAGTATATAACTATAGTTACATACATAGATTTATAGTTTACATTATTATTGTAAACTATAAATCTATGGTTACATATAACATATATGTATATATGCACACATTATATAGATATAGAATAATAATGTAATTCAAATTTATATATATATATATATTTTTTATATTTTGAGAAATAATGTTATCAAATATATTTTTTTATATAAATAAATGCATTTAAATATTATAATTAAATTGTTATTAATTAAACTACATGTATATTATAATATATAATTTATGCTAGTAAATATATAATTTAATTATTTCTATTCATATTAAATTCATCAAAGTATTTACAATATTTATCAATTAATTATTTATAAAAAAAATACATATAATTAAATTATAATTAAATGTATTTTAATATCCTAATATATGTATAATATACATTGTATATAATATATATGCATATTTAATGAATTTTAATATTTTAATATTTTAAATTCAAACCATTTTTATGAGAATCTCATAGATCACATTAGCCCAGGTTGATGTTTTCTGAATCGATTTGATAAGACTTGATTATAACTATAGGACATTTTTATCATAGAATAATAATTGAATACAAATATTAATTTCAAATATATAAATATATACAAATATATATTGTATATTTTAAGAAACTGTTGAATAAATGTTAAATATATTTGTTATAAAATATAAATATATATAATTTAATTATTTCTATTCATGTTAAATGATCCATAAATCCAGTACATTTTTATTATCTCAAAATATTGCTTTACGATGGTAATTTGAGAGAGTTAATAGCATTAATATGCAATGATATTCCTGAGCTCAAAGCATGGTTTAATACAGAAAATCGAAAATCTCTAATTTCCACCACAATACAGAATGAAATTATAGCAATATATGCTAATAATAAAAAATATACATGGACCCTATAGGGTTATGTGAGATGGTACGCAAAATATTTCTGGTCAGTAACAAGAAGTTATTTGTATTAAATACGTAGATGACAAATTTAATGCAGATGGAGTATTAATCGGTAAGTTGAATTCAATTAATTAATATAACTATATATAATAATATAATGTATATATATATATATATATATATATATATATATATATATTTATATTAATTCTACCCTATTAAATAATAATATATTGTCTAAGGTATCTATAATGTTGAAAAAATAACAGGAGAATGTCTTTCATTAATAATATAAAATTATTTGAATGACCATAATCTACCAATAGAAAACTTACGTGGAGTCATATGACGGGGCATCTAATATGTCCGGCAAATATAAAGGTGTTAAAGCATTACTACAATAACAACAGCCTTTAACATATTATACACATTGTGGGGCCCATCGTGGAAATCTGATAGCTAAGGATGTTGGAACATCAGTGGCTATTAAAGATGAATTAACATTAATAAATGAAATTGGACTTCTTTTCAACGGTACAATTAAATTCAGACACATACTCTCAAAATTCATATGAAAAAAATAAGACTACTTTGTCCAACAAGATGGAATATAAGAAAAGATGCTATTTTCAAAGTTCTAAATAACTATAACGATATAATCAAATCTTTAGAAGAATTTGACATATTCAGCATAATAGAAAGAGTTGTTAAATATTATATGAATGTAAATACGACTCTTGAAAATACTTATAAGATTACAGAAATTTGTTTAGCGGAATTGAAAAGTCAGAGAGATGATTTGGGTGATAAACATCGAACCACTCACTTGCAATGAAGAGAAAAAATGGAAAATGCCTGAAAGGTTTATAGGTGTATACTTAAATAATGTATTTATTAATAATATATTTATAATTTTATATTTAGATATGAAACTACAGGAAATGCATATATTCCAGAAAGTATAGAAACCTATCTAAGGTTAGGGTAATGTATATATATAGGATATTAATATTATAAATATATAAATATTATGTATATTTAAATATATATGTAAATATACACTAATAAAAAAAATATATATATAACTATAGGTACCTAGTTACTAATAGAATATTATATATAGTATATTAAACCTATATATATTATATTATATTATAATACAATTATTTATAATAATTTAAATTGATATTTATTACTGATATTATTTTAGATTGAAAAATATCCAGAACTTGATAATGTTGAGCTGTTTCAGGAAAAATCAATATTCCAAAGAAATAACTTTACTAATAAGCGAATTTATCGATTATTTAAGCGATTATTTTAATCATTATGATAATTTAAAATGATTGTTTCCTAATATTATTAAACTTATTCGTATTCTTATATGCAAACAAGTTAGTTCAGTAACATGTGAACGTTCGTTCAGCGGTCTAAGAAGATTGTAAACTTGGCTGAGAAATTCAATGTCTAACGAACGACTAAATAATCTACTGTTATGTCATGTTCACAAAGAACTATTTATGAAGTTGATGATGATAATGTAATGCGTCAATTTATTATGCAATCCGAATGGAGAAGATCCATGTTTAAATAAATATTGTTATAAATTTTATTTGAAAATATCCCCCCCACTTCTGTTGACCCTGTGACGCCCCTACTCCCGATCCTTTGATAGTATTTGATATTACGATTAAAATCTATTTAAAGAATTGCTAATTACAATCGAGCTGGTATACCTCATGCATCTGGTCGCGCCACCGACTCGCGATATACACTGAGTAGATCCATGCAATTTATTTATATAGTATACATTGTGTATTGTATAGTATACTATAGTACATTTGTGTACTAAAGTGCTAATATTTACCATTTTGTGCATTCAACCAAATCAACATTCAGATAATTTATTTAATTTAAAATTTGTTTTAAATTCGTATGTATTACAATTATATATTTCTCTATAAATCATTTACTATTTAATATACATTAACTATCATTTATATATATATATATATATATATATATATAATATCTTATATAGGTGTATATATATATATATATATATATATATCTATAGATATATAATTATATTTATTTAACAATTTATTTAATTTACATAATAATTATGGCTAATGGTAGAATGTCAAATTCTGAATTATCTAACTCTATTAAAAATTATATTAAAGATATGTTTGATACTAATATTAAAACTATTATTGAATAACATAATACAATTATTATAGATCTAAAAGATACTATATTAGATTTACAAACACAAATTAAAAATAATAATAACCATAGGAATAAACCTAATGATAGCAATACAATATTATATTCAGTATGGTAACTAAAAATCTTGATGAAATTAAATGTACTATACATGATACGTAACTAAAAATATTTAAAATATATATGAAGATAGTAATCGTAAAAAAACTCTCATAATATATAATATAGAAGAAAAAAAAATTAATAAAAAAATAGATATATTTAAATATGATAAAGATTCAATTAATAGTATTATTAGTGAAATTAGTGATGTTGAAAATATATCCATACAAAATATACATAGAATTGGTAAAATAAATATAGATAGTGAATCCAATGAAATAATAAATGATACAATAAGGCCTATTAAAATTACTTTAAACACAGAACTAGATAAAATGCATATATTAAATATGGCATATAAATTAAAAAATACAAAATATAACAGAATTGGAATTTCACATGAATTTACTACTGAACAATTAATAACACAAAAAAAACTACTGACTGAAGCTAAAGATAAAATAAATAATAACACTATATATAAAGTTAGATTTATTAATAATAACTTTAAATTAATTTCACATACAATAATTGAATCACAAAATGGAACTAAAATATATACACTTTATGAATATAATAAATTAAATGATGACTTTTTAAATAATTATTTATAATAATTATTTTAAATATAGGTAGTTTTAACAAAAATATAGATAACTTTTTAACTTTTCTAGATTTATTTACATATGAACATACTATTTTTTACTGAAACGTGGCTTACTAAATATGATGATCCTATTATTTATTTAAAAAATTATAATATATACCAAACGAATAGATCATTTAAAAATAAAAAAAGAGGTGGTGGTGTAGCTATTTTTGTGGAAAAATGTTTAAAACATCAATTATTGATAATCTATCTATTTCAATTACAGATTCAATTGATATTGTTTCTATTCAAATAATAGATGAAAATCAAAAAAACACAATATTTTATCTGCTATTTACCACTCGCCTGATAGTGATACTACTGTATTCAATGATTTAATTTGTAATCTATTTTCAAATTATATTAATAAAGATATATTTCTATTCGGAGATTTTAATATAGACTTTTCAAAAAATTCAAATACCTACAAATTTTTTAATTATATACTAATTAAATTAGGTCTCTCGTGCATTATTAATATATATATACCCGTACAACAATAAATACAAATACATTAATAGATAATATCATAACTAATAGTAAAAATATATTAACTAGCGGTATTATAGAATCTGATAACAGATCACGCTATTTTATTTTAATTTTTAATTTTAAACATACAAATTTACATAATACTACTACTAAACCATTCATTAGAAATAAAAAAATATCAATGATTTGAAATTGCACTTTTACCACAAATTAGTAAAATATTTATAGATTATCCAATTTTATAATAAAACATAAAATAATAAATAAAAATCAATATGGTTTTATTCCAAAATCTAATACAACGATATCGATTTTAAACATTCAGCATTATATTCTACAAAAAAATAGTGAACATAAAAAAATTGCACAAATTTTTCTAGATCTGAAAAAAGCTTTCGATGTTATTGATCATGTAATATTATTAAAAAAACTTGAAATATATGGAATAAGAGGAAATATATATAATCTAATAAAAAATTATTTAAATAACAGAACATTTACTACAAAATAAATATTTCATTATCGAATACTAAATATGTTAAGTACGTGGTTCCTCAAGGTTCTGTTCTAGGGCCCTTATTTTTTATAATTTTTATAAATGAACTACAAAATGTTTTAAAAATGTGAATAATATTAATTTAAATTTATATGCTGACGATACATCACTAACAGTTTACGCTGATAGTGATGTTGAACTAACAAAATTACTTCAAATATATATGGATAAATTAAAATATTGGTTCGATATAAATAATTTAAAACTTAATATACAAAAAACTAAAATACTTCCATATTTTAATACTAAACTGACTAATGATATAACAATTGACAATATAAAAATTGATATAGTAGATAACTATAAATTTGTGGGTTTGTATTTAGATACAAAACTATCATTTAATATACATATTGATAATTTAAATATGAAACTTTCAAAAATAATATATTTAATTAAAAGGTTATCATATTTAAATATTAAAATTACCATTAATAATATCGCATACATCAATTTTATTTTATAATAGTAACATTTTAAAACTTGATAAGGTTAATTGCATATATATATATATATATATATATATATATATATTATATTTATAAATATTAAAACTTTAGATTAATAGTATCTACTATAATATTAGTCTACGTAACCTCCCTTACATATGTTAGTATAAGTTTTGTTTATTTATATGTAGGATCAACATTGTATGTGTTGTATGTTTATTATGGTATTGTTTATCAATTTATATATCAAAGATTTTTTGAAGCAAATATATAATACTCCCTATCTACATAACGAAATGAATAACTGCAACCTGACGCTGATAGCAGTATTATTAATCACTAAAATATATTTAGATTCGGAACGGTTTCCATACAACAATATTTTCAATGATCTATTACATTTAATATACATTAGCTTTTACTCGTAGCATAGATATGTATTTCTTTTAAAACCAACATATAACATCGATTAATTATATATTAGTAATGTACGCTTAGTTTTCATCATATAAACAATAATTGAAAACATTATTTTACATTTTAAAAGCTTATACTTTAATTCAAATTTATATTATAAACGACACATAGTTCTGAAAAGTCACCCCTTATAGGTGAAACTGTAAGTTTGTTGTATACAACATCGAATTTCACATTTTCACATAAATGTTATATCTTTCATATTAGAAAACTATTTGTATGATATATACTAAACTATACTATAAAATAATGTATAGACACTGAATGAGATACATAAACTCAACGTTATCTACATTGTGTTATCAGTATCCTTAACATGTCCTCATATCATGTCCCTCCATACAGTGTTATATGCAAGTGTGAAGTGACGCCAAGGCAGAAGAGAATAATGTGTCGCATGTGCCGCAAGTACACCCATACGGCAATAGCTCGGAGATGACTGAAATCACCTGCTGAACTTCCAAAAGAATACGACAAATATACGTGTAACGTATGCAGACATAAGGTTACTTGCGTATATATATATATATACATATGTAGCAGACGAGCGTCTTATATATGGTTATATAGTTGTTTTTCAGTTTATATTATATATTTTTAATTAGTTATTTTATTTAGTTGTGTATTATGTAATAATTATAAATGTTAATTTCATCTAGTGATTTTTGTGTTTTTAGTTAATGTTATTTAGTTTATTATATATTTTTAATTGGTTTTATTTTTGTTTTCATTTATGTAATAATTAAAAGTAGAAATGTTGATTTTATATATATTGATTTTTGTGTTTTTTATTTTTAGTTATTTTATTTAGTGTTACATAACCGTCGCGTGGAAATAATATAATCTGAATTATATTAGATTTAACAATATTATTTCATTTTTGATTATACCTTGACACGTGGAGGTTTGTAAAATATTTAACATATTATTCCATATTGTAATGCTGTATATTATTAAACAGTTTTAGTGTATGGTTTTGTTGTCTTGATGATTTATAAATAAAGAGTAAATACAACATTCCTCTATCATTTTGAGTGGTGTATTATTGTTACATTTATTTCGACCCTCATTATTACATATATATATGTATCAGTATTAGTATTAGTTTACACATTCGAAATTTAATTATTTATAATGGATGCTAGCATTTAACGTGCATTTATTTCAATAATTATTATATAGTATTATATATCAGTATATACTATTTATTATAAGTATTATATAATATATCACGTATTGTATAATAATTAATTTAATTATATACATAACATATAATGGAAACTAATGCCGTAACAATTCGTGAAGCGACGCGTAGATTACTCCCGATTAGGGGCGTCACATAAGGGGGGTGGGGGAACATGTCCCCCCCACTTTTAAAACTGGGGGGGACATCATATCAAGTGCCCCCCACTTTTAGGCCACCAAAAAAATTAAAATAAAAAATATAATATAATAATATATTACTATAGAGACTTTCTTCATATTGTTTATTATCCTTAGATATACTGTATAGTATATACAGTGTATACAGTCTATAATCCATTATTTAATTATTAAATTAACTATACAAAAATAATTATGTTATGACTTTATTATAGAAATAGAGTAATAAAAACATTGTTTTTTTGTATAGTAAATTTAATAATGGGAAAACTATTGTTTATTCAATTATAATATGTATAAATTTATGTAAACTATAGTTTAATTGAATACATTTCAATGAAATGATTCCATACAGTAATAAAAGAGCTGGAGTGAGTGAACAAGAAAATCAGGAACAAGCCGAAATATCATCGGATGAGGATAATCCAATTCATGAAAGTATTGAATATGAAGTTATTGACATTAATTCAGGTGTATAGGTGCAATAGCAAAGTCGATATCAAATTGTATAGTAATTGAAACAATTATTGACATAAGCAATGCTAATCATCCATGTCAAAAAATATTCCAATAACAATACATGGTACAAGGAAATTGAATTTGCAAACCAAATGGTTCAAATTATTTCCATGGTTTAATTGGGATATTTCAATTAAGAAAATGACTTGTTATCTGTGTTCTAATCTAAACGAAAATCAATGGAATAAATTTAAATGCACTGATTTGGCATATATAAGTAAAGGTTATCTAAATTGGAAAAAAACATTATCTCGTTTTTCAGATCACTCAAAGTCTGCATTACATATCCATGCTATGGAAATATGCCACATTAAAGCTATAACTCCATTGTTATATAATCAACAAGATGCACAATTGAAGAAAAACAATATAGCTTTAAAACATATTTTAACATCCAGTACATTTTTATTATCTCAAAATATTGCTTTACGATGGTAATTTGAGAGAGTTAATAGCATTAATATGCAATGATATTCCTGAGCTCAAAGCATGGTTTAATACAGAAAATCGAAAATCTCTAATTTCCACCACAATACAGAATGAAATTATAGCAATATATGCTAATAATAAAAAATATACATGGACCCTATAGGGTTATGTGAGATGGTACGCAAAATATTTCTGGTCAGTAACAAGAAGTTATTTGTATTAAATACGTAGATGACAAATTTAATGCAGATGGAGTATTAATCGGTAAGTTGAATTCAATTAATTAATATAACTATATATAATAATATAATGTATATATATATATATATATATATATATATATATATATATATATATATTTATATTAATTCTACCCTATTAAATAATAATATATTGTCTACAGGTATCTATAATGTTGAAAAAATAACAGGAGAATGTCTTTCATTAATAATATAAAATTATTTGAATGACCATAATCTACCAATAGAAAACTTACGTGGAGTCATATGACGGGGCATCTAATATGTCCGGCAAATATAAAGGTGTTAAAGCATTACTACAATAACAACAGCCTTTAACATATTATACACATTGTGGGGCCCATCGTGGAAATCTGATAGCTAAGGATGTTGGAACATCAGTGGCTATTAAAGATGAATTAACATTAATAAATGAAATTGGACTTCTTTTCAACGGTACAATTAAATTCAGACACATACTCTCAAAATTCATATGAAAAAAATAAGACTACTTTGTCCAACAAGATGGAATATAAGAAAAGATGCTATTTTCAAAGTTCTAAATAACTATAACGATATAATCAAATCTTTAGAAGAATTTGACATATTCAGCATAATAGAAAGAGTTGTTAAATATTATATGAATGTAAATACGACTCTTGAAAATACTTATAAGATTACAGAAATTTGTTTAGCGGAATTGAAAAGTCAGAGAGATGATTTGGGTGATAAACATCGAACCACTCACTTGCAATGAAGAGAAAAAATGGAAAATGCCTGAAAGGTTTATAGGTGTATACTTAAATAATGTATTTATTAATAATATATTTATAATTTTATATTTAGATATGAAACTACAGGAAATGCATATATTCCAGAAAGTATAGAAACCTATCTAAGGTTAGGGTAATGTATATATATAGGATATTAATATTATAAATATATAAATATTATGTATATTTAAATATATATGTAAATATACACTAATAAAAAAAATATATATATAACTATAGGTACCTAGTTACTAATAGAATATTATATATAGTATATTATACCTATATATATTATATTATATTATAATACAATTATTTATAATAATTTAAATTGATATTTATTACTGATATTATTTTAGATTGAAAAATATCCAGAACTTGATAATGTTGAGCTGTTTCAGGAAAAATCAATATTCCAAAGAAATAACTTTACTAATAAGCGAATTTATCGATTATTTAAGCGATTATTTTAATCATTATGATAATTTAAAATGATTGTTTCCTAATATTATTAAACTTATTCGTATTCTTATATGCAAACAAGTTAGTTCAGTAACATGTGAACGTTCATTCAGCGGTCTAAGAAGATTGTAAACTTGGCTGAGAAATTCAATGTCTAACGAACGACTAAATAATCTACTGTTATGTCATGTTCACAAAGAACTATTTATGAAGTTGATGATGATAATGTAATGCGTCAATTTATTATGCAATCCGAATGGAGAAGATCCATGTTTAAATAAATATTGTTATAAATTTTATTTGAAAATATCCCCCCCACTTCTGTTGACCCTGTGACGCCCCTACTCCCGATCCTTTGATAGTATTTGATATTACGATTAAAATCTATTTAAAGAATTGCTAATTACAATCGAGCTGGTATACCTCATGCATCTGGTCGCGCCACCGACTCGCGATATACACTGAGTAGATCCATGCAATTTATTTATATAGTATACATTGTGTATTGTATAGTATACTATAGTACATTTGTGTACTAAAGTGCTAATATTTACCATTTTGTGCATTCAACCAAATCAACATTCAGATAATTTATTTAATTTAAAATTTGTTTTAAATTCGTATGTATTACAATTATATATTTCTCTATAAATCATTTACTATTTAATATACATTAACTATCATTTATATATATATATATATAATATCTTATATAGGTGTATATATATATATATATATATATATATATATATATATATATATATATATATATATATCTATAGATATATAATTATATTTATTTAACAATTTATTTAATTTACATAATAATTATGGCTAATGGTAGAATGTCAAATTCTGAATTATCTAACTCTATTAAAAATTATATTAAAGATATGTTTGATACTAATATTAAAACTATTATTGAATAACATAATACAATTATTATAGATCTAAAAGATACTATATTAGATTTACAAACACAAATTAAAAATAATAATAACCATAGGAATAAACCTAATGATAGCAATACAATATTATATTCAGTATGGTAACTAAAAATCTTGATGAAATTAAATGTACTATACATGATACGTAACTAAAAATATTTAAAATATATATGAAGATAGTAATCGTAAAAAAACTCTCATAATATATAATATAGAAGAAAAAAAAATTAATAAAAAAATAGATATATTTAAATATGATAAAGATTCAATTAATAGTATTATTAGTGAAATTAGTGATGTTGAAAATATATCCATACAAAATATACATAGAATTGGTAAAATAAATATAGATAGTGAATCCAATGAAATAATAAATGATACAATAAGGCCTATTAAAATTACTTTAAACACAGAACTAGATAAAATGCATATATTAAATATGGCATATAAATTAAAAAATACAAAATATAACAGAATTGGAATTTCACATGAATTTACTACTGAACAATTAATAACACAAAAAAAACTACTGATTGAAGCTAAAGATAAAATAAATAATAACACTATATATAAAGTTAGATTTATTAATAATAACTTTAAATTAATTTCACATACAATAATTGAATCACAAAATGGAACTAAAATATATACACTTTATGAATATAATAAATTAAATGATGACTTTTTAAATAATTATTTATAATAATTATTTTAAATATAGGTAGTTTTAACAAAAATATAGATAACTTTTTAACTTTTCTAGATTTATTTACATATGAACATACTATTTTTTACTGAAACGTGGCTTACTAAATATGATGATCCTATTATTTATTTAAAAAATTATAATATATACCAAACGAATAGATCATTTAAAAATAAAAAAAAGAGGTGGTGGTGTAGCTATTTTTGTGGAAAAATGTTTAAAACATCAATTATTGATAATCTATCTATTTCAATTACAGATTCAATTGATATTGTTTCTATTCAAATAATAGATGAAAATCAAAAAAACACAATATTTTATCTGCTATTTACCACTCGCCTGATAGTGATACTACTGTATTCAATGATTTAATTTGTAATCTATTTTCAAATTATATTAATAAAGATATATTTCTATTCGGAGATTTTAATATAGACTTTTCAAAAAATTCAAATACCTACAAATTTTTTAATTATATACTAATTCAATTAGGTCTCTCGTGCATTATTAATATATATATACCCGTACAACAATAAATACAAATACATTAATAGATAATATCATAACTAATAGTAAAAATATATTAACTAGCGGTATTATAGAATCTGATAACAGATCACGCTATTTTATTTTAATTTTTAATTTTAAACATACAAATTTACATAATACTACTACTAAACCATTCATTAGAAATAAAAAAATATCAATGATTTGAAATTGCACTTTTACCACAAATTAGTAAAATATTTATAGATTATCCAATTTTATAATTAAACATAAAATAATAAATAAAAATCAATATGGTTTTATTCCAAAATCTAATACAACGATATCGATTTTAAACATTCAGCATTATATTCTACAAAAAAATAGTGAACATAAAAAAATTGCACAAATTTTTCTAGATCTGAAAAAAGCTTTCGATGTTATTGATCATGTAATATTATTAAAAAAACTTGAAATATATGGAATAAGAGGAAATATATATAATCTAATAAAAAATTATTTAAATAACAGAACATTTACTACAAAATAAATATTTCATTATCGAATACTAAATATGTTAAGTACGTGGTTCCTCAAGGTTCTGTTCTAGGGCCCTTTTTTTATAATTTTTATAAATGAACTACAAAATGTTTTAAAAATGTGAATAATATTAATTTAAATTTATATGCTGACGATACATCACTAACAGTTTACGCTGATAGTGATGTTGAACTAACAAAATTACTTCAAATATATATGGATAAATTAAAATATTGGTTCGATATAAATAATTTAAAACTTAATATACAAAAAACTAAAATACTTCCATATTTTAATACTAAACTGACTAATGATATAACAATTGACAATATAAAAATTGATATAGTAGATAACTATAAATTTGTGGGTTTGTATTTAGATACAAAACTATCATTTAATATACATATTGATAATTTAAATATGAAACTTTCAAAAATAATATATTTAATTAAAAGGTTATCATATTTAAATATTAAAATTACCATTAATAATATCGCATACATCAATTTTATTTTATAATAGTAACATATTAAAACTTGATAAGGTTAATTGCATATATATATATATATATATATATATATTATATTTATAAATATTAAAACTTTAGATTAATAGTATCTACTATAATATTAGTCTACGTAACCTCCCTTACATATGTTAGTATAAGTTTTGTTTATTTATATGTAGGATCAACATTGTATGTGTTGTATGTTTATTATGGTATTGTTTATCAATTTATATATCAAAGATTTTTTGAAGCAAATATATAATACTCCCTATCTACATAACGTAATGAATAACTGCAACCTGACGCTGATAGCAGTATTATTAATCACTAAAATATATTTAGATTCGGAACGGTTTCCATACAACAATATTTTCAATGATCTATTACATTTAATATACATTAGCTTTTACTCGTAGCATAGATATGTATTTCTTTTAAAACCAACATATAACATCGATTAATTATATATTAGTAATGTACGCTTAGTTTTCATCATATAAACAATAATTGAAAACATTATTTTACATTTTAAAAGCTTATACTTTAATTCAAATTTATATTATAAACGACACATAGTTCTGAAAAGTCACCCCTTATAGGTGAAACTGTAAGTTTGTTGTATACAACATCGAATTTCACATTTTCACATAAATGTTATATCTTTCATATTAGAAAACTATTTGTATGATATATACTAAACTATACTATAAAATAATGTATAGACACTGAATGCGATACATAAACTCAACGTTATCTACATTGTGTTATCAGTATCCTTAACATGTCCTCATATCATGTCCCTCCATACAGTGTTATATGCAAGTGTGAAGTGACGCCAAGGCAGAAGAGAATAATGTGTCGCATGTGCCGCAAGTACACCCATACGGCAATAGATCGGAGATGACTGAAATCACCTGCTGAACTTCCAAAAGAATACGACAAATATACGTGTAACGTATGCAGACATAAGGTTACTTGCGTATATATATATATATACATATGTAGCAGACGAGCGTCTTATATATGGTTATATAGTTGTTTTTCAGTTTATATTATATATTTTTAATTAGTTATTTTATTTAGTTGTGTATTATGTAATAATTATAAATGTTAATTTCATCTAGTGATTTTTGTGTTTTTAGTTAATGTTATTTAGTTTATTATATATTTTTAATTGGTTTTATTTTTGTTTTCATTTATGTAATAATTAAAAGTAGAAATGTTGATTTTATATATATTGATTTTTGTGTTTTTTATTTTTAGTTATTTTATTTAGTGTTACATAACCGTCGCGTGGAAATAATATAATCTGAATTATATTAGATTTAACAATATTATTTCATTTTTGATTATACCTTGACACGTGGAGGTTTGTAAAATATTTAACATATTATTCCATATTGTAATGCTGTATATTATTAAACAGTTTTAGTGTATGGTTTTGTTGTCTTGATGATTTATAAATAAAGAGTAAATACAACATTCCTCTATCATTTTGAGTGGTGTATTATTGTTACATTTATTTCGACCCTCATTATTACATATATATATGTATCAGTATTAGTATTAGTTTACACATTCGAAATTTAATTATTTATAATGGATGCTAGCATTTAACGTGCATTTATTTCAATAATTATTATATAGTATTATATATCAGTATATACTATTTATTATAAGTATTATACAATATATCACGTATTGTATAATAATTAATTTAATTATATACATAACATATAATGGAAACTAATGCCGTAACAATTCGTGAAGCGACGCGTAGATTACTCCCGATTAGGGGCGTCACATAAGGGGGGGTGGGGGAACATGTCCCCCCCACTTTTAAAACTGGGGGGGACATCATATCAAGTGCCCCCCACTTTTAGGCCACCAAAAAAATTAAAATAAAAAATATAATATAATAATATATTACTATAGAGACTTTCTTCATATTGTTTATTATCCTTAGATATACTGTATAGTATATACAGTGTATACAGTCTATAATCCATTATTTAATTATTAAATTAACTATACAAAAATAATTATGTTATGACTTTATTATAGAAATAGAGTAATAAAAACATTGTTTTTTTGTATAGTAAATTTAATAATGGGAAAACTATTGTTTATTCAATTATAATATGTATAAATTTATGTAAACTATAGTTTAATTGAATACATTTCAATGAAATGATTCCATACAGTAATAAAAGAGCTGGAGTGAGTGAACAAGAAAATCAGGAACAAGCCGAAATATCATCGGATGAGGATAATCCAATTCATGAAAGTATTGAATATGAAGTTATTGACATTAATTCAGGTGTATTTGCAATAGCAAAGTCGATATCAAATTGTATAGTAATTGAAACAATTATTGACATAAGCAATGCTAATCATCCATGTCAAAAAATATTCCAATAACAATACATAGTACAAGGAAATTGAATTTGCAAACCAAATGGTTCAAATTATTTCCATGGTTTAATTGGGATATTTCAATTAAGAAAATGACTTGTTATCTGTGTTCTAATCTAAACGAAAATCAATGGAATAAATTTAAATGCACTGATTTGGCATATATAAGTAAAGGTTATCTAAATTGGAAAAAAACATTATCTCGTTTTTCAGATCACTCAAAGTCTGCATTACATATCCATGCTATGGAAATATGCCACATTAAAGCTATAACTCCATTGTTATATAATCAACAAGATGCACAATTGAAGAAAAACAATATAGCTTTAAAACATATTTTAACATCCAGTACATTTTTATTATCTCAAAATATTGCTTTACGATGGTAATTTGAGAGAGTTAATAGCATTAATATGCAATGATATTCCTGAGCTCAAAGCATGGTTTAATACAGAAAATCGAAAATCTCTAATTTCCACCACAATACAGAATGAAATTATAGAAATATATGCTAATAATAAAAAATATACATGGACCCTATAGGGTTATGTGAGATGGTACGCAAAATATTTCTGGTCAGTAACAAGAAGTTATTTGTATTAAATACGTAGATGACAAATTTAATGCAGATGGAGTATTAATCGGTAAGTTGAATTCAATTAATTAATATAACTATATATAATAATATAATGTGTATATATATATATATATATATATATATATTTATATTAATTCTACCCTATTAAATAATAATATATTGTCTAAGGTATCTATAATGTTGAAAAAATAACAGGAGAATGTCTTTCATTAATAATATAAAATTATTTGAATGACCATAATCTACCAATAGAAAACTTACGTGGAGTCATATGACGGGGCATCTAATATGAAGGTGTTAAAGCATTACTACAATAACAACAGCCTTTAACATATTATACACATTGTGGGGCCCATCGTGGAAATCTGATAGCTAAGGATGTTGGAACATCAGTGGCTATTAAAGATGAATTAACATTAATAAATGAAATTGGACTTCTTTTCAACGGTACAATTAAATTCAGACACATACTCTCAAAATTCATATGAAAAAAATAAGACTACTTTGTCCAACAAGATGGAATATAAGAAAAGATGCTATTTTCAAAGTTCTAAATAACTATAACGATATAATCAAATCTTTAGAAGAATTTGACATATTCAGCATAATAGAAAGAGTTGTTAAATATTATATGAATGTAAATACGACTCTTGAAAATACTTATAAGATTACAGAAATTTGTTTAGCGGAATTGAAAAGTCAGAGAGATGATTTGGGTGATAAACATCGAACCACTCACTTGCAATGAAGAGAAAAAATGGAAAATGCCTGAAAGGTTTATAGGTGTATACTTAAATAATGTATTTATTAATAATATATTTATAATTTTATATTTAGATATGAAACTACAGGAAATGCATATATTCCAGAAAGTATAGAAACCTATCTAAGGTTAGGGTAATGTATATATATAGGATATTAATATTATAAATATATAAATATTATGTATATTTAAATATATATGTAAATATACACTAATAAAAAAAATATATATATAACTATAGGTACCTAGTTACTAATAGAATATTATATATAGTATATTATACCTATATATATTATATTATATTATAATACAATTATTTATAATAATTTAAATTGATATTTATTACTGATATTATTTTAGATTGAAAAATATCCAGAACTTGATAATGTTGAGCTGTTTCAGGAAAAATCAATATTCCAAAGAAATAACTTTACTAATAAGCGAATTTATCGATTATTTAAGCGATTATTTTAATCATTATGATAATTTAAAATGATTGTTTCCTAATATTATTAAACTTATTCGTATTCTTATATGCAAACAAGTTAGTTCATGAACACCCCAGTATTCAAAGCTTGAGTTAAACTCGAGTTTTACTTGAGAAACTTGAGCTAACTCGAGTTTCTTGAGTTAATCTCGAGTTTTACTCGAGTATAAAATCTCAAGTTTTTAATTATGAGTTAATCTCGAGTTTTACTCAAGTATAAAATATCAAGTTATTTCTGTATGAGTTATTCATGAGTTTTACTCGTGTAAAATATCTCAAGTTTTTCTGTATGAGTTAATCTGGAGTTTTACTCAAGCACAACATCTTAAGTTTTTCTGTATGAGTTAATCTCGAGTTTCATTCAAGCATAAAATCTCAAGTTTTATGTATGAGATAATCTCGAGTTTTACTCAAGTATACTTGTGTATAAACAATCTCAAGTTTGTTTGAAAAACTTATTCTATAGTTTTACTCAAATATAAAATCTCGATTTTCCTGTATGAGTTCATCTTGAGTTTTATTCAAGCATAAAATCTCAAGTTTTCATGTACGAGTTAATTTTGAGTTTTACTCGAGAATAAATCTCAAGTTTTTCTTTATAAATTAATCTCGCGTTTTACCCGAGCATAAAATCTCAAGCTTTTCTATTTGAGTAAATCTTGAGTTTTACCCGACCATAAAATCTCAAGTTTTTCTATTTGAGTTAATCTCGAGTTTTACCCGAGCATAACATCTCAAGTATTTCTGTATGAGTTAATCTCGAGTTTTACACAAGCATAGTCTCAAGTTTTTCTATTTGAGTTAATCTGGAGTTTTACCCGAACATAAAATATATAACATACTATAGTATATATATATATATATATATATATATATATATATATATATATATATATATATGTAACCACATTTGTAAAATATAATTTAAATAAAAGAAAGAGTGATTCAACAAAATAACTATAATTTCATACCAATATATTATTTTCATATATATATATATATATATATATATATATATATATATATATATATATATATATATATATATATACTATATAGTATGTTATATAGCCCTACACATTCACTCTATAGAAAAAAAAAGCAAAGCTTATCTAGTTCTACCCGGTTAATTATTCGAGAATGGAAAATAATAATACAAATATATAATAAAAATAATAGGTAATTGTATAACCTTATACAAATATAAAAAAGAATTAAAAAGATGTAACCACATTTGTAAAATATAATTTAAATAAAAGAAAGAGTGATTCAACAAAATAACTATAATTTCATACCAATATATTATTTTCATATATATATACATATATATAAATATATATACACATACACATTCACATACATATACATACATATACACACGTATACATACACACCCATACACCTTAATATATATATATATATATATATATATATATATATATATATATATATATGTGTGTGTATGTGTGTGTATGTATGTATGGCTATATAACATACTATAGTATATATATATATATATATATATATATATATATATATATATATGTGTGTGTGTGTGTGTGTGTGTGTGTGTGTGTGTGTGTGTGTGTGTGTGTGTGTGTGTGTGTGTGTATATGTATGTGTGTATGTGTGTGTGTGTGTAAGTGTGTGTATGTGTATCTATACAACATACTATATATATATATATATATATATATATATATGTGTGTGTGTGTGTGTGCGTGTGTGTGTGTATATATATATATCACAGAGCTAGAGAGAAATAGAGTGGTAATACTCTATGAGTTTATACTTCTATAGTTTATATTTTATTTACAAATTAATTTTAATATAGAGTAAAATATTATATTTGTATTAATAATCATTTATATTATGTATATATAAAGTATATTTACTTATTAATGTATAGGTAATACACATATATAATAATAGATTATAAAGATAAATACGCTTTCTCCCTAGATTATGCTTAAATAGGTCAAATCCGCCATTTTTAGGTGACCAAATTAGATCGACGCTTTCTGCATGTCAGATACCTTGTTTACTACTATATTTCTCTCTAGCTCTGTGATATATATATATATATATATATACGGTCTAGTATTGTATTTTACTACCATGTACTTGATTGACACTTTATTTACGGTCTTATATTGTTTGGGTAATTTACTGCCTTGCATTTGATTGGCTAAGCGTGAACCCTGTTTTATTTAATTACGCACTATTTTGTTTACGGGCTTATCGCATATATACGTAATTGTTAACAAATATTATACTTAGTAAATATAATTAATAACTAATCGTCTATAATATAATCTATAATGATTATATAATATATATATATATTAGCATCGATCATAATAATTATATATTGTTAGTATATTAAATATATATATATATATTTAATAATATTATTATATATTTTATATATTATATTTTTTTATTATATTTATATATTATTATATATTATACATTTTATTGAATAAGATTATTATTGTAATAACTTATTCTAATAATTGTAAACAAGTATATATAAATATATTACATAACTTATATAAGTTATATAATTAATAAACTATAATTATTATAATAAATTATTAAATAATTTAATCTATATCTATATATTAATTATAGGATAATGAATAAACGTATCTATAATAGAATTTATAAGAGACACACTAGATTAAAATTAAAACAAGATAATGAAAATTTAAACTTATTAGATTCTAATTTAAATAGAATAGTTCATAATAATGAATCAACCTCTTTTAATGAGAATAATTCTTGTAATAATGGTGAATCTATATCTATAGATACCACGAATTGTAATAATAATAGTTTATTTAATACTAGTTTAGATAATATTATTAATAATGATACTAGAATTACAAGTAGTACTAACAGTAGTAGTAGTCTAATAATTAATTCATCTGTAGAGTCATGTATGTCAGGAGTATATCATTATCATTTATGCAATAAAAGTATAGAAAATAGTATTCCGGAATCAACTTTTAGAAATAAACTTACAAATCTAATTATAGAGAATAATGTAACACATTCATTCTGTGATGGTTTACTAAACTTATTAAATGATATTGGAATAGAAAACTTGCCTAAAACAACTAGAACATTACTACAAACTAAATATAATAGATCAATAACAATAAAATCAGGTGTAAAATATTATTATTTTGGACTTAAAAATATGCTTTTATCATCTTTATCTTCATATGATATATCAATAATACATTCTATCGATGAAATTAGTTTAAATATGAATGTAGATGGGTTGCCATTATTTAAAAGTACAAATATATCCGTTTGGCCTATTTTATTCTCCATTAATATTGCTCCATATAAAGTGTTCCCATCTGCTATAACATTAGGTAATAAACCCAACAACTTAGATTTTCTAAATGAGACTATAGATGAATTAAATTATATTTTAGAAAATGGTTTAGTATATGAAAATAAAATTATAAAAATTAAACTTTCTTGTATTGTATGTGATGCACCAGCAAAGGCCATGATAAAAAATATTTTTCAATATAACGGCAAATATGGATGCGATAAATGTACACAAAAATCAGTGATTGTGAAAATAGGTGACGAGAAAAGAGGCAGGGCTACATATCCTTCTATAGATGTAGTTGCACGAACTGATTTTAGTTTCAGAAACAATGTACACCCTGAGCACCATAAAGGATCAACTCCTCTAATTAGGATAATTTCATGCAATATGGTATCTTCATTTTCAAGTGATTATATGCATTCAGTTTTGTTAGGCGTAATGAGGAAATTACTTAATTTATGGTTATCTCGATCAAATAATATATATAAATTATCTCAGAATAATATAAATACAATTGATAATCGTATATTATTGATAAAAAAATGTGTACCTATGTATTTTGCACGCAAACCTCGTAGCATCCGTGAATTGGATAGGTGGAAGGCTACGGAGTTCAGACTATTCTTACTCTATACAGGTCGATTTATTTTACGTAATATTCTAAAAAAAGATTACTATAAGCATTTCTTAATTTTATCTAATGCAATACATCTATTTATATGTCCTATTAATTCAAAAATACCAGAATCTATTAACTTGGGACACAATTTAATTAAAAAATTTATTAAAAACGGTATTAAATTATATGGACATTCATTTCCAGTATATAATGTACATACTTTATTGCATTTATCCGATGATGTTCGTAAGTATGGATCACTAGATTATACTAGTGCATTCAGGTTTGAGAATTTTTTACAAGTAATAAAAAAAAAAGTCAAGGGAACAAAAAATCCTCTATTAGAAATAATTAATAGAGTAACTGAAAGTATGGGAATAAAAAAAAATAACACAATTATAAAAAATTCATATAAATACCCAAATAATTGTTTTATTAATAATAATAATAATAATATATATGAAGTACTTGAAAATGATTTTTCATTATGTGTTAATTATAATGAAAAATGTAAATGCAGGGTATATACAAAATTATTTAAAATACATAGTTATAAAATAAAAATTAACAATGAAAATATAAAATTAGATGCACTAGGGATATTTAGAGTATCTATAGATTATAGTTCTATAAAAATTATTGATAAATCTAAATTAGTGTATCCATGTATATTATTAAATAATAATATAGATGATATTATAGTAATGCCTATTATTCACTATAGAACTTAAATAATGATACAATATTATATATCTTTATTATATTTATTTTTTTATATATTATATATTTATTACATTTAACCTTTATTTATTTTATTATTTAACTTTATTTATTAATATTTTAGCGTAGATATAACATAAGACACACATATATAATCATACAATTAGATTCAATAGGGATATACTAGACTATCTAAATATTGTTATAGTTCAATAAATAATATTAATAAATAATTATATAGTTGACATTAAAATTAAAATATTAATTTATAATGCTATTTAATTATTATCTATTAAACTTAACTTTAATGTAATGTATAATTATAATGTATATATATATATAGACTATAGGTTATATAACAAAAAGACTAGTATTGTTGTACTATAATATGTATTATTTTAAATTATTGATTGTATTAATATTTTATTTAATATTGTATTAATATTTTATTTCAATAATATAAGATATTTTAGAATTCTTGTATATATTATATTAGTATTATAATATGTTACAATAGTATAATAGTATTATTATATAATATATTATATATTACTATACAATTATTTATATTATTATGAGCAATTAGTATTTATTAATATATTTATTAAATTAAAGAAAGATGTATTCAATAATTGAATTTGAAATTGAAAAGACATTAGAAATAGTCCCAACATCATGGATAGAGGGAAATATGGTTTATTGGCCAAAACGCAATGGGAAAAAAAAGGTGAAAAATAATGAATTAAAAGATCCTTTGTGGACTAAATATAAAATGAAGATAAAAAGGGAATATGGTTAGAAAAAAATATAAATCACTAAACATTTTATATTATTACATAATTTATAATACTTACATATACAGAAACATTTGAAAAGTGCGAAGAAAAATTAGATAATATGCTAGTAACATCAGAAACTGATAAAAGTGATTCTATATCAAGCAATGGTTAATATATTTATTCGATATATTATATTTAATTCGATCAAACTATTATCATTATTATTATTAAAAATATATATTCTATGAATATACATGCAGTAAAAATAAAGTTTAAATATATATATATATATAATAGTTAATTTAAAGTAGACAATTATTGTATATATTTTAAATAAAAAGTAATTTTTCGGTGTTATTCACTTAAAATAGCCAAACAGTTATGGAATCCGCACCCCTTGTATATAATATATATTATATGTATTTAATAATTATATTTTATTACAGATATTCTAAAAGAAATGAAGGCCTATAATACGCGTATGGAGTATAAAGTAGAGTACCTTATAGGGGAGGTGAAATCACTTAGGAATGAGATTTCAGAATTGAAATCGAACGATGTATTAATAATTGATGATACTGACCTTCTATCAAAGTTAAATTTCTCAACGAATAAGGAATTAACCGATTTTGATCTAATATTATCAAATAACGAAGAGTTTATTAAATTGGTTATTATTAATTATTTAATGATTATGTTAAACACTATGTTATCTTTAATGATGCTTTTTTTTATAAATGTTATTAATTATAATTTATTGATATTTTGCTTAATTTTATATATATATATTTAAATAAAGTAAGTACTTTATTAAATTATTTATTTTCCATTTTAGCGCAATCTTCTTATTAAAATGGGTAGTTCCCAAAAAGTTGCAAAGACAATTCAACGAATTATGTTGATACTGGCTACTGCTCATGTATGGAGGCTTTATTCTAAAGGGGGTCAGAGGGGAAATACCTCCATTAAAGAAATAATGAATATATTTAATTGCATAATCCGTTAGTCAAAATCTAAAACTAAAAATTATTCTATATTTCATTATAGATTAAATAAATTATTACATTATGCATAGTTAGTTTTAATTAATTTAGTTATCAAATTTGTATATAAAACCCGATACTTTAGGCGCTTAGTTCGCAGATATACACATTAGTACCACGACCCGATACTTTAGGCGCTTAGTTCGCAGATATACACATCAGTACCACGACCCGATACTTTAGGCGCTTAGTTCGCAGATATACACGGCAGTACCACGACCCGACACTTTAGGCACTTAGTTCGCAGATATACACATTAGTACCACGACCCGATACTTTAGGCGCTTAGTTCGCAGATATACACATTAGTACCACGACCCGACACTTTAGGCGCTTAGTTCGCAGATATACACATTAGTACCACGACCCGACACTTTAGGCGCTTAGTTCGCAGATATACACATCAGTACCACGACCCGATACTTTAGGCGCTTAGTTCGCAGATATACACGGCAGTACCATGACCCGACAATTTAGGCGCTTAGTTCGCAGATATACACGGCAGTACCACGACCCGACACTTTAGGCGCTTAGTTCGCAGATATACACGGCAGTATCACAATAGAATACTTATTAATATCATTATATGTTTTAATTTTATGTTTATATTTGTAATACATATATAGAATGTGTATAGGCATATATAATAGGCCTATATGATATAATAACATATTTATTTTAATAACTTACTACATTTATCTTTATTTATCACATATAAATAATATTTATTTATTAATAACTATATAATGTAGGTAAGCATACCTACCTAAGCATTTAAAAGAAGAATTAAAATTCATTAATTAAAATAAGTTTATTAATTATAAAGTTGAATATATATAAAATAAATAAATATTAAATACACACACATTTATATATATATATATATATATATATATATATATATATATTAACATATTTTAACATATTTTATTGGATATACAATAATATATAGATTAGAAATTAAATGTAGATATTTGTATTGTATTTATATAATAATTATTTATTTATATATTCAGTGAAACCTCTCTATAAGTAAATAGTTTTTTAAAATAATGTTTTTCTTAAAGGTTTTCTTATAAAGAGGTTTTTACTTTTCTATTGATTTAAAGAATTAATTTATTTAATTAAAAGTAGTAATCAAAATAATAGTTTAGAAATATATTTATATGATTTATATAAAATAGTTTCTTCAAAACACTTGTTTGAATAACTGTTGTACTGACTACAATCAGTATATTACTTTTTATTAATTAATTCTTCATGTATGTTGCTATTTATGAGCTCACTGCATTGAGAAATATAAAATACATTCACTAATTGCAATTAATTATTGTTATGTCTACATTACAAAATAAACATTAATCTAGATATAAACTATTTCTTCAAATTTTGTAATATAGAGAGCTAGGTACAATTTCCAAAAAACTAAAAAATAATTGTTATCAATTAAGTCTTATAAAGGTGTTTATACAAGTGTCTATATAATATTTTCTTATAGAGTTTTTTGTAACATGGAAATGTTGAATTCCAACCAAATATGTGACACATGTTCTTATAATGAGGTTTCTTATAGAGAGGTTCAATGTATATATTTTCATTCGTTTATGTAGGCCTAATTAAGAATAATAATTATATAGTGTAGGATATAGGATCATCATTATATAATTAGGAATGTTATATTATATATATATATATATGTATATATATATATTATATAAGTGACTCCATGAACTTCTAATATCTATACATTTATATAATATTTGATAATTGATAAATAAATTATACAATTAAATGTAATTAGTATGACATCGAAATGAATATAATTTCTATTAGTAACCCAACCGTTATTAACTAATGCCCTGATTAATGATGTATTTTATAATTCAACTTATTTAAATATTTTCTTTACATTCAGAATCAGCCTTGGCAGCACATTCTACGTCAACCAAAATTGAATGTGAAAAGGCTATTGAGGAATTTTTGAGACAAAACAAAAGACATGGATAATTTTATATATGTATACATATATAAAATTATCCATGTCTTTTGTTTTGTCTCAAAAATATATATATTTCTTATATAATTTAATAAATCTATATTATAAATATTAATTTAAATTCATTTAATATTTAAATTCATTTAATATTTAAATATAAAATTAATAATAGTAATATAATGATTTAAATAAAGAGAAACTGAGATTAATTTGAATGTATTTTGAGAAAACTTGTATAATATATGAAGATAAATAAGTTTGAAATTAAAGTAAAATTGTGTAAAAATAGATGAAAACTCTTATATCTTGAGAAAAGCTTTTGTAAATATTGAGAAAAACTAGAGATAAACTTGTTCAAATCTTGAGAAAAACTTGTGTAATATTGAGATAAACTTGTATATATCTTGAGAAAAACTTGTGTAAATCTTGAGAAAAACCTGTGTAAATCTTGAGATAAACTTGTATATATCTTAAGAAAAACTTGTGTAAATCTTGAGAAAAACTCATAGAAAACTCGAGATAAAACATGTGAAAATCTTGAGAAAAACTCGAGATAAACTTGTGAAAATCTTGAGAAAAACTTGTGTAATATTGAGAAAAACTCGAGATAAACTTGTGAAAATCTTGAGAAAAACTTGTGTAATATTGAGAAAAACTCGAGATAAACTTGTATATATCTTAAGAAAAACTTGTGTAAATCTTGAGAAAAACTCATAGAAAACTCGAGATAAAACATGTGAAAATCTTGAGAAAAACTCGTATAAAACTCGAGATAAACTTGTGAAAATCTTGAGAAAAACTTGTGTAATATTGAGAAAAACTCGAGATAAACTTGTATATATCTTGAGAAAAACTTGTTCAAATCTTGAGAAAAACTCATATAAAACTCAAGATAAAAACTTGTGTAAATCTTGAGAAAAACTTGTGTAATCTTGAGAAAAACTCGAGATTTTACTTGAGTCAAACTCGAGTATAAAAGTTGACACAAAACAGGAAATACTCGAGTTAAAATCCTGAGATTAACTCAAGTTAAACTCAAGCTTTGAATACTGCAGTAACATGTGAACGTTCGTTCAGCGGTCTAAGAAGATTGTAAACTTGGCTGAGAAATTCAATGTCTAACGAACGACTAAATAATCTACTGTTATGTCATGTTCACAAAGAACTATTTATGAAGTTGATGATGATAATGTAATGCGTCAATTTATTATGCAATCCGAATGGGGAAGATCCATGTTTAAATAAATATTGTTATAAATTTTATTTGAAAATATCCCCCCCACTTCTGTTGACCCTGTGACGCCCCTACTCCCGATCCTTTGATAGTATTTGATATTACGATTAAAATCTATTTAAAGAATTGCTAATTACAATCGAGCTGGTATACCTCATGCATCTGGTCGCGCCACCGACTCGCGATATACACTGAGTAGATCCATGCAATTTATTTATATAGTATACATTGTGTATTGTATAGTATACTATAGTACATTTGTGTACTAAAGTGCTAATATTTACCATTTTGTGCATTCAACCAAATCAACATTCAGATAATTTATTTAATTTAAAATTTGTTTTAAATTCGTATGTATTACAATTATATATTTCTCTATAAATCATTTACTATTTAATATACATTAACTATCATTTATATATATATATATATATATAATATCTTATATAGGTGTATATAGGTGTATATATATATATATATATATATATATATCTATAGATATATAATTATATTTATTTAACAATTTATTTAATTTACATAATAATTATGGCTAATGGTAGAATGTCAAATTCTGAATTATCTAACTCTATTAAAAATTATATTAAAGATATGTTTGATACTAATATTAAAACTATTATTGAATAACATAATACAATTATTATAGATCTAAAAGATACTATATTAGATTTACAAACACAAATTAAAAATAATAATAACCATAGGAATAAACCTAATGATAGCAATACAATATTATATTCAGTATGGTAACTAAAAATCTTGATGAAATTAAATGTACTATACATGATACGTAACTAAAAATATTTAAAATATATATGAAGATAGTAATCGTAAAAAAACTCTCATAATATATAATATAGAAGAAAAAAAAATTAATAAAAAAATAGATATATTTAAATATGATAAAGATTCAATTAATAGTATTATTAGTGAAATTAGTGATGTTGAAAATATATCCATACAAAATATACATAGAATTGGTAAAATAAATATAGATAGTGAATCCAATGAAATAATAAATGATACAATAAGGCCTATTAAAATTACTTTAAACACAGAACTAGATAAAATGCATATATTAAATATGGCATATAAATTAAAAAATACAAAATATAACAGAATTGGAATTTCACATGAATTTACTACTGAACAATTAATAACACAAAAAAAACTACTGACTGAAGCTAAAGATAAAATAAATAATAACACTATATATAAAGTTAGATTTATTAATAATAACTTTAAATTAATTTCACATACAATAATTGAATCACAAAATGGAACTAAAATATATACACTTTATGAATATAATAAATTAAATGATGACTTTTTAAATAATTATTTATAATAATTATTTTAAATATAGGTAGTTTTAACAAAAATATAGATAACTTTTTAACTTTTCTAGATTTATTTACATATGAACATACTATTTTTTACTGAAACGTGGCTTACTAAATATGATGATCCTATTATTTATTTAAAAAATTATAATATATACCAAACGAATAGATCATTTAAAAATAAAAAAAAGAGGTGGTGGTGTAGCTATTTTTGTGGAAAAATGTTTAAAACATCAATTATTGATAATCTATCTATTTCAATTACAGATTCAATTGATATTGTTTCTATTCAAATAATAGATGAAAATCAAAAAAACACAATATTTTATCTGCTATTTACCACTCGCCTGATAGTGATACTACTGTATTCAATGATTTAATTTGTAATCTATTTTCAAATTATATTAATAAAGATATATTTCTATTCGGAGATTTTAATATAGACTTTTCAAAAAATTCAAATACCTACAAATTTTTTAATTATATACTAATTCAATTAGGTCTCTCGTGCATTATTAATATATATATACCCGTACAACAATAAATACAAATACATTAATAGATAATATCATAACTAATAGTAAAAATATATTAACTAGCGGTATTATAGAATCTGATAACAGATCACGCTATTTTATTTTAATTTTTAATTTTAAACATACAAATTTACATTATACTACTACTAAACCATTCATTAGAAATAAAAAAATATCAATGATTTGAAATTGCACTTTTACCACAAATTAGTAAAATATTTATAGATTATCCAATTTTATAATTAAACATAAAATAAAAAATAAAAATCAATATGGTTTTATTCCAAAATCTAATACAACGATATCGATTTTAAACATTCAGCATTATATTCTACAAAAAAATAGTGAACATAAAAAAATTGCACAAATTTTTCTAGATCTGAAAAAAGCTTTCGATGTTATTGATCATGTAATATTATTAAAAAAACTTGAAATATATGGAATAAGAGGAAATATATATAATCTAATAAAAAATTATTTAAATAACAGAACATTTACTACAAAATAAATATTTCATTATCGAATACTAAATATGTTAAGTACGTGGTTCCTCAAGGTTCTGTTCTAGGGCCCTTATTTTTTATAATTTTTATAAATGAACTACAAAATGTTTTAAAAATGTGAATAATATTAATTTAAATTTATATGCTGACGATACATCACTAACAGTTTACGCTGATAGTGATGTTGAACTAACAAAATTACTTCAAATATATATGGATAAATTAAAATATTGGTTCGATATAAATAATTTAAAACTTAATATACAAAAAACTAAAATACTTCCATATTTTAATACTAAACTGACTAATGATATAACAATTGACAATATAAAAATTGATATAGTAGATAACTATAAATTTGTGGGTTTGTATTTAGATACAAAACTATCATTTAATATACATATTGATAATTTAAATATGAAACTTTCAAAAATAATATATTTAATTAAAAGGTTATCATATTTAAATATTAAAATTACCATTAATAATATCGCATACATCAATTTTATTTTATAATAGTAACATTTTAAAACTTGATAAGGTTAATTGCATATATATATATATATATATATTATATTTATAAATATTAAAACTTTAGATTAATAGTATCTACTATAATATTAGTCTACGTAACCTCCCTTACATATGTTAGTATAAGTTTTGTTTATTTATATGTAGGATCAACATTGTATGTGTTGTATGTTTATTATGGTATTGTTTATCAATTTATATATCAAAGATTTTTTGAAGCAAATATATAATACTCCCTATCTACATAACGTAATGAATAACTGCAACCTGACGCTGATAGCAGTATTATTAATCACTAAAATATATTTAGATTCGGAACGGTTTCCATACAACAATATTTTCAATGATCTATTACATTTAATATACATTAGCTTTTACTCGTAGCATAGATATGTATTTCTTTTAAAACCAACATATAACATCGATTAATTATATATTAGTAATGTACGCTTAGTTTTCATCATATAAACAATAATTGAAAACATTATTTTACATTTTAAAAGCTTATACTTTAATTCAAATTTATATTATAAACGACACATAGTTCTGAAAAGTCACCCCTTATAGGTGAAACTGTATGTTTGTTGTATACAACATCGAATTTCACATTTTCACATAAATGTTATATCTTTCATATTAGAAAACTATTTGTATGATATATACTAAACTATACTATAAAATAATGTATAGACACTGAATGAGATACATAAACTCAACGTTATCTACATTGTGTTATCAGTATCCTTAACATGTCCTCATATCATGTCCCTCCATACAGTGTTATATGCAAGTGTGAAGTGACGCCAAGGCAGAAGAGAATAATGTGTCGCATGTGCCGCAAGTACACCCATACGGCAATAGCTCGGAGATGACTGAAATCACCTGCTGAACTTCCAAAAGAATACGACAAATATACGTGTAACGTATGCAGACATAAGGTTACTTGCGTATATATATATATATATACATATGTAGCAGACGAGCGTCTTATATATGGTTATATAGTTGTTTTTCAGTTTATATTATATATTTTTAATTAGTTATTTTATTTAGTTGTGTATTATTTAATAATTATAAATGTTAATTTCATCTAGTGATTTTTGTGTTTTTAGTTAATGTTATTTAGTTTATTATATATTTTTAATTGGTTTTATTTTTTTTTTCATTTATGTAATAATTAAAAGTAGAAATGTTGATTTTATATATATTGATTTTTGTGTTTTTTATTTTTAGTTATTTTATTTAGTGTTACATAACCGTCGCGTGGAAATAATATAATCTGAATTATATTAGATTTAACAATATTATTTCATTTTTGATTATACCTTGACACGTGGAGGTTTGTAAAATATTTAACATATTATTCCATATTGTAATGCTGTATATTATTAAACAGTTTTAGTGTATGGTTTTGTTGTCTTGATGATTTATAAATAAAGAGTAAATACAACATTCCTCTATCATTTTGAGTGGTGTATTATTGTTACATTTATTTCGACCCTCATTATTACATATATATATGTATCAGTATTAGTATTAGTTTACACATTCGAAATTTAATTATTTATAATGGATGCTAGCATTTAACGTGCATTTATTTCAATAATTATTATATAGTATTATATATCAGTATATACTATTTATTATAAGTATTATACAATATATCACGTATTGTATAATAATTAATTTAATTATATACATAACATATAATGGAAACTAATGCCGTAACAATTCGTGAAGCGACGCGTAGATTACTCCCGATTAGGGGCGTCACATAAGGGGGGGTGGGGGAACATGTCCCCCCCACTTTTAAAACTGGGGGGGACATCATATCAAGTGCCCCCCACTTTTAGGCCACCAAAAAAATTAAAATAAAAAATATAATATAATAATATATTACTATAGAGACTTTCTTCATATTGTTTATTATCCTTAGATATACTGTATAGTATATACAGTGTATACAGTCTATAATCCATTATTTAATTATTAAATTAACTATACAAAAATAATTATGTTATGACTTTATTATAGAAATAGAGTAATAAAAACATTGTTTTTTTGTATAGTAAATTTAATAATGGGAAAACTATTGTTTATTCAATTATAATATGTATAAATTTATGTAAACTATAGTTTAATTGAATACATTTCAATGAAATGATTCCATACAGTAATAAAAGAGCTGGAGTGAGTGAACAAGAAAATCAGGAACAAGCCGAAATATCATCGGATGAGGATAATCCAATTCATGAAAGTATTGAATATGAAGTTATTGACATTAATTCAGGTGTATTTGCAATAGCAAAGTCGATATCAAATTGTATAGTAATTGAAACAATTATTGATATAAGCAATGCTAATCATCCATGTCAAAAAATATTCCAATAACAATACATGGTACAAGGAAATTGAATTTGCAAACCAAATGGTTCAAATTATTTCCATGGTTTAATTGGGATATTTCAATTAAGAAAATGACTTGTTATCTGTGTTCTAATCTAAACGAAAATCAATGGAATAAATTTAAATGCACTGATTTGGCATATATAAGTAAAGGTTATCTAAATTGGAAAAAAACATTATCTCGTTTTTCAGATCACTCAAAGTCTGCATTACATATCCATGCTATGGAAATATGCCACATTAAAGCTATAACTCCATTGTTATATAATCAACAAGATGCACAATTGAAGAAAAACAATATAGCTTTAAAACATATTTTAACATCCAGTACATTTTTATTATCTCAAACTATTGCTTTACGATGGTAATTTGAGAGAGTTAATAGCATTAATATGCAATGATATTCCTGAGCTCAAAGCATGGTTTAATACAGAAAATCGAAAATCTCTAATTTCCACCACAATACAGAATGAAATTATAGCAATATATGCTAATAATAAAAAATATACATGGACCCTATAGGGTTATGTGAGATGGTACGCAAAATATTTCTGGTCAGTAACAAGAAGTTATTTGTATTAAATACGTAGATGACAAATTTAATGCAGATGGAGTATTAATCGGTAAGTTGAATTCAATTAATTAATATAACTATATATAATAATATAATGTATATATATATATATATATATATATATATATATATATATATATATATATTTATATTAATTCTACCCTATTAAATAATAATATATTGTCTACAGGTATCTATAATGTTGAAAAAATAACAGGAGAATGTCTTTCATTAATAATATAAAATTATTTGAATGACCATAATCTACCAATAGAAAACTTACGTGGAGTCATATGACGGGGCATCTAATATGTCCGGCAAATATAAAGGTGTTAAAGCATTACTACAATAACAACAGCCTTTAACATATTATACACATTGTGGGGCCCATCGTGGAAATCTGATAGCTAAGGATGTTGGAACATCAGTGGCTATTAAAGATGAATTAACATTAATAAATGAAATTGGACTTCTTTTCAACGGTACAATTAAATTCAGACACATACTCTCAAAATTCATATGAAAAAAATAAGACTACTTTGTCCAACAAGATGGAATATAAGAAAAGATGCTATTTTCAAAGTTCTAAATAACTATAACGATATAATCAAATCTTTAGAAGAATTTGACATATTCAGCATAATAGAAAGAGTTGTTAAATATTATATGAATGTAAATACGACTCTTGAAAATACTTATAAGATTACAGAAATTTGTTTAGCGGAATTGAAAAGTCAGAGAGATGATTTGGGTGATAAACATCGAACCACTCACTTGCAATGAAGAGAAAAAATGGAAAATGCCTGAAAGGTTTATAGGTGTATACTTAAATAATGTATTTATTAATAATATATTTATAATTTTATATTTAGATATGAAACTACAGGAAATGCATATATTCCAGAAAGTATAGAAACCTATCTAAGGTTAGGGTAATGTATATATATAGGATATTAATATTATAAATATATAAATATTATGTATATTTAAATATATATGTAAATATACACTAATAAAAAAAATATATATATAACTATAGGTACCTAGTTACTAATAGAATATTATATATAGTATATTATACCTATATATATTATATTATATTATAATACAATTATTTATAATAATTTAAATTGATATTTATTACTGATATTATTTTAGATTGAAAAATATCCAGAACTTGATAATGTTGAGCTGTTTCAGGAAAAATCAATATTCCAAAGAAATAACTTTACTAATAAGCGAATTTATCGATTATTTAAGCGATTATTTTAATCATTATGATAATTTAAAATGATTGTTTCCTAATATTATTAAACTTATTCGTATTCTTATATGCAAACAAGTTAGTTCAGTAACATGTGAACGTTCATTCAGCGGTCTAAGAAGATTGTAAACTTGGCTGAGAAATTCAATGTCTAACGAACGACTAAATAATCTACTGTTATGTCATGTTCACAAAGAACTATTTATGAAGTTGATGATGATAATGTAATGCGTCAATTTATTATGCAATCCGAATGGAGAAGATCCATGTTTAAATAAATATTGTTATAAATTTTATTTGAAAATATCCCCCCCACTTCTGTTGACCCTGTGACGCCCCTACTCCCGATCCTTTGATAGTATTTGATATTACGATTAAAATCTATTTAAAGAATTGCTAATTACAATCGAGCTGGTATACCTCATGCATCTGGTCGCGCCACCGACTCGCGATATACACTGAGTAGATCCATGCAATTTATTTATATAGTATACATTGTGTATTGTATAGTATACTATAGTACATTTGTGTACTAAAGTGCTAATATTTACCATTTTGTGCATTCAACCAAATCAACATTCAGATAATTTATTTAATTTAAAATTTGTTTTAAATTCGTATGTATTACAATTATATATTTCTCTATAAATCATTTACTATTTAATATACATTAACTATCATTTATATATATATATATATATATATATATAATATCTTATATAGGTGTATATAGGTGTATATATATATATATATATATATATATATATCTATAGATATATAATTATATTTATTTAACAATTTATTTAATTTACATAATAATTATGGCTAATGGTAGAATGTCAAATTCTGAATTATCTAACTCTATTAAAAATTATATTAAAGATATGTTTGATACTAATATTAAAACTATTATTGAATAACATAATACAATTATTATAGATCTAAAAGATACTATATTAGATTTACAAACACAAATTAAAAATAATAATAACCATAGGAATAAACCTAATGATAGCAATACAATATTATATTCAGTATGGTAACTAAAAATCTTGATGAAATTAAATGTACTATACATGATACGTAACTAAAAATATTTAAAATATATATGAAGATAGTAATCGTAAAAAAACTCTCATAATATATAATATAGAAGAAAAAAAAATTAATAAAAAAATAGATATATTTAAATATGATAAAGATTCAATTAATAGTATTATTAGTGAAATTAGTGATGTTGAAAATATATCCATACAAAATATACATAGAATTGGTAAAATAAATATAGATAGTGAATCCAATGAAATAATAAATGATACAATAAGGCCTATTAAAATTACTTTAAACACAGAACTAGATAAAATGCATATATTAAATATGGCATATAAATTAAAAAATACAAAATATAACAGAATTGGAATTTCACATGAATTTACTACTGAACAATTAATAACACAAAAAAAACTACTGACTGAAGCTAAAGATAAAATAAATAATAACACTATATATAAAGTTAGATTTATTAATAATAACTTTAAATTAATTTCACATACAATAATTGAATCACAAAATGGAACTAAAATATATACACTTTATGAATATAATAAATTAAATGATGACTTTTTAAATAATTATTTATAATAATTATTTTAAATATAGGTAGTTTTAACAAAAATATAGATAACTTTTTAACTTTTCTAGATTTATTTACATATGAACATACTATTTTTTACTGAAACGTGGCTTACTAAATATGATGATCCTATTATTTATTTAAAAAATTATAATATATACCAAACGAATAGATCATTTAAAAATAAAAAAAAGAGGTGGTGGTGTAGCTATTTTTGTGGAAAAATGTTTAAAACATCAATTATTGATAATCTATCTATTTCAATTACAGATTCAATTGATATTGTTTCTATTCAAATAATAGATGAAAATCAAAAAAACACAATATTTTATCTGCTATTTACCACTCGCCTGATAGTGATACTACTGTATTCAATGATTTAATTTGTAATCTATTTTCAAATTATATTAATAAAGATATATTTCTATTCGGAGATTTTAATATAGACTTTTCAAAAAATTCAAATACCTACAAATTTTTTAATTATATACTAATTCAATTAGGTCTCTCGTGCATTATTAATATATATATACCCGTACAACAATAAATACAAATACATTAATAGATAATATCATAACTAATAGTAAAAATATATTAACTAGCGGTATTATAGAATCTGATAACAGATCACGCTATTTTATTTTAATTTTTAATTTTAAACATACAAATTTACATTATACTACTACTAAACCATTCATTAGAAATAAAAAAATATCAATGATTTGAAATTGCACTTTTACCACAAATTAGTAAAATATTTATAGATTATCCAATTTTATAATTAAACATAAAATAAAAAATAAAAATCAATATGGTTTTATTCCAAAATCTAATACAACGATATCGATTTTAAACATTCAGCATTATATTCTACAAAAAAATAGTGAACATAAAAAAATTGCACAAATTTTTCTAGATCTGAAAAAAGCTTTCGATGTTATTGATCATGTAATATTATTAAAAAAACTTGAAATATATGGAATAAGAGGAAATATATATAATCTAATAAAAAATTATTTAAATAACAGAACATTTACTACAAAATAAATATTTCATTATCGAATACTAAATATGTTAAGTACGTGGTTCCTCAAGGTTCTGTTCTAGGGCCCTTATTTTTTATAATTTTTATAAATGAACTACAAAATGTTTTAAAAATGTGAATAATATTAATTTAAATTTATATGCTGACGATACATCACTAACAGTTTACGCTGATAGTGATGTTGAACTAACAAAATTACTTCAAATATATATGGATAAATTAAAATATTGGTTCGATATAAATAATTTAAAACTTAATATACAAAAAACTAAAATACTTCCATATTTTAATACTAAACTGACTAATGATATAACAATTGACAATATAAAAATTGATATAGTAGATAACTATAAATTTGTGGGTTTGTATTTAGATACAAAACTATCATTTAATATACATATTGATAATTTAAATATGAAACTTTCAAAAATAATATATTTAATTAAAAGGTTATCATATTTAAATATTAAAATTACCATTAATAATATCGCATACATCAATTTTATTTTATAATAGTAACATTTTAAAACTTGATAAGGTTAATTGCATATATATATATATATATATATTATATTTATAAATATTAAAACTTTAGATTAATAGTATCTACTATAATATTAGTCTACGTAACCTCCCTTACATATGTTAGTATAAGTTTTGTTTATTTATATGTAGGATCAACATTGTATGTGTTGTATGTTTATTATGGTATTGTTTATCAATTTATATATCAAAGATTTTTTGAAGCAAATATATAATACTCCCTATCTACATAACGTAATGAATAACTGCAACCTGACGCTGATAGCAGTATTATTAATCACTAAAATATATTTAGATTCGGAACGGTTTCCATACAACAATATTTTCAATGATCTATTACATTTAATATACATTAGCTTTTACTCGTAGCATAGATATGTATTTCTTTTAAAACCAACATATAACATCGATTAATTATATATTAGTAATGTACGCTTAGTTTTCATCATATAAACAATAATTGAAAACATTATTTTACATTTTAAAAGCTTATACTTTAATTCAAATTTATATTATAAACGACACATAGTTCTGAAAAGTCACCCCTTATAGGTGAAACTGTATGTTTGTTGTATACAACATCGAATTTCACATTTTCACATAAATGTTATATCTTTCATATTAGAAAACTATTTGTATGATATATACTAAACTATACTATAAAATAATGTATAGACACTGAATGAGATACATAAACTCAACGTTATCTACATTGTGTTATCAGTATCCTTAACATGTCCTCATATCATGTCCCTCCATACAGTGTTATATGCAAGTGTGAAGTGACGCCAAGGCAGAAGAGAATAATGTGTCGCATGTGCCGCAAGTACACCCATACGGCAATAGCTCGGAGATGACTGAAATCACCTGCTGAACTTCCAAAAGAATACGACAAATATACGTGTAACGTATGCAGACATAAGGTTACTTGCGTATATATATATATATACATATGTAGCAGACGAGCGTCTTATATATGGTTATATAGTTGTTTTTCAGTTTATATTATATATTTTTAATTAGTTATTTTATTTAGTTGTGTATTATTTAATAATTATAAATGTTAATTTCATCTAGTGATTTTTGTGTTTTTAGTTAATGTTATTTAGTTTATTATATATTTTTAATTGGTTTTATTTTTTTTTTCATTTATGTAATAATTAAAAGTAGAAATGTTGATTTTATATATATTGATTTTTGTGTTTTTTATTTTTAGTTATTTTATTTAGTGTTACATAACCGTCGCGTGGAAATAATATAATCTGAATTATATTAGATTTAACAATATTATTTCATTTTTGATTATACCTTGACACGTGGAGGTTTGTAAAATATTTAACATATTATTCCATATTGTAATGCTGTATATTATTAAACAGTTTTAGTGTATGGTTTTGTTGTCTTGATGATTTATAAATAAAGAGTAAATACAACATTCCTCTATCATTTTGAGTGGTGTATTATTGTTACATTTATTTCGACCCTCATTATTACATATATATATGTATCAGTATTAGTATTAGTTTACACATTCGAAATTTAATTATTTATAATGGATGCTAGCATTTAACGTGCATTTATTTCAATAATTATTATATAGTATTATATATCAGTATATACTATTTATTATAAGTATTATACAATATATCACGTATTGTATAATAATTAATTTAATTATATACATAACATATAATGGAAACTAATGCCGTAACAATTCGTGAAGCGACGCGTAGATTACTCCCGATTAGGGGCGTCACATAAGGGGGGGTGGGGGAACATGTCCCCCCCACTTTTAAAACTGGGGGGGACATCATATCAAGTGCCCCCCACTTTTAGGCCACCAAAAAAATTAAAATAAAAAATATAATATAATAATATATTACTATAGAGACTTTCTTCATATTGTTTATTATCCTTAGATATACTGTATAGTATATACAGTGTATACAGTCTATAATCCATTATTTAATTATTAAATTAACTATACAAAAATAATTATGTTATGACTTTATTATAGAAATAGAGTAATAAAAACATTGTTTTTTTGTATAGTAAATTTAATAATGGGAAAACTATTGTTTATTCAATTATAATATGTATAAATTTATGTAAACTATAGTTTAATTGAATACATTTCAATGAAATGATTCCATACAGTAATAAAAGAGCTGGAGTGAGTGAACAAGAAAATCAGGAACAAGCCGAAATATCATCGGATGAGGATAATCCAATTCATGAAAGTATTGAATATGAAGTTATTGACATTAATTCAGGTGTATTTGCAATAGCAAAGTCGATATCAAATTGTATAGTAATTGAAACAATTATTGATATAAGCAATGCTAATCATCCATGTCAAAAAATATTCCAATAACAATACATGGTACAAGGAAATTGAATTTGCAAACCAAATGGTTCAAATTATTTCCATGGTTTAATTGGGATATTTCAATTAAGAAAATGACTTGTTATCTGTGTTCTAATCTAAACGAAAATCAATGGAATAAATTTAAATGCACTGATTTGGCATATATAAGTAAAGGTTATCTAAATTGGAAAAAAACATTATCTCGTTTTTCAGATCACTCAAAGTCTGCATTACATATCCATGCTATGGAAATATGCCACATTAAAGCTATAACTCCATTGTTATATAATCAACAAGATGCACAATTGAAGAAAAACAATATAGCTTTAAAACATATTTTAACATCCAGTACATTTTTATTATCTCAAACTATTGCTTTACGATGGTAATTTGAGAGAGTTAATAGCATTAATATGCAATGATATTCCTGAGCTCAAAGCATGGTTTAATACAGAAAATCGAAAATCTCTAATTTCCACCACAATACAGAATGAAATTATAGCAATATATGCTAATAATAAAAAATATACATGGACCCTATAGGGTTATGTGAGATGGTACGCAAAATATTTCTGGTCAGTAACAAGAAGTTATTTGTATTAAATACGTAGATGACAAATTTAATGCAGATGGAGTATTAATCGGTAAGTTGAATTCAATTAATTAATATAACTATATATAATAATATAATGTATATATATATATATATATATATATATATATATATATATTTATATTAATTCTAACCTATTAAATAATAATATACTGTCTACAGGTATCTATAATGTTGAAAAAATAACAGGAGAATGTCTTTCATTAATAATATAAAATTATTTGAATGACCATAATCTACCAATAGAAAACTTACGTGGAGTCATATGACGGGGCATCTAATATGTCCGGCAAATATAAAGGTGTTAAAGCATTACTACAATAACAACAGCCTTTAACATATTATACACATTGTGGGGCCCATCGTGGAAATCTGATAGCTAAGGATGTTGGAACATCAGTGGCTATTAAAGATGAATTAACATTAATAAATGAAATTGGACTTCTTTTCAACGGTACAATTAAATTCAGACGCATACTCTCAAAATTCATATGAAAAAAATAAGACTACTTTGTCCAACAAGATGGAATATAAGAAAATATGCTATTTTCAAAGTTCTAAATAACTATAACGATATAATCAAATCTTTAGAAGAATTTGACATATTCAGCATAATAGAAAGAGTTGTTAAATATTATATGAATGTAAATACGACTCTTGAAAATACTTATAAGATTACAGAAATTTGTTTAGCGGAATTGAAAAGTCAGAGAGATGATTTGGGTGATAAACATCGAACCACTCACTTGCAATGAAGAGAAAAAATGGAAAATGCCTGAAAGGTTTATAGGTGTATACTTAAATAATGTATTTATTAATAATATATTTATAATTTTATATTTAGATATGAAACTACAGGAAATGCATATATTCCAGAAAGTATAGAAACCTATCTAAGGTTAGGGTAATGTATATATATAGGATATTAATATTATAAATATATAAATATTATGTATATTTAAATATATATGTAAATATACACTAATAAAAAAAATATATATATAACTATAGGTACCTAGTTACTAATAGAATATTATATATAGTATATTATACCTATATATATTATATTATATTATAATACAATTATTTATAATAATTTAAATTGATATTTATTACTGATATTATTTTAGATTGAAAAATATCCAGAACTTGATAATGTTGAGCTGTTTCAGGAAAAATCAATATTCCAAAGAAATAACTTTACTAATAAGCGAATTTATCGATTATTTAAGCGATTATTTTAATCATTATGATAATTTAAAATGATTGTTTCCTAATATTATTAAACTTATTCGTATTCTTATATGCAAACAAGTTAGTTCAGTAACATGTGAACGTTCATTCAGCGGTCTAAGAAGATTGTAAACTTGGCTGAGAAATTCAATGTCTAACGAACGACTAAATAATCTACTGTTATGTCATGTTCACAAAGAACTATTTATGAAGTTGATGATGATAATGTAATGCGTCAATTTATTATGCAATCCGAATGGAGAAGATCCATGTTTAAATAAATATTGTTATAAATTTTATTTGAAAATATCCCCCCCACTTCTGTTGACCCTGTGACGCCCCTACTCCCGATCCTTTGATAGTATTTGATATTACGATTAAAATCTATTTAAAGAATTGCTAATTACAATCGAGCTGGTATACCTCATGCATCTGGTCGCGCCACCGACTCGCGATATACACTGAGTAGATCCATGCAATTTATTTATATAGTATACATTGTGTATTGTATAGTATACTATAGTACATTTGTGTACTAAAGTGCTAATATTTACCATTTTGTGCATTCAACCAAATCAACATTCAGATAATTTATTTAATTTAAAATTTGTTTTAAATTCGTATGTATTACAATTATATATTTCTCTATAAATCATTTACTATTTAATATACATTAACTATCATTTATATATATATATATATATATATATATATAATATCTTATATAGGTGTATATATATATATATATATATATATATATATATATATATATATATCTATAGATATATAATTATATTTATTTAACAATTTATTTAATTTACATAATAATTATGGCTAATGGTAGAATGTCAAATTCTGAATTATCTAACTCTATTAAAAATTATATTAAAGATATGTTTGATACTAATATTAAAACTATTATTGAATAACATAATACAATTATTATAGATCTAAAAGATACTATATTAGATTTACAAACACAAATTAAAAATAATAATAACCATAGGAATAAACCTAATGATAGCAATACAATATTATATTCAGTATGGTAACTAAAAATCTTGATGAAATTAAATGTACTATACATGATACGTAACTAAAAATATTTAAAATATATATGAAGATAGTAATCGTAAAAAAACTCTCATAATATATAATATAGAAGAAAAAAAAATTAATAAAAAAATAGATATATTTAAATATGATAAAGATTCAATTAATAGTATTATTAGTGAAATTAGTGATGTTGAAAATATATCCATACAAAATATACATAGAATTGGTAAAATAAATATAGATAGTGAATCCAATGAAATAATAAATGATACAATAAGGCCTATTAAAATTACTTTAAACACAGAACTAGATAAAATGCATATATTAAATATGGCATATAAATTAAAAAATACAAAATATAACAGAATTGGAATTTCACATGAATTTACTACTGAACAATTAATAACACAAAAAAAACTACTGACTGAAGCTAAAGATAAAATAAATAATAACACTATATATAAAGTTAGATTTATTAATAATAACTTTAAATTAATTTCACATACAATAATTGAATCACAAAATGGAACTAAAATATATACACTTTATGAATATAATAAATTAAATGATGACTTTTTAAATAATTATTTATAATAATTATTTTAAATATAGGTAGTTTTAACAAAAATATAGATAACTTTTTAACTTTTCTAGATTTATTTACATATGAACATACTATTTTTTACTGAAACGTGGCTTACTAAATATGATGATCCTATTATTTATTTAAAAAATTATAATATATACCAAACGAATAGATCATTTAAAAATAAAAAAAAGAGGTGGTGGTGTAGCTATTTTTGTGGAAAAATGTTTAAAACATCAATTATTGATAATCTATCTATTTCAATTACAGATTCAATTGATATTGTTTCTATTCAAATAATAGATGAAAATCAAAAAAACACAATATTTTATCTGCTATTTACCATTCGCCTGATAGTGATACTACTGTATTCAATGATTTAATTTGTAATCTATTTTCAAATTATATTAATAAAGATATATTTCTATTCGGAGATTTTAATATAGACTTTTCAAAAAATTCAAATACCTACAAATTTTTTAATTATATACTAATTCAATTAGGTCTCTCGTGCATTATTAATATATATATACCCGTACAACAATAAATACAAATACATTAATAGATAATATCATAACTAATAGTAAAAATATATTAACTAGCGGTATTATAGAATCTGATAACAGATCACGCTATTTTATTTTAATTTTTAATTTTAAACATACAAATTTACATAATACTACTACTAAACCTTTCATTAGAAATAAAAAAATATCAATGATTTGAAATTGCACTTTTACCACAAATTAGTAAAATATTTATAGATTATCCAATTTTATAATTAAACATAAAATAATAAATAAAAATCAATATGGTTTTATTCCAAAATCTAATACAACGATATCGATTTTAAACATTCAGCATTATATTCTACAAAAAAATAGTGAACATAACAAAATTGCACAAATTTTTCTAGATCTGAAAAAAGCTTTCGATGTTATTGATCATGTAATATTATTAAAAAAACTTGAAATATATGGAATAAGAGGAAATATATATAATCTAATAAAAAATTATTTAAATAACAGAACATTTACTACAAAATAAATATTTCATTATCGAATACTAAATATGTTAAGTACGTGGTTCCTCAAGGTTCTGTTCTAGGGCCCTTATTTTTTATAATTTTTATAAATGAACTACAAAATGTTTTAAAAATGTGAATAATATTAATTTAAATTTATATGCTGACGATACATCACTAACAGTTTACGCTGATAGTGATGTTGAACTAACAAAATTACTTCAAATATATATGGATAAATTAAAATATTGGTTCGATATAAATAATTTAAAACTTAATATACAAAAAACTAAAATACTTCCATATTTTAATACTAAACTGACTAATGATATAACAATTGACAATATAAAAATTGATATAGTAGATAACTATAAATTTGTGGGTTTGTATTTAGATACAAAACTATCATTTAATATACATATTGATAATTTAAATATGAAACTTTCAAAAATAATATATTTAATTAAAAGGTTATCATATTTAAATATTAAAATTACCATTAATAATATCGCATACATCAATTTTATTTTATAATAGTAACATTTTAAAACTTGATAAGGTTAATTGCATATATATATATATATATATATTATATTTATAAATATTAAAACTTTAGATTAATAGTATCTACTATAATATTAGTCTACGTAACCTCCCTTACATATGTTAGTATAAGTTTTGTTTATTTATATGTAGGATCAACATTGTATGTGTTGTATGTTTATTATGGTATTGTTTATCAATTTATATATCAAAGATTTTTTGAAGCAAATATATAATACTCCCTATCTACATAACGTAATGAATAACTGCAACCTGACGCTGATAGCAGTATTATTAATCACTAAAATATATTTAGATTCGGAACGGTTTCCATACAACAATATTTTCAATGATCTATTACATTTAATATACATTAGCTTTTACTCGTAGCATAGATATGTATTTCTTTTAAAACCAACATATAACATCGATTAATTATATATTAGTAATGTACGCTTAGTTTTCATCATATAAACAATAATTGAAAACATTATTTTACATTTTAAAAGCTTATACTTTAATTCAAATTTATATTATAAACGACACATAGTTCTGAAAAGTCACCCCTTATAGGTGAAACTGTATGTTTGTTGTATACAACATCGAATTTCACATTTTCACATAAATGTTATATCTTTCATATTAGAAAACTATTTGTATGATATATACTAAACTATACTATAAAATAATGTATAGACACTGAATGAGATACATAAACTCAACGTTATCTACATTGTGTTATCAGTATCCTTAACATGTCCTCATATCATGTCCCTCCATACAGTGTTATATGCAAGTGTGAAGTGACGCCAAGGCAGAAGAGAATAATGTGTCGCATGTGCCGCAAGTACACCCATACGGCAATAGCTCGGAGATGACTGAAATCACCTGCTGAACTTCCAAAAGAATACGACAAATATACGTGTAACGTATGCAGACATAAGGTTACTTGCGTATATATATATATATACATATGTAGCAGACGAGCGTCTTATATATGGTTATATAGTTGTTTTTCAGTTTATATTATATATTTTTAATTAGTTATTTTATTTAGTTGTGTATTATTTAATAATTATAAATGTTAATTTCATCTAGTGATTTTTGTGTTTTTAGTTAATGTTATTTAGTTTATTATATATTTTTAATTGGTTTTATTTTTTTTTTCATTTATGTAATAATTAAAAGTAGAAATGTTGATTTTATATATATTGATTTTTGTGTTTTTTATTTTTAGTTATTTTATTTAGTGTTACATAACCGTCGCGTGGAAATAATATAATCTGAATTATATTAGATTTAACAATATTATTTCATTTTTGATTATACCTTGACACGTGGAGGTTTGTAAAATATTTAACATATTATTCCATATTGTAATGCTGTATATTATTAAACAGTTTTAGTGTATGGTTTTGTTGTCTTGATGATTTATAAATAAAGAGTAAATACAACATTCCTCTATCATTTTGAGTGGTGTATTATTGTTACATTTATTTCGACCCTCATTATTACATATATATATGTATCAGTATTAGTATTAGTTTACACATTCGAAATTTAATTATTTATAATGGATGCTAGCATTTAACGTGCATTTATTTCAATAATTATTATATAGTATTATATATCAGTATATACTATTTATTATAAGTATTATACAATATATCACGTATTGTATAATAATTAATTTAATTATATACATAACATATAATGGAAACTAATGCCGTAACAATTCGTGAAGCGACGCGTAGATTACTCCCGATTAGGGGCGTCACATAAGGGGGGGTGGGGGAACATGTCCCCCCCACTTTTAAAACTGGGGGGGACATCATATCAAGTGCCCCCCACTTTTAGGCCACCAAAAAAATTAAAATAAAAAATATAATATAATAATATATTACTATAGAGACTTTCTTCATATTGTTTATTATCCTTAGATATACTGTATAGTATATACAGTGTATACAGTCTATAATCCATTATTTAATTATTAAATTAACTATACAAAAATAATTATGTTATGACTTTATTATAGAAATAGAGTAATAAAAACATTGTTTTTTTGTATAGTAAATTTAATAATGGGAAAACTATTGTTTATTCAATTATAATATGTATAAATTTATGTAAACTATAGTTTAATTGAATACATTTCAATGAAATGATTCCATACAGTAATAAAAGAGCTGGAGTGAGTGAACAAGAAAATCAGGAACAAGCCGAAATATCATCGGATGAGGATAATCCAATTCATGAAAGTATTGAATATGAAGTTATTGACATTAATTCAGGTGTATTTGCAATAGCAAAGTCGATATCAAATTGTATAGTAATTGAAACAATTATTGATATAAGCAATGCTAATCATCCATGTCAAAAAATATTCCAATAACAATACATGGTACAAGGAAATTGAATTTGCAAACCAAATGGTTCAAATTATTTCCATGGTTTAATTGGGATATTTCAATTAAGAAAATGACTTGTTATCTGTGTTCTAATCTAAACGAAAATCAATGGAATAAATTTAAATGCACTGATTTGGCATATATAAGTAAAGGTTATCTAAATTGGAAAAAAACATTATCTCGTTTTTCAGATCACTCAAAGTCTGCATTACATATCCATGCTATGGAAATATGCCACATTAAAGCTATAACTCCATTGTTATATAATCAACAAGATGCACAATTGAAGAAAAACAATATAGCTTTAAAACATATTTTAACATCCAGTACATTTTTATTATCTCAAACTATTGCTTTACGATGGTAATTTGAGAGAGTTAATAGCATTAATATGCAATGATATTCCTGAGCTCAAAGCATGGTTTAATACAGAAAATCGAAAATCTCTAATTTCCACCACAATACAGAATGAAATTATAGCAATATATGCTAATAATAAAAAATATACATGGACCCTATAGGGTTATGTGAGATGGTACGCAAAATATTTCTGGTCAGTAACAAGAAGTTATTTGTATTAAATACGTAGATGACAAATTTAATGCAGATGGAGTATTAATCGGTAAGTTGAATTCAATTAATTAATATAACTATATATAATAATATAATGTATATATATATATATATATATATATATATATATATATTTATATTAATTCTAACCTATTAAATAATAATATACTGTCTACAGGTATCTATAATGTTGAAAAAATAACAGGAGAATGTCTTTCATTAATAATATAAAATTATTTGAATGACCATAATCTACCAATAGAAAACTTACGTGGAGTCATATGACGGGGCATCTAATATGTCCGGCAAATATAAAGGTGTTAAAGCATTACTACAATAACAACAGCCTTTAACATATTATACACATTGTGGGGCCCATCGTGGAAATCTGATAGCTAAGGATGTTGGAACATCAGTGGCTATTAAAGATGAATTAACATTAATAAATGAAATTGGACTTCTTTTCAACGGTACAATTAAATTCAGACACATACTCTCAAAATTCATATGAAAAAAATAAGACTACTTTGTCCAACAAGATGGAATATAAGAAAATATGCTATTTTCAAAGTTCTAAATAACTATAACGATATAATCAAATCTTTAGAAGAATTTGACATATTCAGCATAATAGAAAGAGTTGTTAAATATTATATGAATGTAAATACGACTCTTGAAAATACTTATAAGATTACAGAAATTTGTTTAGCGGAATTGAAAAGTCAGAGAGATGATTTGGGTGATAAACATCGAACCACTCACTTGCAATGAAGAGAAAAAATGGAAAATGCCTGAAAGGTTTATAGGTGTATACTTAAATAATGTATTTATTAATAATATATTTATAATTTTATATTTAGATATGAAACTACAGGAAATGCATATATTCCAGAAAGTATAGAAACCTATCTAAGGTTAGGGTAATGTATATATATAGGATATTAATATTATAAATATATAAATATTATGTATATTTAAATATATATGTAAATATACACTAATAAAAAAAATATATATATAACTATAGGTACCTAGTTACTAATAGAATATTATATATAGTATATTATACCTATATATATTATATTATATTATAATACAATTATTTATAATAATTTAAATTGATATTTATTACTGATATTATTTTAGATTGAAAAATATCCAGAACTTGATAATGTTGAGCTGTTTCAGGAAAAATCAATATTCCAAAGAAATAACTTTACTAATAAGCGAATTTATCGATTATTTAAGCGATTATTTTAATCATTATGATAATTTAAAATGATTGTTTCCTAATATTATTAAACTTATTCGTATTCTTATATGCAAACAAGTTAGTTCAGTAACATGTGAACGTTCATTCAGCGGTCTAAGAAGATTGTAAACTTGGCTGAGAAATTCAATGTCTAACGAACGACTAAATAATCTACTGTTATGTCATGTTCACAAAGAACTATTTATGAAGTTGATGATGATAATGTAATGCGTCAATTTATTATGCAATCCGAATGGAGAAGATCCATGTTTAAATAAATATTGTTATAAATTTTATTTGAAAATATCCCCCCCACTTCTGTTGACCCTGTGACGCCCCTACTCCCGATCCTTTGATAGTATTTGATATTACGATTAAAATCTATTTAAAGAATTGCTAATTACAATCGAGCTGGTATACCTCATGCATCTGGTCGCGCCACCGACTCGCGATATACACTGAGTAGATCCATGCAATTTATTTATATAGTATACATTGTGTATTGTATAGTATACTATAGTACATTTGTGTACTAAAGTGCTAATATTTACCATTTTGTGCATTCAACCAAATCAACATTCAGATAATTTATTTAATTTAAAATTTGTTTTAAATTCGTATGTATTACAATTATATATTTCTCTATAAATCATTTACTATTTAATATACATTAACTATCATTTATATATATATATATATATATATATATATAATATCTTATATAGGTGTATATATATATATATATATATATATATATATATATATATATATATATATCTATAGATATATAATTATATTTATTTAACAATTTATTTAATTTACATAATAATTATGGCTAATGGTAGAATGTCAAATTCTGAATTATCTAACTCTATTAAAAATTATATTAAAGATATGTTTGATACTAATATTAAAACTATTATTGAATAACATAATACAATTATTATAGATCTAAAAGATACTATATTAGATTTACAAACACAAATTAAAAATAATAATAACCATAGGAATAAACCTAATGATAGCAATACAATATTATATTCAGTATGGTAACTAAAAATCTTGATGAAATTAAATGTACTATACATGATACGTAACTAAAAATATTTAAAATATATATGAAGATAGTAATCGTAAAAAAACTCTCATAATATATAATATAGAAGAAAAAAAAATTAATAAAAAAATAGATATATTTAAATATGATAAAGATTCAATTAATAGTATTATTAGTGAAATTAGTGATGTTGAAAATATATCCATACAAAATATACATAGAATTGGTAAAATAAATATAGATAGTGAATCCAATGAAATAATAAATGATACAATAAGGCCTATTAAAATTACTTTAAACACAGAACTAGATAAAATGCATATATTAAATATGGCATATAAATTAAAAAATACAAAATATAACAGAATTGGAATTTCACATGAATTTACTACTGAACAATTAATAACACAAAAAAAACTACTGACTGAAGCTAAAGATAAAATAAATAATAACACTATATATAAAGTTAGATTTATTAATAATAACTTTAAATTAATTTCACATACAATAATTGAATCACAAAATGGAACTAAAATATATACACTTTATGAATATAATAAATTAAATGATGACTTTTTAAATAATTATTTATAATAATTATTTTAAATATAGGTAGTTTTAACAAAAATATAGATAACTTTTTAACTTTTCTAGATTTATTTACATATGAACATACTATTTTTTACTGAAACGTGGCTTACTAAATATGATGATCCTATTATTTATTTAAAAAATTATAATATATACCAAACGAATAGATCATTTAAAAATAAAAAAAAGAGGTGGTGGTGTAGCTATTTTTGTGGAAAAATGTTTAAAACATCAATTATTGATAATCTATCTATTTCAATTACAGATTCAATTGATATTGTTTCTATTCAAATAATAGATGAAAATCAAAAAAACACAATATTTTATCTGCTATTTACCATTCGCCTGATAGTGATACTACTGTATTCAATGATTTAATTTGTAATCTATTTTCAAATTATATTAATAAAGATATATTTCTATTCGGAGATTTTAATATAGACTTTTCAAAAAATTCAAATACCTACAAATTTTTTAATTATATACTAATTCAATTAGGTCTCTCGTGCATTATTAATATATATATACCCGTACAACAATAAATACAAATACATTAATAGATAATATCATAACTAATAGTAAAAATATATTAACTAGCGGTATTATAGAATCTGATAACAGATCACGCTATTTTATTTTAATTTTTAATTTTAAACATACAAATTTACATAATACTACTACTAAACCATTCATTAGAAATAAAAAAATATCAATGATTTGAAATTGCACTTTTACCACAAATTAGTAAAATATTTATAGATTATCCAATTTTATAATTAAACATAAAATAATAAATAAAAATCAATATGGTTTTATTCCAAAATCTAATACAACGATATCGATTTTAAACATTCAGCATTATATTCTACAAAAAAATAGTGAACATAACAAAATTGCACAAATTTTTCTAGATCTGAAAAAAGCTTTCGATGTTATTGATCATGTAATATTATTAAAAAAACTTGAAATATATGGAATAAGAGGAAATATATATAATCTAATAAAAAATTATTTAAATAACAGAACATTTACTACAAAATAAATATTTCATTATCGAATACTAAATATGTTAAGTACGTGGTTCCTCAAGGTTCTGTTCTAGGGCCCTTATTTTTTATAATTTTTATAAATGAACTACAAAATGTTTTAAAAATGTGAATAATATTAATTTAAATTTATATGCTGACGATACATCACTAACAGTTTACGCTGATAGTGATGTTGAACTAACAAAATTACTTCAAATATATATGGATAAATTAAAATATTGGTTCGATATAAATAATTTAAAACTTAATATACAAAAAACTAAAATACTTCCATATTTTAATACTAAACTGACTAATGATATAACAATTGACAATATAAAAATTGATATAGTAGATAACTATAAATTTGTGGGTTTGTATTTAGATACAAAACTATCATTTAATATACATATTGATAATTTAAATATGAAACTTTCAAAAATAATATATTTAATTAAAAGGTTATCATATTTAAATATTAAAATTACCATTAATAATATCGCATACATCAATTTTATTTTATAATAGTAACATTTTAAAACTTGATAAGGTTAATTGCATATATATATATATATATATATATTATATTTATAAATATTAAAACTTTAGATTAATAGTATCTACTATAATATTAGTCTACGTAACCTCCCTTACATATGTTAGTATAAGTTTTGTTTATTTATATGTAGGATCAACATTGTATGTGTTGTATGTTTATTATGGTATTGTTTATCAATTTATATATCAAAGATTTTTTGAAGCAAATATATAATACTCCCTATCTACATAACGTAATGAATAACTGCAACCTGACGCTGATAGCAGTATTATTAATCACTAAAATATATTTAGATTCGGAACGGTTTCCATACAACAATATTTTCAATGATCTATTACATTTAATATACATTAGCTTTTACTCGTAGCATAGATATGTATTTCTTTTAAAACCAACATATAACATCGATTAATTATATATTAGTAATGTACGCTTAGTTTTCATCATATAAACAATAATTGAAAACATTATTTTACATTTTAAAAGCTTATACTTTAATTCAAATTTATATTATAAACGACACATAGTTCTGAAAAGTCACCCCTTATAGGTGAAACTGTATGTTTGTTGTATACAACATCGAATTTCACATTTTCACATAAATGTTATATCTTTCATATTAGAAAACTATTTGTATGATATATACTAAACTATACTATAAAATAATGTATAGACACTGAATGAGATACATAAACTCAACGTTATCTACATTGTGTTATCAGTATCCTTAACATGTCCTCATATCATGTCCCTCCATACAGTGTTATATGCAAGTGTGAAGTGACGCCAAGGCAGAAGAGAATAATGTGTCGCATGTGCCGCAAGTACACCCATACGGCAATAGCTCGGAGATGACTGAAATCACCTGCTGAACTTCCAAAAGAATACGACAAATATACGTGTAACGTATGCAGACATAAGGTTACTTTCGTATATATATATATATACATATGTAGCAGACGAGCGTCTTATATATGGTTATATAGTTGTTTTTCAGTTTATATTATATATTTTTAATTAGTTATTTTATTTAGTTGTGTATTATTTAATAATTATAAATGTTAATTTCATCTAGTGATTTTTGTGTTTTTAGTTAATGTTATTTAGTTTATTATATATTTTTAATTGGTTTTATTTTTGTTTTCATTTATGTAATAATTAAAAGTAGAAATGTTGATTTTATATATATTGATTTTTGTGTTTTTTATTTTTAGTTATTTTATTTAGTGTTACATAACCGTCGCGTGGAAATAATATAATCTGAATTATATTAGATTTAACAATATTATTTCATTTTTGATTATACCTTGACACGTGGAGGTTTGTAAAATATTTAACATATTATTCCATATTGTAATGCTGTATATTATTAAACAGTTTTAGTGTATGGTTTTGTTGTCTTGATGATTTATAAATAAAGAGTAAATACAACATTCCTCTATCATTTTGAGTGGTGTATTATTGTTACATTTATTTCGACCCTCATTATTACATATATATATGTATCAGTATTAGTATTAGTTTACACATTCGAAATTTAATTATTTATAATGGATGCTAGCATTTAACGTGCATTTATTTCAATAATTATTATATAGTATTATATACCAGTATATACTATTTATTATAAGTATTATACAATATATCACGTATTGTATAATAATTAATTTAATTATATACATAACATATAATGGAAACTAATGCCGTAACAATTCGTGAAGCGACGCGTAGATTACTCCCGATTAGGGGCGTCACATAAGGGGGGGTGGGGGAACATGTCCCCCCCACTTTTAAAACTGGGGGGGACATCATATCAAGTGCCCCCCACTTTTAGGCCACCAAAAAAATTAAAATAAAAAATATAATATAATAATATATTACTATAGAGACTTTCTTCATATTGTTTATTATCCTTAGATATACTGTATAGTATATACAGTGTATACAGTCTATAATCCATTATTTAATTATTAAATTAACTATACAAAAATAATTATGTTATGACTTTATTATAGAAATAGAGTAATAAAAACATTGTTTTTTTGTATAGTAAATTTAATAATGGGAAAACTATTGTTTATTCAATTATAATATGTATAAATTTATGTAAACTATAGTTTAATTGAATACATTTCAATGAAATGATTCCATACAGTAATAAAAGAGCTGGAGTGAATGAACAAGAAAATCAGGAACAAGCCGAAATATCATCGGATGAGGATAATCCAATTCATGAAAGTATTGAATATGAAGTTATTGACATTAATTCAGGTGTATTTGCAATAGCAAAGTCGATATCAAATTGTATAGTAATTGAAACAATTATTGACATAAGCAATGCTAATCATCCATGTCAAAAAATATTCCAATAACAATACATGGTACAAGGAAATTGAATTTGCAAACCAAATGGTTCAAATTATTTCCATGGTTTAATTGGGATATTTCAATTAAGAAAATGACTTGTTATCTGTGTTCTAATCTAAACGAAAATCAATGGAATAAATTTAAATGCACTGATTTGGCATATATAAGTAAAGGTTATCTAAATTGGAAAAAAACATTATCTCGTTTTTCAGATCACTCAAAGTCTGCATTACATATCCATGCTATGGAAATATGCCACATTAAAGCTATAACTCCATTGTTATATAATCAACAAGATGCACAATTGAAGAAAAACAATATAGCTTTAAAACATATTTTAACATCCAGTACATTTTTATTATCTCAAAATATTGCTTTACGATGGTAATTTGAGAGAGTTAATAGCATTAATATGCAATGATATTCCTGAGCTCAAAGCATGGTTTAATACAGAAAATCGAAAATCTCTAATTTCCACCACAATACAGAATGAAATTATAGCAATATATGCTAATAATAAAAAATATACATGGACCCTATAGGGTTATGTGAGATGGTACGCAAAATATTTCTGGTCAGTAACAAGAAGTTATTTGTATTAAATACGTAGATGACAAATTTAATGCAGATGGAGTATTAATCGGTAAGTTGAATTCAATTAATTAATATAACTATATATAATAATATAATGTGTATATATATATATATATATATATATATATATTTATATTAATTCTACCCTATTAAATAATAATATATTGTCTAAGGTATCTATAATGTTGAAAAAATAACAGGAGAATGTCTTTCATTAATAATATAAAATTATTTGAATGACCATAATCTACCAATAGAAAACTTACGTGGAGTCATATGACGGGGCATCTAATATGAAGGTGTTAAAGCATTACTACAATAACAACAGCCTTTAACATATTATACACATTGTGGGGCCCATCGTGGAAATCTGATAGCTAAGGATGTTGGAACATCAGTGGCTATTAAAGATGAATTAACATTAATAAATGAAATTGGACTTCTTTTCAACGGTACAATTAAATTCAGACACATACTCTCAAAATTCATATGAAAAAAATAAGACTACTTTGTCCAACAAGATGGAATATAAGAAAAGATGCTATTTTCAAAGTTCTAAATAACTATAACGATATAATCAAATCTTTAGAAGAATTTGACATATTCAGCATAATAGAAAGAGTTGTTAAATATTATATGAATGTAAATACGACTCTTGAAAATACTTATAAGATTACAGAAATTTGTTTAGCGGAATTGAAAAGTCAGAGAGATGATTTGGGTGATAAACATCGAACCACTCACTTGCAATGAAGAGAAAAAATGGAAAATGCCTGAAAGGTTTATAGGTGTATACTTAAATAATGTATTTATTAATAATATATTTATAATTTTATATTTAGATATGAAACTACAGGAAATGCATATATTCCAGAAAGTATAGAAACCTATCTAAGGTTAGGGTAATGTATATATATAGGATATTAATATTATAAATATATAAATATTATGTATATTTAAATATATATGTAAATATACACTAATAAAAAAAATATATATATAACTATAGGTACCTAGTTACTAATAGAATATTATATATAGTATATTATACCTATATATATTATATTATATTATAATACAATTATTTATAATAATTTAAATTGATATTTATTACTGATATTATTTTAGATTGAAAAATATCCAGAACTTGATAATGTTGAGCTGTTTCAGGAAAAATCAATATTCCAAAGAAATAACTTTACTAATAAGCGAATTTATCGATTATTTAAGCGATTATTTTAATCATTATGATAATTTAAAATGATTGTTTCCTAATATTATTAAACTTATTCGTATTCTTATATGCAAACAAGTTAGTTCAGTAACATGTGAACGTTCGTTCAGCGGTCTAAGAAGATTGTAAACTTGGCTGAGAAATTCAATGTCTAACGAACGACTAAATAATCTACTGTTATGTCATGTTCACAAAGAACTATTTATGAAGTTGATGATGATAATGTAATGCGTCAATTTATTATGCAATCCGAATGGGGAAGATCCATGTTTAAATAAATATTGTTATAAATTTTATTTGAAAATATCCCCCCCACTTCTGTTGACCCTGTGACGCCCCTACTCCCGATCCTTTGATAGTATTTGATATTACGATTAAAATCTATTTAAAGAATTGCTAATTACAATCGAGCTGGTATACCTCATGCATCTGGTCGCGCCACCGACTCGCGATATACACTGAGTAGATACATGCAATTTATTTATATAGTATACATTGTGTATTGTATAGTATACTATAGTACATTTGTGTACTAAAGTGCTAATATTTACCATTTTGTGCATTCAACCAAATCAACATTCAGATAATTTATTTAATTTAAAATTTGTTTTAAATTCGTATGTATTACAATTATATATTTCTCCATAAATCATTTACTATTTAATATACATTAACTATCATTTATATATATATATATATATATATATAATATCTTATATAGGTGTGTATATATATATATATATATATATATATATATATATATATATATATCTATAGATATATAATTATATTTATTTAACAATTTATTTAATTTACATAATAATTATGGCTAATGGTAGAATGTCAAATTCTGAATTATCTAACTCTATTAAAAATTATATTAAAGATATGTTTGATACTAATATTAAAACTATTATTGAATAACATAATACAATTATTATAGATCTAAAAGATACTATATTAGATTTACAAACACAAATTAAAAATAATAATAACCATAGGAATAAACCTAATGATAGCAATACAATATTATATTCAGTATGGTAACTAAAAATCTTGATGAAATTAAATGTACTATACATGATACGTAACTAAAAATATTTAAAATATATATGAAGATAGTAATCGTAAAAAAACTCTCATAATATATAATATAGAAGAAAAAAAAATTAATAAAAAAATAGATATATTTAAATATGATAAAGATTCAATTAATAGTATTATTAGTGAAATTAGTGATGTTGAAAATATATCCATACAAAATATACATAGAATTGGTAAAATAAATATAGATAGTGAATCCAATGAAATAATAAATGATACAATAAGGCCTATTAAAATTACTTTAAACACAGAACTAGATAAAATGCATATATTAAATATGGCATATAAATTAAAAAATACAAAATATAACAGAATTGGAATTTCACATGAATTTACTACTGAACAATTAATAACACAAAAAAAACTACTGACTGAAGCTAAAGATAAAATAAATAATAACACTATATATAAAGTTAGATTTATTAATAATAACTTTAAATTAATTTCACATACAATAATTGAATCACAAAATGGAACTAAAATATATACACTTTATGAATATAATAAATTAAATGATGACTTTTTAAATAATTATTTATAATAATTATTTTAAATATAGGTAGTTTTAACAAAAATATAGATAACTTTTTAACTTTTCTAGATTTATTTACATATGAACATACTATTTTTTACTGAAACGTGGCTTACTAAATATGATGATCCTATTATTTATTTAAAAAATTATAATATATACCAAACGAATAGATCATTTAAAAATAAAAAAAAGAGGTGGTGGTGTAGCTATTTTTGTGGAAAAATGTTTAAAACATCAATTATTGATAATCTATCTATTTCAATTACAGATTCAATTGATATTGTTTCTATTCAAATAATAGATGAAAATCAAAAAAACACAATATTTTATCTGCTATTTACCACTCGCCTGATAGTGATACTACTGTATTCAATGATTTAATTTGTAATCTATTTTCAAATTATATTAATAAAGATATATTTCTATTCGGAGATTTTAATATAGACTTTTCAAAAAATTCAAATACCTACAAATTTTTTAATTATATACTAATTCAATTAGGTCTCTCGTGCATTATTAATATATATATACCCGTACAACAATAAATACAAATACATTAATAGATAATATCATAACTAATAGTAAAAATATATTAACTAGCGGTATTATAGAATCTGATAACAGATCACGCTATTTTATTTTAATTTTTAATTTTAAACATACAAATTTACATAATACTACTACTAAACCATTCATTAGAAATAAAAAAATATCAATGATTTGAAATTGCACTTTTACCACAAATTAGTAAAATATTTATAGATTATCCAATTTTATAATTAAACATAAAATAATAAATAAAAATCAATATGGTTTTATTCCAAAATCTAATACAACGATATCGATTTTAAACATTCAGCATTATATTCTACAAAAAAATAGTGAACATAAAAAAATTGCACAAATTTTTCTAGATCTGAAAAAAGCTTTCGATGTTATTGATCATGTAATATTATTAAAAAAACTTGAAATATATGGAATAAGAGGAAATATATATAATCTAATAAAAAATTATTTAAATAACAGAACATTTACTACAAAATAAATATTTCATTATCGAATACTAAATATGTTAAGTACGTGGTTCCTCAAGGTTCTGTTCTAGGGCCCTTATTTTTTATAATTTTTATAAATGAACTACAAAATGTTTTAAAAATGTGAATAATATTAATTTAAATTTATATGCTGACGATACATCACTAACAGTTTACGCTGATAGTGATGTTGAACTAACAAAATTACTTCAAATATATATGGATAAATTAAAATATTGGTTCGATATAAATAATTTAAAACTTAATATACAAAAAACTAAAATACTTCCATATTTTAATACTAAACTGACTAATGATATAACAATTGACAATATAAAAATTGATATAGTAGATAACTATAAATTTGTGGGTTTGTATTTAGATACAAAACTATCATTTAATATACATATTGATAATTTAAATATGAAACTTTCAAAAATAATATATTTAATTAAAAGGTTATCATATTTAAATATTAAAATTACCATTAATAATATCGCATACATCAATTTTATTTTATAATAGTAACATTTTAAAACTTGATAAGGTTAATTGCATATATATATATATATATATATATATATTATATTTATAAATATTAAAACTTTAGATTAATAGTATCTACTATAATATTAGTCTACGTAACCTCCCTTACATATGTTAGTATAAGTTTTGTTTATTTATATGTAGGATCAACATTGTATGTGTTGTATGTTTATTATGGTATTGTTTATCAATTTATATATCAAAGATTTTTTGAAGCAAATATATAATACTCCCTATCTACATAACGTAATGAATAACTGCAACCTGACGCTGATAGCAGTATTATTAATCACTAAAATATATTTAGATTCGGAACGGTTTCCATACAACAATATTTTCAATGATCTATTACATTTAATATACATTAGCTTTTACTCGTAGCATAGATATGTATTTCTTTTAAAACCAACATATAACATCGATTAATTATATATTAGTAATGTACGCTTAGTTTTCATCATATAAACAATAATTGAAAACATTATTTTACATTTTAAAAGCTTATACTTTAATTCAAATTTATATTATAAACGACACATAGTTCTGAAAAGTCACCCCTTATAGGTGAAACTGTATGTTTGTTGTATACAACATCGAATTTCACATTTTCACATAAATGTTATATCTTTCATATTAGAAAACTATTTGTATGATATATACTAAACTATACTATAAAATAATGTATAGACACTGAATGAGATACATAAACTCAACGTTATCTACATTGTGTTATCAGTATCCTTAACATGTCCTCATATCATGTCCCTCCATACAGTGTTATATGCAAGTGTGAAGTGACGCCAAGGCAGAAGAGAATAATGTGTCGCATGTGCCGCAAGTACACCCATACGGCAATAGCTCGGAGATGACTGAAATCACCTGCTGAACTTCCAAAAGAATACGACAAATATACGTGTAACGTATGCAGACATAAGGTTACTTGCGTATATATATATATATACATATGTAGCAGACGAGCGTCTTATATATGGTTATATAGTTGTTTTTCAGTTTATATTATATATTTTTAATTAGTTATTTTATTTAGTTGTGTATTATTTAATAATTATAAATGTTAATTTCATCTAGTGATTTTTGTGTTTTTAGTTAATGTTATTTAGTTTATTATATATTTTTAATTGGTTTTATTTTTGTTTTCATTTATGTAATAATTAAAAGTAGAAATGTTGATTTTATATATATTGATTTTTGTGTTTTTTATTTTTAGTTATTTTATTTAGTGTTACATAACCGTCGCGTGGAAATAATATAATCTGAATTATATTAGATTTAACAATATTATTTCATTTTTGATTATACCTTGAAACGTGGAGGTTTGTAAAATATTTAACATATTATTCCATATTGTAATGCTGTATATTATTAAACAGTTTTAGTGTATGGTTTTGTTGTCTTGATGATTTATAAATAAAGAGTAAATACAACATTCCTCTATCATTTTGAGTGGTGTATTATTGTTACATTTATTTCGACCCTCATTATTACATATATATATGTATCAGTATTAGTATTAGTTTACACATTCGAAATTTAATTATTTATAATGGATGCTAGCATTTAACGTGCATTTATTTCAATAATTATTATATAGTATTATATATCAGTATATACTATTTATTATAAGTATTATACAATATATCACGTATTGTATAATAATTAATTTAATTATATACATAACATATAATGGAAACTAATGCCGTAACAATTCGTGAAGCGACGCGTAGATTACTCCCGATTAGGGGCGTCACATAAGGGGGGGTGGGGGAACATGTCCCCCCCACTTTTAAAACTGGGGGGGACATCATATCAAGTGCCCCCCACTTTTAGGCCACCAAAAAAATTAAAATAAAAAATATAATATAATAATATAATACTATAGAGACTTTCTTCATATTGTTTATTATCCTTAGATATACTGTATAGTATATACAGTGTATACAGTCTATAATCCATTATTTAATTATTAAATTAACTATACAAAAATAATTATGTTATGACTTTATTATAGAAATAGAGTAATAAAAACATTGTTTTTTTGTATAGTAAATTTAATAATGGGAAAACTATTGTTTATTCAATTATAATATGTATAAATTTATGTAAACTATAGTTTAATTGAATACATTTCAATGAAATGATTCCATACAGTAATAAAAGAGCTGGAGTGAATGAACAAGAAAATCAGGAACAAGCCGAAATATCATCGGATGAGGATAATCCAATTCATGAAAGTATTGAATATGAAGTTATTGACATTAATTCAGGTGTATTTGCAATAGCAAAGTCGATATCAAATTGTATAGTAATTGAAACAATTATTGACATAAGCAATGCTAATCATCCATGTCAAAAAATATTCCAATAACAATACATGGTACAAGGAAATTGAATTTGCAAACCAAATGGTTGAAATTATTTCCATGGTTTAATTGGGATATTTCAATTAAGAAAATGACTTGTTATCTGTGTTCTAATCTAAACGAAAATCAATGGAATAAATTTAAATGCACTGATTTGGCATATATAAGTAAAGGTTATCTAAATTGGAAAAAAACATTATCTCGTTTTTCAGATCACTCAAAGTCTGCATTACATATCCATGCTATGGAAATATGCCACATTAAAGCTATAACTCCATTGTTATATAATCAACAAGATGCACAATTGAAGAAAAACAATATAGCTTTAAAACATATTTTAACATCCAGTACATTTTTATTATCTCAAAATATTGCTTTACGATGGTAATTTGAGAGAGTTAATAGCATTAATATGCAATGATATTCCTGAGCTCAAAGCATGGTTTAATACAGAAAATCGAAAATCTCTAATTTCCACCACAATACAGAATGAAATTATAGCAATATATGCTAATAATAAAAAATATACATGGACCCTATAGGGTTATGTGAGATGGTACGCAAAATATTTCTGGTCAGTAACAAGAAGTTATTTGTATTAAATACGTAGATGACAAATTTAATGCAGATGGAGTATTAATCGGTAAGTTGAATTCAATTAATTAATATAACTATATATAATAATATAATGTATATATATATATATATATATATATATATATATATTTATATTAATTCTACCCTATTAAATAATAATATATTGTCTAAGGTATCTATAATGTTGAAAAAATAACAGGAGAATGTCTTTCATTAATAATATAAAATTATTTGAATGACCATAATCTACCAATAGAAAACTTACGTGGAGTCATATGACGGGGCATCTAATATGTCCGGCAAATATAAAGGTGTTAAAGCATTACTACAATAACAACAGCCTTTAACATATTATACACATTGTGGGGCCCATCGTGGAAATCTGATAGCTAAGGATGTTGGAACATCAGTGGCTATTAAAGATGAATTAACATTAATAAATGAAATTGGACTTCTTTTCAACGGTACAATTAAATTCAGACACATACTCTCAAAATTCATATGAAAAAAATAAGACTACTTTGTCCAACAAGATGGAATATAAGAAAAGATGCTATTTTCAAAGTTCTAAATAACTATAACGATATAATCAAATCTTTAGAAGAATTTGACATATTCAGCATAATAGAAAGAGTTGTTAAATATTATATGAATGTAAATACGACTCTTGAAAATACTTATAAGATTACAGAAATTTGTTTAGCGGAATTGAAAAGTCAGAGAGATGATTTGGGTGATAAACATCGAACCACTCACTTGCAATGAAGAGAAAAAATGGAAAATGCCTGAAAGGTTTATAGGTGTATACTTAAATAATGTATTTATTAATAATATATTTATAATTTTATATTTAGATATGAAACTACAGGAAATGCATATATTCCAGAAAGTATAGAAACCTATCTAAGGTTAGGGTAATGTATATATATAGGATATTAATATTATAAATATATAAATATTATGTATATTTAAATATATATGTAAATATACACTAATAAAAAAAATATATATATAACTATAGGTACCTAGTTACTAATAGAATATTATATATAGTATATTAAACCTATATATATTATATTATATTATAATACAATTATTTATAATAATTTAAATTGATATTTATTACTGATATTATTTTAGATTGAAAAATATCCAGAACTTGATAATGTTGAGCTGTTTCAGGAAAAATCAATATTCCAAAGAAATAACTTTACTAATAAGCGAATTTATCGATTATTTAAGCGATTATTTTAATCATTATGATAATTTAAAATGATTGTTTCCTAATATTATTAAACTTATTCGTATTCTTATATGCAAACAAGTTAGTTCAGTAACATGTGAACGTTCGTTCAGCGGTCTAAGAAGATTGTAAACTTGGCTGAGAAATTCAATGTCTAACGAACGACTAAATAATCTACTGTTATGTCATGTTCACAAAGAACTATTTATGAAGTTGATGATGATAATGTAATGCGTCAATTTATTATGCAATCCGAATGGAGAAGATCCATGTTTAAATAAATATTGTTATAAATTTTATTTGAAAATATCCCCCCCACTTCTGTTGACCCTGTGACGCCCCTACTCCCGATCCTTTGATAGTATTTGATATTACGATTAAAATCTATTTAAAGAATTGCTAATTACAATCGAGCTGGTATACCTCATGCATCTGGTCGCGCCACCGACTCGCGATATACACTGAGTAGATCCATGCAATTTATTTATATAGTATACATTGTGTATTGTATAGTATACTATAGTACATTTGTGTACTAAAGTGCTAATATTTACCATTTTGTGCATTCAACCAAATCAACATTCAGATAATTTATTTAATTTAAAATTTGTTTTAAATTCGTATGTATTACAATTATATATTTCTCTATAAATCATTTACTATTTAATATACATTAACTATCATTTATATATATATATATATATATATATATAATATCTTATATAGGTGTATATATATATATATATATATATATATATCTATAGATATATAATTATATTTATTTAACAATTTATTTAATTTACATAATAATTATGGCTAATGGTAGAATGTCAAATTCTGAATTATCTAACTCTATTAAAAATTATATTAAAGATATGTTTGATACTAATATTAAAACTATTATTGAATAACATAATACAATTATTATAGATCTAAAAGATACTATATTAGATTTACAAACACAAATTAAAAATAATAATAACCATAGGAATAAACCTAATGATAGCAATACAATATTATATTCAGTATGGTAACTAAAAATCTTGATGAAATTAAATGTACTATACATGATACGTAACTAAAAATATTTAAAATATATATGAAGATAGTAATCGTAAAAAAACTCTCATAATATATAATATAGAAGAAAAAAAAATTAATAAAAAAATAGATATATTTAAATATGATAAAGATTCAATTAATAGTATTATTAGTGAAATTAGTGATGTTGAAAATATATCCATACAAATATACATAGAATTGGTAAAATAAATATAGATAGTGAATCCAATGAAATAATAAATGATACAATAAGGCCTATTAAAATTACTTTAAACACAGAACTAGATAAAATGCATATATTAAATATGGCATATAAATTAAAAAATACAAAATATAACAGAATTGGAATTTCACATGAATTTACTACTGAACAATTAATAACACAAAAAAAACTACTGACTGAAGCTAAAGATAAAATAAATAATAACACTATATATAAAGTTAGATTTATTAATAATAACTTTAAATTAATTTCACATACAATAATTGAATCACAAAATGGAACTAAAATATATACACTTTATGAATATAATAAATTAAATGATGACTTTTTAAATAATTATTTATAATAATTATTTTAAATATAGGTAGTTTTAACAAAAATATAGATAACTTTTTAACTTTTCTAGATTTATTTACATATGAACATACTATTTTTTACTGAAACGTGGCTTACTAAATATGATGATCCTATTATTTATTTAAAAAATTATAATATATACCAAACGAATAGATCATTTAAAAATAAAAAAAAGAGGTGGTGGTGTAGCTATTTTTGTGGAAAAATGTTTAAAACATCAATTATTGATAATCTATCTATTTCAATTACAGATTCAATTGATATTGTTTCTATTCAAATAATAGATGAAAATCAAAAAAACACAATATTTTATCTGCTATTTACCACTCGCCTGATAGTGATACTAATGTATTCAATGATTTAATTTGTAATCTATTTTCAAATTATATTAATAAAGATATATTTCTATTCGGAGATTTTAATATAGACTTTTCAAAAAATTCAAATACCTACAAATTTTTTAATTATATACTAATTCAATTAGGTCTCTCGTGCATTATTAATATATATATACCCGTACAACAATAAATACAAATACATTAATAGATAATATCATAACTAATAGTAAAAATATATTAACTAGCGGTATTATAGAATCTGATAACAGATCACGCTATTTTATTTTAATTTTTAATTTTAAACATACAAATTTACATAATACTACTACTAAACCATTCATTAGAAATAAAAAAATATCAATGATTTGAAATTGCACTTTTACCACAAATTAGTAAAATATTTATAGATTATCCAATTTTAAAATTAAACATAAAATAATAAATAAAAATCAATATGGTTTTATTCCAAAATCTAATACAACGATATCGATTTTAAACATTCAGCATTATATTCTACAAAAAAATAGTGAACATAAAAAAATTGTACAAATTTTTCTAGATCTGAAAAAAGCTTTCGATGTTATTGATCATGTAATATTATTAAAAAAACTTGAAATATATGGAATAAGAGGAAATATATATAATCTAATAACAAATTATTTAAATAACAGAACATTTACTACAAAATAAATATTTCATTATCGAATACTAAATATGTTAAGTACGTGGTTCCTCAAGGTTCTGTTCTAGGGCCCTTATTTTTTATAATTTTTATAAATGAACTACAAAATGTTTTAAAAATGTGAATAATATTAATTTAAATTTATATGCTGACGATACATCACTAACAGTTTACGCTGATAGTGATGTTGAACTAACAAAATTACTTCAAATATATATGGATAAATTAAAATATTGGTTCGATATAAATAATTTAAAACTTAATATACAAAAAACTAAAATACTTCCATATTTTAATACTAAACTGACTAATGATATAACAATTGACAATATAAAAATTGATATAGTAGATAACTATAAATTTGTGGGTTTGTATTTAGATACAAAACTATCATTTAATATACATATTGATAATTTAAATATGAAACTTTCAAAAATAATATATTTAATTAAAAGGTTATCATATTTAAATATTAAAATTACCATTAATAATATCGCATACATCAATTTTATTTTATAATAGTAACATTTTAAAACTTGATAAGGTTAATTGCATATATATATATATATATATATATTATATTTATAAATATTAAAACTTTAGATTAATAGTATCTACTATAATATTAGTCTACGTAACCTCCCTTACATATGTTAGTATAAGTTTTGTTTATTTATATGTAGGATCAACATTGTATGTGTTGTATGTTTATTATGGTATTGTTTATCAATTTATATATCAAAGATTTTTTGAAGCAAATATATAATACTCCCTATCTACATAACGTAATGAATAACTGCAACCTGACGCTGATAGCAGTATTATTAATCACTAAAATATATTTAGATTCGGAACGGTTTCCATACAACAATATTTTCAATGATCTATTACATTTAATATACATTAGCTTTTACTCGTAGCATAGATATGTATTTCTTTTAAAACCAACATATAACATCGATTAATTATATATTAGTAATGTACGCTTAGTTTTCATCATATAAACAATAATTGAAAACATTATTTTACATTTTAAAAGCTTATACTTTAATTCAAATTTATATTATAAACGACACATAGTTCTGAAAAGTCACCCCTTATAGGTGAAACTGTATGTTTGTTGTATACAACATCGAATTTCACATTTTCACATAAATGTTATATCTTTCATATTAGAAAACTATTTGTATGATATATACTAAACTATACTATAAAATAATGTATAGACACTGAATGAGATACATAAACTCAACGTTATCTACATTGTGTTATCAGTATCCTTAACATGTCCTCATATCATGTCCCTCCATACAGTGTTATATGCAAGTGTGAAGTGACGCCAAGGCAGAAGAGAATAATGTGTCGCATGTGCCGCAAGTACACCCATACGGCAATAGCTCGGAGATGACTGAAATCACCTGCTGAACTTCCAAAAGAATACGACAAATATACGTGTAACGTATGCAGACATAAGGTTACTTGCGTATATATATATATATACATATGTAGCAGACGAGCGTCTTATATATGGTTATATAGTTGTTTTTCAGTTTATATTATATATTTTTAATTAGTTATTTTATTTAGTTGTGTATTATTTAATAATTATAAATGTTAATTTCATCTAGTGATTTTTGTGTTTTTAGTTAATGTTATTTAGTTTATTATATATTTTTAATTGGTTTTATTTTTGTTTTCATTTATGTAATAATTAAAAGTAGAAATGTTGATTTTATATATATTGATTTTTGTGTTTTTTATTTTTAGTTATTTTATTTAGTGTTACATAACCGTCGCGTGGAAATAATATAATCTGAATTATATTAGATTTAACAATATTATTTCATTTTTGATTATACCTTGACACGTGGAGGTTTGTAAAATATTTAACATATTATTCCATATTGTAATGCTGTATATTATTAAACAGTTTTAGTGTATGGTTTTGTTGTCTTGATGATTTATAAATAAAGAGTAAATACAACATTCCTCTATCATTTTGAGTGGTGTATTATTGTTACATTTATTTCGACCCTCATTATTACATATATATATGTATCAGTATTAGTATTAGTTTACACATTCGAAATTTAATTATTTATAATGGATGCTAGCATTTAACGTGCATTTATTTCAATAATTATTATATAGTATTATATATCAGTATATACTATTTATTATAAGTATTATACAATATATCACGTATTGTATAATAATTAATTTAATTATATACATAACATATAATGGAAACTAATGCCGTAACAATTCGTGAAGCGACGCGTAGATTACTCCCGATTAGGGGCGTCACATAAGGGGGGGTGGGGGAACATGTCCCCCCCACTTTTAAAACTGGGGGGGACATCATATCAAGTGCCCCCCACTTTTAGGCCACCAAAAAAATTAAAATAAAAAATATAATATAATAATATATTACTATAGAGACTTTCTTCATATTGTTTATTATCCTTAGATATACTGTATAGTATATACAGTGTATACAGTCTATAATCCATTATTTAATTATTAAATTAACTATACAAAAATAATTATGTTATGACTTTATTATAGAAATAGAGTAATAAAAACATTGTTTTTTTGTATAGTAAATTTAATAATGGGAAAACTATTGTTTATTCAATTATAATATGTATAAATTTATGTAAACTATAGTTTAATTGAATACATTTCAATGAAATGATTCCATACAGTAATAAAAGAGCTGGAGTGAGTGAACAAGAAAATCAGGAACAAGCCGAAATATCATCGGATGAGGATAATCCAATTCATGAAAGTATTGAATATGAAGTTATTTACATTAATTCAGGTGTATTTGCAATAGCAAAGTCGATATCAAATTGTATAGTAATTGAAACAATTATTGACATAAGCAATGCTAATCATCCATGTCAAAAAATATTCCAATAACAATACATGGTACAAGGAAATTGAATTTGCAAACCAAATGGTTCAAATTATTTCCATGGTTTAATTGGGATATTTCAATTAAGAAAATGACTTGTTATCTGTGTTCTAATCTAAACGAAAATCAATGGAATAAATTTAAATGCACTGATTTGGCATATATAAGTAAAGGTTATCTAAATTGGAAAAAAACATTATCTCGTTTTTCAGATCACTCAAAGTCTGCATTACATATCCATGCTATGGAAATATGCCACATTAAAGCTATAACTCCATTGTTATATAATCAACAAGATGCACAATTGAAGAAAAACAATATAGCTTTAAAACATATTTTAACATCCAGTACATTTTTATTATCTCAAAATATTGCTTTACGATGGTAATTTGAGAGAGTTAATAGCATTAATATGCAATGATATTCCTGAGCTCAAAGCATGGTTTAATACAGAAAATCGAAAATCTCTAATTTCCACCACAATACAGAATGAAATTATAGCAATATATGCTAATAATAAAAAATATACATGGACCCTATAGGGTTATGTGAGATGGTACGCAAAATATTTCTGGTCAGTAACAAGAAGTTATTTGTATTAAATACGTAGATGACAAATTTAATGCAGATGGAGTATTAATCGGTAAGTTGAATTCAATTAATTAATATAACTATATATAATAATATAATGTGTATATATATATATATATATATATATATATATATATATATTTATATTAATTCTACCCTATTAAATAATAATATATTGTCTAAGGTATCTATAATGTTGAAAAAATAACAGGAGAATGTCTTTCATTAATAATATAAAATTATTTGAATGACCATAATCTACCAATAGAAAACTTACGTGGAGTCATATGACGGGGCATCTAATATGTCCGGCAAATATAAAGGTGTTAAAGCATTACTACAATAACAACAGCCTTTAACATATTATACACATTGTGGGGCCCATCGTGGAAATCTGATAGCTAAGGATGTTGGAACATCAGTGGCTATTAAAGATGAATTAACATTAATAAATGAAATTGGACTTCTTTTCAACGGTACAATTAAATTCAGACACATACTCTCAAAATTCATATGAAAAAAATAAGACTACTTTGTCCAACAAGATGGAATATAAGAAAAGATGCTATTTTCAAAGTTCTAAATAACTATAACGATATAATCAAATCTTTAGAAGAATTTGACATATTCAGCATAATAGAAAGAGTTGTTAAATATTATATGAATGTAAATACGACTCTTGAAAATACTTATAAGATTACAGAAATTTGTTTAGCGGAATTGAAAAGTCAGAGAGATGATTTGGGTGATAAACATCGAACCACTCACTTGCAATGAAGAGAAAAAATGGAAAATGCCTGAAAGGTTTATAGGTGTATACTTAAATAATGTATTTATTAATAATATATTTATAATTTTATATTTAGATATGAAACTACAGGAAATGCATATATTCCAGAAAGTATAGAAACCTATCTAAGGTTAGGGTAATGTATATATATAGGATATTAATATTATAAATATATAAATATTATGTATATTTAAATATATATGTAAATATACACTAATAAAAAAATATATATATAACTATAGGTACCTAGTTACTAATAGAATATTATATATAGTATATTAAACCTATATATATTATATTATATTATAATACAATTATTTATAATAATTTAAATTGATATTTATTACTGATATTATTTTAGATTGAAAAATATCCAGAACTTGATAATGTTGAGCTGTTTCAGGAAAAATCAATATTCCAAAGAAATAACTTTACTAATAAGCGAATTTATCGATTATTTAAGCGATTATTTTAATCATTATGATAATTTAAAATGATTGTTTCCTAATATTATTAAACTTATTCGTATTCTTATATGCAAACAAGTTAGTTCAGTAACATGTGAACGTTCGTTCAGCGGTCTAAGAAGATTGTAAACTTGGCTGAGAAATTCAATGTCTAACGAACGACTAAATAATCTACTGTTATGTCATGTTCACAAAGAACTATTTATGAAGTTGATGATGATAATGTAATGCGTCAATTTATTATGCAATCCGAATGGAGAAGATCCATGTTTAAATAAATATTGTTATAAATTTTATTTGAAAATATCCCCCCCACTTCTGTTGACCCTGTGACGCCCCTACTCCCGATCCTTTGATAGTATTTGATATTACGATTAAAATCTATTTAAAGAATTGCTAATTACAATCGAGCTGGTATACCTCATGCATCTGGTCGCGCCACCGACTCGCGATATACACTGAGTAGATCCATGCAATTTATTTATATAGTATACATTGTGTATTGTATAGTATACTATAGTACATTTGTGTACTAAAGTGCTAATATTTACCATTTTGTGCATTCAACCAAATCAACATTCAGATAATTTATTTAATTTAAAATTTGTTTTAAATTCGTATGTATTACAATTATATATTTCTCTATAAATCATTTACTATTTAATATACATTAACTATCATTTATATATATATATATATATATATATAATATCTTATATAGGTGTATATATATATATATATATATATATATATATATATATATATCTATAGATATATAATTATATTTATTTAACAATTTATTTAATTTACATAATAATTATGGCTAATGGTAGAATGTCAAATTCTGAATTATCTAACTCTATTAAAAATTATATTAAAGATATGTTTGATACTAATATTAAAACTATTATTGAATAACATAATACAATTATTATAGATCTAAAAGATACTATATTAGATTTACAAACACAAATTAAAAATAATAATAACCATAGGAATAAACCTAATGATAGCAATACAATATTATATTCAGTATGGTAACTAAAAATCTTGATGAAATTAAATGTACTATACATGATACGTAACTAAAAATATTTAAAATATATATGAAGATAGTAATCGTAAAAAAACTCTCATAATATATAATATAGAAGAAAAAAAAATTAATAAAAAAATAGATATATTTAAATATGATAAAGATTCAATTAATAGTATTATTAGTGAAATTAGTGATGTTGAAAATATATCCATACAAATATACATAGAATTGGTAAAATAAATATAGATAGTGAATCCAATGAAATAATAAATGATACAATAAGGCCTATTAAAATTACTTTAAACACAGAACTAGATAAAATGCATATATTAAATATGGCATATAAATTAAAAAATACAAAATATAACAGAATTGGAATTTCACATGAATTTACTACTGAACAATTAATAACACAAAAAAAACTACTGACTGAAGCTAAAGATAAAATAAATAATAACACTATATATAAAGTTAGATTTATTAATAATAACTTTAAATTAATTTCACATACAATAATTGAATCACAAAATGGAACTAAAATATATACACTTTATGAATATAATAAATTAAATGATGACTTTTTAAATAATTATTTATAATAATTATTTTAAATATAGGTAGTTTTAACAAAAATATAGATAACTTTTTAACTTTTCTAGATTTATTTACATATGAACATACTATTTTTTACTGAAACGTGGCTTACTAAATATGATGATCCTATTATTTATTTAAAAAATTATAATATATACCAAACGAATAGATCATTTAAAAATAAAAAAAAGAGGTGGTGGTGTAGCTATTTTTGTGGAAAAATGTTTAAAACATCAATTATTGATAATCTATCTATTTCAATTACAGATTCAATTGATATTGTTTCTATTCAAATAATAGATGAAAATCAAAAAAACACAATATTTTATCTGCTATTTACCACTCGCCTGATAGTGATACTAATGTATTCAATGATTTAATTTGTAATCTATTTTCAAATTATATTAATAAAGATATATTTCTATTCGGAGATTTTAATATAGACTTTTCAAAAAATTCAAATACCTACAAATTTTTTAATTATATACTAATTCAATTAGGTCTCTCGTGCATTATTAATATATATATACCCGTACAACAATAAATACAAATACATTAATAGATAATATCATAACTAATAGTAAAAATATATTAACTAGCGGTATTATAGAATCTGATAACAGATCACGCTATTTTATTTTAATTTTTAATTTTAAACATACAAATTTACATAATACTACTACTAAACCATTCATTAGAAATAAAAAAATATCAATGATTTGAAATTGCACTTTTACCACAAATTAGTAAAATATTTATAGATTATCCAATTTTAAAATTAAACATAAAATAATAAATAAAAATCAATATGGTTTTATTCCAAAATCTAATACAACGATATCGATTTTAAACATTCAGCATTATATTCTACAAAAAAATAGTGAACATAAAAAAATTGTACAAATTTTTCTAGATCTGAAAAAAGCTTTCGATGTTATTGATCATGTAATATTATTAAAAAAACTTGAAATATATGGAATAAGAGGAAATATATATAATCTAATAACAAATTATTTAAATAACAGAACATTTACTACAAAATAAATATTTCATTATCGAATACTAAATATGTTAAGTACGTGGTTCCTCAAGGTTCTGTTCTAGGGCCCTTATTTTTTATAATTTTTATAAATGAACTACAAAATGTTTTAAAAATGTGAATAATATTAATTTAAATTTATATGCTGACGATACATCACTAACAGTTTACGCTGATAGTGATGTTGAACTAACAAAATTACTTCAAATATATATGGATAAATTAAAATATTGGTTCGATATAAATAATTTAAAACTTAATATACAAAAAACTAAAATACTTCCATATTTTAATACTAAACTGACTAATGATATAACAATTGACAATATAAAAATTGATATAGTAGATAACTATAAATTTGTGGGTTTGTATTTAGATACAAAACTATCATTTAATATACATATTGATAATTTAAATATGAAACTTTCAAAAATAATATATTTAATTAAAAGGTTATCATATTTAAATATTAAAATTACCATTAATAATATCGCATACATCAATTTTATTTTATAATAGTAACATTTTAAAACTTGATAAGGTTAATTGCATATATATATATATATATATATATTATATTTATAAATATTAAAACTTTAGATTAATAGTATCTACTATAATATTAGTCTACGTAACCTCCCTTACATATGTTAGTATAAGTTTTGTTTATTTATATGTAGGATCAACATTGTATGTGTTGTATGTTTATTATGGTATTGTTTATCAATTTATATATCAAAGATTTTTTGAAGCAAATATATAATACTCCCTATCTACATAACGTAATGAATAACTGCAACCTGACGCTGATAGCAGTATTATTAATCACTAAAATATATTTAGATTCGGAACGGTTTCCATACAACAATATTTTCAATGATCTATTACATTTAATATACATTAGCTTTTACTCGTAGCATAGATATGTATTTCTTTTAAAACCAACATATAACATCGATTAATTATATATTAGTAATGTACGCTTAGTTTTCATCATATAAACAATAATTGAAAACATTATTTTACATTTTAAAAGCTTATACTTTAATTCAAATTTATATTATAAACGACACATAGTTCTGAAAAGTCACCCCTTATAGGTGAAACTGTATGTTTGTTGTATACAACATCGAATTTCACATTTTCACATAAATGTTATATCTTTCATATTAGAAAACTATTTGTATGATATATACTAAACTATACTATAAAATAATGTATAGACACTGAATGAGATACATAAACTCAACGTTATCTACATTGTGTTATCAGTATCCTTAACATGTCCTCATATCATGTCCCTCCATACAGTGTTATATGCAAGTGTGAAGTGACGCCAAGGCAGAAGAGAATAATGTGTCGCATGTGCCGCAAGTACACCCATACGGCAATAGCTCGGAGATGACTGAAATCACCTGCTGAACTTCCAAAAGAATACGACAAATATACGTGTAACGTATGCAGACATAAGGTTACTTGCGTATATATATATATATACATATGTAGCAGACGAGCGTCTTATATATGGTTATATAGTTGTTTTTCAGTTTATATTATATATTTTTAATTAGTTATTTTATTTAGTTGTGTATTATTTAATAATTATAAATGTTAATTTCATCTAGTGATTTTTGTGTTTTTAGTTAATGTTATTTAGTTTATTATATATTTTTAATTGGTTTTATTTTTGTTTTCATTTATGTAATAATTAAAAGTAGAAATGTTGATTTTATATATATTGATTTTTGTGTTTTTTATTTTTAGTTATTTTATTTAGTGTTACATAACCGTCGCGTGGAAATAATATAATCTGAATTATATTAGATTTAACAATATTATTTCATTTTTGATTATACCTTGACACGTGGAGGTTTGTAAAATATTTAACATATTATTCCATATTGTAATGCTGTATATTATTAAACAGTTTTAGTGTATGGTTTTGTTGTCTTGATGATTTATAAATAAAGAGTAAATACAACATTCCTCTATCATTTTGAGTGGTGTATTATTGTTACATTTATTTCGACCCTCATTATTACATATATATATGTATCAGTATTAGTATTAGTTTACACATTCGAAATTTAATTATTTATAATGGATGCTAGCATTTAACGTGCATTTATTTCAATAATTATTATATAGTATTATATATCAGTATATACTATTTATTATAAGTATTATACAATATATCACGTATTGTATAATAATTAATTTAATTATATACATAACATATAATGGAAACTAATGCCGTAACAATTCGTGAAGCGACGCGTAGATTACTCCCGATTAGGGGCGTCACATAAGGGGGGGTGGGGGAACATGTCCCCCCCACTTTTAAAACTGGGGGGGACATCATATCAAGTGCCCCCCACTTTTAGGCCACCAAAAAAATTAAAATAAAAAATATAATATAATAATATATTACTATAGAGACTTTCTTCATATTGTTTATTATCCTTAGATATACTGTATAGTATATACAGTGTATACAGTCTATAATCCATTATTTAATTATTAAATTAACTATACAAAAATAATTATGTTATGACTTTATTATAGAAATAGAGTAATAAAAACATTGTTTTTTTGTATAGTAAATTTAATAATGGGAAAACTATTGTTTATTCAATTATAATATGTATAAATTTATGTAAACTATAGTTTAATTGAATACATTTCAATGAAATGATTCCATACAGTAATAAAAGAGCTGGAGTGAGTGAACAAGAAAATCAGGAACAAGCCGAAATATCATCGGATGAGGATAATCCAATTCATGAAAGTATTGAATATGAAGTTATTTACATTAATTCAGGTGTATTTGCAATAGCAAAGTCGATATCAAATTGTATAGTAATTGAAACAATTATTGACATAAGCAATGCTAATCATCCATGTCAAAAAATATTCCAATAACAATACATGGTACAAGGAAATTGAATTTGCAAACCAAATGGTTCAAATTATTTCCATGGTTTAATTGGGATATTTCAATTAAGAAAATGACTTGTTATCTGTGTTCTAATCTAAACGAAAATCAATGGAATAAATTTAAATGCACTGATTTGGCATATATAAGTAAAGGTTATCTAAATTGGAAAAAAACATTATCTCGTTTTTCAGATCACTCAAAGTCTGCATTACATATCCATGCTATGGAAATATGCCACATTAAAGCTATAACTCCATTGTTATATAATCAACAAGATGCACAATTGAAGAAAAACAATATAGCTTTAAAACATATTTTAACATCCAGTACATTTTTATTATCTCAAAATATTGCTTTACGATGGTAATTTGAGAGAGTTAATAGCATTAATATGCAATGATATTCCTGAGCTCAAAGCATGGTTTAATACAGAAAATCGAAAATCTCTAATTTCCACCACAATACAGAATGAAATTATAGCAATATATGCTAATAATAAAAAATATACATGGACCCTATAGGGTTATGTGAGATGGTACGCAAAATATTTCTGGTCAGTAACAAGAAGTTATTTGTATTAAATACGTAGATGACAAATTTAATGCAGATGGAGTATTAATCGGTAAGTTGAATTCAATTAATTAATATAACTATATATAATAATATAATGTGTATATATATATATATATATATATATATATATATATATATTTATATTAATTCTACCCTATTAAATAATAATATATTGTCTAAGGTATCTATAATGTTGAAAAAATAACAGGAGAATGTCTTTCATTAATAATATAAAATTATTTGAATGACCATAATCTACCAATAGAAAACTTACGTGGAGTCATATGACGGGGCATCTAATATGTCCGGCAAATATAAAGGTGTTAAAGCATTACTACAATAACAACAGCCTTTAACATATTATACACATTGTGGGGCCCATCGTGGAAATCTGATAGCTAAGGATGTTGGAACATCAGTGGCTATTAAAGATGAATTAACATTAATAAATGAAATTGGACTTCTTTTCAACGGTACAATTAAATTCAGACACATACTCTCAAAATTCATATGAAAAAAATAAGACTACTTTGTCCAACAAGATGGAATATAAGAAAAGATGCTATTTTCAAAGTTCTAAATAACTATAACGATATAATCAAATCTTTAGAAGAATTTGACATATTCAGCATAATAGAAAGAGTTGTTAAATATTATATGAATGTAAATACGACTCTTGAAAATACTTATAAGATTACAGAAATTTGTTTAGCGGAATTGAAAAGTCAGAGAGATGATTTGGGTGATAAACATCGAACCACTCACTTGCAATGAAGAGAAAAAATGGAAAATGCCTGAAAGGTTTATAGGTGTATACTTAAATAATGTATTTATTAATAATATATTTATAATTTTATATTTAGATATGAAACTACAGGAAATGCATATATTCCAGAAAGTATAGAAACCTATCTAAGGTTAGGGTAATGTATATATATAGGATATTAATATTATAAATATATAAATATTATGTATATTTAAATATATATGTAAATATACACTAATAAAAAAATATATATATAACTATAGGTACCTAGTTACTAATAGAATATTATATATAGTATATTAAACCTATATATATTATATTATATTATAATACAATTATTTATAATAATTTAAATTGATATTTATTACTGATATTATTTTAGATTGAAAAATATCCAGAACTTGATAATGTTGAGCTGTTTCAGGAAAAATCAATATTCCAAAGAAATAACTTTACTAATAAGCGAATTTATCGATTATTTAAGCGATTATTTTAATCATTATGATAATTTAAAATGATTGTTTCCTAATATTATTAAACTTATTCGTATTCTTATATGCAAACAAGTTAGTTCAGTAACATGTGAACGTTCGTTCAGCGGTCTAAGAAGATTGTAAACTTGGCTGAGAAATTCAATGTCTAACGAACGACTAAATAATCTACTGTTATGTCATGTTCACAAAGAACTATTTATGAAGTTGATGATGATAATGTAATGCGTCAATTTATTATGCAATCCGAATGGAGAAGATCCATGTTTAAATAAATATTGTTATAAATTTTATTTGAAAATATCCCCCCCACTTCTGTTGACCCTGTGACGCCCCTACTCCCGATCCTTTGATAGTATTTGATATTACGATTAAAATCTATTTAAAGAATTGCTAATTACAATCGAGCTGGTATACCTCATGCATCTGGTCGCGCCACCGACTCGCGATATACACTGAGTAGATCCATGCAATTTATTTATATAGTATACATTGTGTATTGTATAGTATACTATAGTACATTTGTGTACTAAAGTGCTAATATTTACCATTTTGTGCATTCAACCAAATCAACATTCAGATAATTTATTTAATTTAAAATTTGTTTTAAATTCGTATGTATTACAATTATATATTTCTCTATAAATCATTTACTATTTAATATACATTAACTATCATTTATATATATATATATATATATAATATCTTATATAGGTGTATATATATATATATATATATATATATATATCTATAGATATATAATTATATTTATTTAACAATTTATTTAATTTACATAATAATTATGGCTAATGGTAGAATGTCAAATTCTGAATTATCTAACTCTATTAAAAATTATATTAAAGATATGTTTGATACTAATATTAAAACTATTATTGAATAACATAATACAATTATTATAGATCTAAAAGATACTATATTAGATTTACAAACACAAATTAAAAATAATAATAACCATAGGAATAAACCTAATGATAGCAATACAATATTATATTCAGTATGGTAACTAAAAATCTTGATGAAATTAAATGTACTATACATGATACGTAACTAAAAATATTTAAAATATATATGAAGATAGTAATCGTAAAAAAACTCTCATAATATATAATATAGAAGAAAAAAAAATTAATAAAAAAATAGATATATTTAAATATGATAAAGATTCAATTAATAGTATTATTAGTGAAATTAGTGATGTTGAAAATATATCCATACAAATATACATAGAATTGGTAAAATAAATATAGATAGTGAATCCAATGAAATAATAAATGATACAATAAGGCCTATTAAAATTACTTTAAACACAGAACTAGATAAAATGCATATATTAAATATGGCATATAAATTAAAAAATACAAAATATAACAGAATTGGAATTTCACATGAATTTACTACTGAACAATTAATAACACAAAAAAAACTACTGACTGAAGCTAAAGATAAAATAAATAATAACACTATATATAAAGTTAGATTTATTAATAATAACTTTAAATTAATTTCACATACAATAATTGAATCACAAAATGGAACTAAAATATATACACTTTATGAATATAATAAATTAAATGATGACTTTTTAAATAATTATTTATAATAATTATTTTAAATATAGGTAGTTTTAACAAAAATATAGATAACTTTTTAACTTTTCTAGATTTATTTACATATGAACATACTATTTTTTACTGAAACGTGGCTTACTAAATATGATGATCCTATTATTTATTTAAAAAATTATAATATATACCAAACGAATAGATCATTTAAAAATAAAAAAAAGAGGTGGTGGTGTAGCTATTTTTGTGGAAAAATGTTTAAAACATCAATTATTGATAATCTATCTATTTCAATTACAGATTCAATTGATATTGTTTCTATTCAAATAATAGATGAAAATCAAAAAAACACAATATTTTATCTGCTATTTACCACTCGCCTGATAGTGATACTAATGTATTCAATGATTTAATTTGTAATCTATTTTCAAATTATATTAATAAAGATATATTTCTATTCGGAGATTTTAATATAGACTTTTCAAAAAATTCAAATACCTACAAATTTTTTAATTATATACTAATTCAATTAGGTCTCTCGTGCATTATTAATATATATATACCCGTACAACAATAAATACAAATACATTAATAGATAATATCATAACTAATAGTAAAAATATATTAACTAGCGGTATTATAGAATCTGATAACAGATCACGCTATTTTATTTTAATTTTTAATTTTAAACATACAAATTTACATAATACTACTACTAAACCATTCATTAGAAATAAAAAAATATCAATGATTTGAAATTGCACTTTTACCACAAATTAGTAAAATATTTATAGATTATCCAATTTTAAAATTAAACATAAAATAATAAATAAAAATCAATATGGTTTTATTCCAAAATCTAATACAACGATATCGATTTTAAACATTCAGCATTATATTCTACAAAAAAATAGTGAACATAAAAAAATTGTACAAATTTTTCTAGATCTGAAAAAAGCTTTCGATGTTATTGATCATGTAATATTATTAAAAAAACTTGAAATATATGGAATAAGAGGAAATATATATAATCTAATAACAAATTATTTAAATAACAGAACATTTACTACAAAATAAATATTTCATTATCGAATACTAAATATGTTAAGTACGTGGTTCCTCAAGGTTCTGTTCTAGGGCCCTTATTTTTTATAATTTTTATAAATGAACTACAAAATGTTTTAAAAATGTGAATAATATTAATTTAAATTTATATGCTGACGATACATCACTAACAGTTTACGCTGATAGTGATGTTGAACTAACAAAATTACTTCAAATATATATGGATAAATTAAAATATTGGTTCGATATAAATAATTTAAAACTTAATATACAAAAAACTAAAATACTTCCATATTTTAATACTAAACTGACTAATGATATAACAATTGACAATATAAAAATTGATATAGTAGATAACTATAAATTTGTGGGTTTGTATTTAGATACAAAACTATCATTTAATATACATATTGATAATTTAAATATGAAACTTTCAAAAATAATATATTTAATTAAAAGGTTATCATATTTAAATATTAAAATTACCATTAATAATATCGCATACATCAATTTTATTTTATAATAGTAACATTTTAAAACTTGATAAGGTTAATTGCATATATATATATATATATATATATTATATTTATAAATATTAAAACTTTAGATTAATAGTATCTACTATAATATTAGTCTACGTAACCTCCCTTACATATGTTAGTATAAGTTTTGTTTATTTATATGTAGGATCAACATTGTATGTGTTGTATGTTTATTATGGTATTGTTTATCAATTTATATATCAAAGATTTTTTGAAGCAAATATATAATACTCCCTATCTACATAACGTAATGAATAACTGCAACCTGACGCTGATAGCAGTATTATTAATCACTAAAATATATTTAGATTCGGAACGGTTTCCATACAACAATATTTTCAATGATCTATTACATTTAATATACATTAGCTTTTACTCGTAGCATAGATATGTATTTCTTTTAAAACCAACATATAACATCGATTAATTATATATTAGTAATGTACGCTTAGTTTTCATCATATAAACAATAATTGAAAACATTATTTTACATTTTAAAAGCTTATACTTTAATTCAAATTTATATTATAAACGACACATAGTTCTGAAAAGTCACCCCTTATAGGTGAAACTGTATGTTTGTTGTATACAACATCGAATTTCACATTTTCACATAAATGTTATATCTTTCATATTAGAAAACTATTTGTATGATATATACTAAACTATACTATAAAATAATGTATAGACACTGAATGAGATACATAAACTCAACGTTATCTACATTGTGTTATCAGTATCCTTAACATGTCCTCATATCATGTCCCTCCATACAGTGTTATATGCAAGTGTGAAGTGACGCCAAGGCAGAAGAGAATAATGTGTCGCATGTGCCGCAAGTACACCCATACGGCAATAGCTCGGAGATGACTGAAATCACCTGCTGAACTTCCAAAAGAATACGACAAATATACGTGTAACGTATGCAGACATAAGGTTACTTGCGTATATATATATATATACATATGTAGCAGACGAGCGTCTTATATATGGTTATATAGTTGTTTTTCAGTTTATATTATATATTTTTAATTAGTTATTTTATTTAGTTGTGTATTATTTAATAATTATAAATGTTAATTTCATCTAGTGATTTTTGTGTTTTTAGTTAATGTTATTTAGTTTATTATATATTTTTAATTGGTTTTATTTTTGTTTTCATTTATGTAATAATTAAAAGTAGAAATGTTGATTTTATATATATTGATTTTTGTGTTTTTTATTTTTAGTTATTTTATTTAGTGTTACATAACCGTCGCGTGGAAATAATATAATCTGAATTATATTAGATTTAACAATATTATTTCATTTTTGATTATACCTTGACACGTGGAGGTTTGTAAAATATTTAACATATTATTCCATATTGTAATGCTGTATATTATTAAACAGTTTTAGTGTATGGTTTTGTTGTCTTGATGATTTATAAATAAAGAGTAAATACAACATTCCTCTATCATTTTGAGTGGTGTATTATTGTTACATTTATTTCGACCCTCATTATTACATATATATATGTATCAGTATTAGTATTAGTTTACACATTCGAAATTTAATTATTTATAATGGATGCTAGCATTTAACGTGCATTTATTTCAATAATTATTATATAGTATTATATATCAGTATATACTATTTATTATAAGTATTATACAATATATCACGTATTGTATAATAATTAATTTAATTATATACATAACATATAATGGAAACTAATGCCGTAACAATTCGTGAAGCGACGCGTAGATTACTCCCGATTAGGGGCGTCACATAAGGGGGGGTGGGGGAACATGTCCCCCCCACTTTTAAAACTGGGGGGGACATCATATCAAGTGCCCCCCACTTTTAGGCCACCAAAAAAATTAAAATAAAAAATATAATATAATAATATATTACTATAGAGACTTTCTTCATATTGTTTATTATCCTTAGATATACTGTATAGTATATACAGTGTATACAGTCTATAATCCATTATTTAATTATTAAATTAACTATACAAAAATAATTATGTTATGACTTTATTATAGAAATAGAGTAATAAAAACATTGTTTTTTTGTATAGTAAATTTAATAATGGGAAAACTATTGTTTATTCAATTATAATATGTATAAATTTATGTAAACTATAGTTTAATTGAATACATTTCAATGAAATGATTCCATACAGTAATAAAAGAGCTGGAGTGAGTGAACAAGAAAGTCAGGAACAAGCCGAAATATCATCGGATGAGGATAATCCAATTCATGAAAGTATTGAATATGAAGTTATTTACATTAATTCAGGTGTATTTGCAATAGCAAAGTCGATATCAAATTGTATAGTAATTGAAACAATTATTGACATAAGCAATGCTAATCATCCATGTCAAAAAATATTCCAATAACAATACATGGTACAAGGAAATTGAATTTGCAAACCAAATGGTTCAAATTATTTCCATGGTTTAATTGGGATATTTCAATTAAGAAAATGACTTGTTATCTGTGTTCTAATCTAAACGAAAATCAATGGAATAAATTTAAATGCACTGATTTGGCATATATAAGTAAAGGTTATCTAAATTGGAAAAAAACATTATCTCGTTTTTCAGATCACTCAAAGTCTGCATTACATATCCATGCTATGGAAATATGCCACATTAAAGCTATAACTCCATTGTTATATAATCAACAAGATGCACAATTGAAGAAAAACAATATAGCTTTAAAACATATTTTAACATCCAGTACATTTTTATTATCTCAAAATATTGCTTTACGATGGTAATTTGAGAGAGTTAATAGCATTAATATGCAATGATATTCCTGAGCTCAAAGCATGGTTTAATACAGAAAATCGAAAATCTCTAATTTCCACCACAATACAGAATGAAATTATAGCAATATATGCTAATAATAAAAAATATACATGGACCCTATAGGGTTATGTGAGATGGTACGCAAAATATTTCTGGTCAGTAACAAGAAGTTATTTGTATTAAATACGTAGATGACAAATTTAATGCAGATGGAGTATTAATCGGTAAGTTGAATTCAATTAATTAATATAACTATATATAATAATATAATGTGTATATATATATATATATATATATATATATATATATATATTTATATTAATTCTACCCTATTAAATAATAATATATTGTCTAAGGTATCTATAATGTTGAAAAAATAACAGGAGAATGTCTTTCATTAATAATATAAAATTATTTGAATGACCATAATCTACCAATAGAAAACTTACGTGGAGTCATATGACGGGGCATCTAATATGTCCGGCAAATATAAAGGTGTTAAAGCATTACTACAATAACAACAGCCTTTAACATATTATACACATTGTGGGGCCCATCGTGGAAATCTGATAGCTAAGGATGTTGGAACATCAGTGGCTATTAAAGATGAATTAACATTAATAAATGAAATTGGACTTCTTTTCAACGGTACAATTAAATTCAGACACATACTCTCAAAATTCATATGAAAAAAATAAGACTACTTTGTCCAACAAGATGGAATATAAGAAAAGATGCTATTTTCAAAGTTCTAAATAACTATAACGATATAATCAAATCTTTAGAAGAATTTGACATATTCAGCATAATAGAAAGAGTTGTTAAATATTATATGAATGTAAATACGACTCTTGAAAATACTTATAAGATTACAGAAATTTGTTTAGCGGAATTGAAAAGTCAGAGAGATGATTTGGGTGATAAACATCGAACCACTCACTTGCAATGAAGAGAAAAAATGGAAAATGCCTGAAAGGTTTATAGGTGTATACTTAAATAATGTATTTATTAATAATATATTTATAATTTTATATTTAGATATGAAACTACAGGAAATGCATATATTCCAGAAAGTATAGAAACCTATCTAAGGTTAGGGTAATGTATATATATAGGATATTAATATTATAAATATATAAATATTATGTATATTTAAATATATATGTAAATATACACTAATAAAAAAATATATATATAACTATAGGTACCTAGTTACTAATAGAATATTATATATAGTATATTAAACCTATATATATTATATTATATTATAATACAATTATTTATAATAATTTAAATTGATATTTATTACTGATATTATTTTAGATTGAAAAATATCCAGAACTTGATAATGTTGAGCTGTTTCAGGAAAAATCAATATTCCAAAGAAATAACTTTACTAATAAGCGAATTTATCGATTATTTAAGCGATTATTTTAATCATTATGATAATTTAAAATGATTGTTTCCTAATATTATTAAACTTATTCGTATTCTTATATGCAAACAAGTTAGTTCAGTAACATGTGAACGTTCGTTCAGCGGTCTAAGAAGATTGTAAACTTGGCTGAGAAATTCAATGTCTAACGAACGACTAAATAATCTACTGTTATGTCATGTTCACAAAGAACTATTTATGAAGTTGATGATGATAATGTAATGCGTCAATTTATTATGCAATCCGAATGGAGAAGATCCATGTTTAAATAAATATTGTTATAAATTTTATTTGAAAATATCCCCCCCACTTCTGTTGACCCTGTGACGCCCCTACTCCCGATCCTTTGATAGTATTTGATATTACGATTAAAATCTATTTAAAGAATTGCTAATTACAATCGAGCTGGTATACCTCATGCATCTGGTCGCGCCACCGACTCGCGATATACACTGAGTAGATCCATGCAATTTATTTATATAGTATACATTGTGTATTGTATAGTATACTATAGTACATTTGTGTACTAAAGTGCTAATATTTACCATTTTGTGCATTCAACCAAATCAACATTCAGATAATTTATTTAATTTAAAATTTGTTTTAAATTCGTATGTATTACAATTATATATTTCTCTATAAATCATTTACTATTTAATATACATTAACTATCATTTATATATATATATATATATATATATAATATCTTATATAGGTGTATATATATATATATATATATATATATATATATATATATCTATAGATATATAATTATATTTATTTAACAATTTATTTAATTTACATAATAATTATGGCTAATGGTAGAATGTCAAATTCTGAATTATCTAACTCTATTAAAAATTATATTAAAGATATGTTTGATACTAATATTAAAACTATTATTGAATAACATAATACAATTATTATAGATCTAAAAGATACTATATTAGATTTACAAACACAAATTAAAAATAATAATAACCATAGGAATAAACCTAATGATAGCAATACAATATTATATTCAGTATGGTAACTAAAAATCTTGATGAAATTAAATGTACTATACATGATACGTAACTAAAAATATTTAAAATATATATGAAGATAGTAATCGTAAAAAAACTCTCATAATATATAATATAGAAGAAAAAAAAATTAATAAAAAAATAGATATATTTAAATATGATAAAGATTCAATTAATAGTATTATTAGTGAAATTAGTGATGTTGAAAATATATCCATACAAATATACATAGAATTGGTAAAATAAATATAGATAGTGAATCCAATGAAATAATAAATGATACAATAAGGCCTATTAAAATTACTTTAAACACAGAACTAGATAAAATGCATATATTAAATATGGCATATAAATTAAAAAATACAAAATATAACAGAATTGGAATTTCACATGAATTTACTACTGAACAATTAATAACACAAAAAAAACTACTGACTGAAGCTAAAGATAAAATAAATAATAACACTATATATAAAGTTAGATTTATTAATAATAACTTTAAATTAATTTCACATACAATAATTGAATCACAAAATGGAACTAAAATATATACACTTTATGAATATAATAAATTAAATGATGACTTTTTAAATAATTATTTATAATAATTATTTTAAATATAGGTAGTTTTAACAAAAATATAGATAACTTTTTAACTTTTCTAGATTTATTTACATATGAACATACTATTTTTTACTGAAACGTGGCTTACTAAATATGATGATCCTATTATTTATTTAAAAAATTATAATATATACCAAACGAATAGATCATTTAAAAATAAAAAAAAGAGGTGGTGGTGTAGCTATTTTTGTGGAAAAATGTTTAAAACATCAATTATTGATAATCTATCTATTTCAATTACAGATTCAATTGATATTGTTTCTATTCAAATAATAGATGAAAATCAAAAAAACACAATATTTTATCTGCTATTTACCACTCGCCTGATAGTGATACTAATGTATTCAATGATTTAATTTGTAATCTATTTTCAAATTATATTAATAAAGATATATTTCTATTCGGAGATTTTAATATAGACTTTTCAAAAAATTCAAATACCTACAAATTTTTTAATTATATACTAATTCAATTAGGTCTCTCGTGCATTATTAATATATATATACCCGTACAACAATAAATACAAATACATTAATAGATAATATCATAACTAATAGTAAAAATATATTAACTAGCGGTATTATAGAATCTGATAACAGATCACGCTATTTTATTTTAATTTTTAATTTTAAACATACAAATTTACATAATACTACTACTAAACCATTCATTAGAAATAAAAAAATATCAATAATTTGAAATTGCACTTTTACCACAAATTAGTAAAATATTTATAGATTATCCAATTTTATAATTAAACATAAAATAATAAATAAAAATCAATATGGTTTTATTCCAAAATCTAATACAACGATATCGATTTTAAACATTCAGCATTATATTCTACAAAAAAATAGTGAACATAAAAAAATTGCACAAATTTTTCTAGATCTGAAAAAAGCTTTCGATGTTATTGATCATGTAATATTATTAAAAAAACTTGAAATATATGGAATAAGAGGAAATATATATAATCTAATAACAAATTATTTAAATAACAGAACATTTACTACAAAATAAATATTTCATTATCGAATACTAAATATGTTAAGTACGTGGTTCCTCAAGGTTCTGTTCTAGGGCCCTTATTTTTTATAATTTTTATAAATGAACTACAAAATGTTTTAAAAATGTGAATAATATTAATTTAAATTTATATGCTGACGATACATCACTAACAGTTTACGCTGATAGTGATGTTGAACTAACAAAATTACTTCAAATATATATGGATAAATTAAAATATTGGTTCGATATAAATAATTTAAAACTTAATATACAAAAAACTAAAATACTTCCATATTTTAATACTAAACTGACTAATGATATAACAATTGACAATATAAAAATTGATATAGTAGATAACTATAAATTTGTGGGTTTGTATTTAGATACAAAACTATCATTTAATATACATATTGATAATTTAAATATGAAACTTTCAAAAATAATATATTTAATTAAAAGGTTATCATATTTAAATATTAAAATTACCATTAATAATATCGCATACATCAATTTTATTTTATAATAGTAACATTTTAAAACTTGATAAGGTTAATTGCATATATATATATATATATATATATTATATTTATAAATATTAAAACTTTAGATTAATAGTATCTACTATAATATTAGTCTACGTAACCTCCCTTACATATGTTAGTATAAGTTTTGTTTATTTATATGTAGGATCAACATTGTATGTGTTGTATGTTTATTATGGTATTGTTTATCAATTTATATATCAAAGATTTTTTGAAGCAAATATATAATACTCCCTATCTACATAACGTAATGAATAACTGCAACCTGACGCTGATAGCAGTATTATTAATCACTAAAATATATTTAGATTCGGAACGGTTTCCATACAACAATATTTTCAATGATCTATTACATTTAATATACATTAGCTTTTACTCGTAGCATAGATATGTATTTCTTTTAAAACCAACATATAACATCGATTAATTATATATTAGTAATGTACGCTTAGTTTTCATCATATAAACAATAATTGAAAACATTATTTTACATTTTAAAAGCTTATACTTTAATTCAAATTTATATTATAAACGACACATAGTTCTGAAAAGTCACCCCTTATAGGTGAAACTGTATGTTTGTTGTATACAACATCGAATTTCACATTTTCACATAAATGTTATATCTTTCATATTAGAAAACTATTTGTATGATATATACTAAACTATACTATAAAATAATGTATAGACACTGAATGAGATACATAAACTCAACGTTATCTACATTGTGTTATCAGTATCCTTAACATGTCCTCATATCATGTCCCTCCATACAGTGTTATATGCAAGTGTGAAGTGACGCCAAGGCAGAAGAGAATAATGTGTCGCATGTGCCGCAAGTACACCCATACGGCAATAGCTCGGAGATGACTGAAATCACCTGCTGAACTTCCAAAAGAATACGACAAATATACGTGTAACGTATGCAGACATAAGGTTACTTGCGTATATATATATATATACATATGTAGCAGACGAGCGTCTTATATATGGTTATATAGTTGTTTTTCAGTTTATATTATATATTTTTAATTAGTTATTTTATTTAGTTGTGTATTATTTAATAATTATAAATGTTAATTTCATCTAGTGATTTTTGTGTTTTTAGTTAATGTTATTTAGTTTATTATATATTTTTAATTGGTTTTATTTTTGTTTTCATTTATGTAATAATTAAAAGTAGAAATGTTGATTTTATATATATTGATTTTTGTGTTTTTTATTTTTAGTTATTTTATTTAGTGTTACATAACCGTCGCGTGGAAATAATATAATCTGAATTATATTAGATTTAACAATATTATTTCATTTTTGATTATACCTTGACACGTGGAGGTTTGTAAAATATTTAACATATTATTCCATATTGTAATGCTGTATATTATTAAACAGTTTTAGTGTATGGTTTTGTTGTCTTGATGATTTATATATAAAGAGTAAATACAACATTCCTCTATCATTTTGAGTGGTGTATTATTGTTACATTTATTTCGACCCTCATTATTACATATATATATGTATCAGTATTAGTATTAGTTTACACATTCGAAATTTAATTATTTATAATGGATGCTAGCATTTAACGTGCATTTATTTCAATAATTATTATATAGTATTATATATCAGTATATACTATTTATTATAAGTATTATACAATATATCACGTATTGTATAATAATTAATTTAATTATATACATAACATATAATGGAAACTAATGCCGTAACAATTCGTGAAGCGACGCGTAGATTACTCCCGATTAGGGGCGTCACATAAGGGGGGGTGGGGGAACATGTCCCCCCCACTTTTAAAACTGGGGGGGACATCATATCAAGTGGCCCCCACTTTTAGGCCACCAAAAAAATTAAAATAAAAAATATAATATAATAATATATTACTATAGAGACTTTCTTCATATTGTTTATTATCCTTAGATATACTGTATAGTATATACAGTGTATACAGTCTATAATCCATTATTTAATTATTAAATTAACTATACAAAAATAATTATGTTATGACTTTATTATAGAAATAGAGTAATAAAAACATTGTTTTTTTGTATAGTAAATTTAATAATGGGAAAACTATTGTTTATTCAATTATAATATGTATAAATTTATGTAAACTATAGTTTAATTGAATACATTTCAATGAAATGATTCCATACAGTAATAAAAGAGCTGGAGTGAGTGAACAAGAAAATCAGGAACAAGCCGAAATATCATCGGATGAGGATAATCCAATTCATGAAAGTATTGAATATGAAGTTATTTACATTAATTCAGGTGTATTTGCAATAGCAAAGTCGATATCAAATTGTATAGTAATTGAAACAATTATTGACATAAGCAATGCTAATCATCCATGTCAAAAAATATTCCAATAACAATACATGGTACAAGGAAATTGAATTTGCAAACCAAATGGTTCAAATTATTTCCATGGTTTAATTGGGATATTTCAATTAAGAAAATGACTTGTTATCTGTGTTCTAATCTAAACGAAAATCAATGGAATAAATTTAAATGCACTGATTTGGCATATATAAGTAAAGGTTATCTAAATTGGAAAAAAACATTATCTCGTTTTTCAGATCACTCAAAGTCTGCATTACATATCCATGCTATGGAAATATGCCACATTAAAGCTATAACTCCATTGTTATATAATCAACAAGATGCACAATTGAAGAAAAACAATATAGCTTTAAAACATATTTTAACATCCAGTACATTTTTATTATCTCAAAATATTGCTTTACGATGGTAATTTGAGAGAGTTAATAGCATTAATATGCAATGATATTCCTGAGCTCAAAGCATGGTTTAATACAGAAAATCGAAAATCTCTAATTTCCACCACAATACAGAATGAAATTATAGCAATATATGCTAATAATAAAAAATATACATGGACCCTATAGGGTTATGTGAGATGGTACGCAAAATATTTCTGGTCAGTAACAAGAAGTTATTTGTATTAAATACGTAGATGACAAATTTAATGCAGATGGAGTATTAATCGGTAAGTTGAATTCAATTAATTAATATAACTATATATAATAATATAATGTGTATATATATATATATATATATATATATATATATTTATATTAATTCTACCCTATTAAATAATAATATATTGTCTAAGGTATCTATAATGTTGAAAAAATAACAGGAGAATGTCTTTCATTAATAATATAAAATTATTTGAATGACCATAATCTACCAATAGAAAACTTACGTGGAGTCATATGACGGGGCATCTAATATGTCCGGCAAATATAAAGGTGTTAAAGCATTACTACAATAACAACAGCCTTTAACATATTATACACATTGTGGGGCCCATCGTGGAAATCTGATAGCTAAGGATGTTGGAACATCAGTGGCTATTAAAGATGAATTAACATTAATAAATGAAATTGGACTTCTTTTCAACGGTACAATTAAATTCAGACACATACTCTCAAAATTCATATGAAAAAAATAAGACTACTTTGTCCAACAAGATGGAATATAAGAAAAGATGCTATTTTCAAAGTTCTAAATAACTATAACGATATAATCAAATCTTTAGAAGAATTTGACATATTCAGCATAATAGAAAGAGTTGTTAAATATTATATGAATGTAAATACGACTCTTGAAAATACTTATAAGATTACAGAAATTTGTTTAGCGGAATTGAAAAGTCAGAGAGATGATTTGGGTGATAAACATCGAACCACTCACTTGCAATGAAGAGAAAAAATGGAAAATGCCTGAAAGGTTTATAGGTGTATACTTAAATAATGTATTTATTAATAATATATTTATAATTTTATATTTAGATATGAAACTACAGGAAATGCATATATTCCAGAAAGTATAGAAACCTATCTAAGGTTAGGGTAATGTATATATATAGGATATTAATATTATAAATATATAAATATTATGTATATTTAAATATATATGTAAATATACACTAATAAAAAAAATATATATATAACTATAGGTACCTAGTTACTAATAGAATATTATATATAGTATATTAAACCTATATATATTATATTATATTATAATACAATTATTTATAATAATTTAAATTGATATTTATTACTGATATTATTTTAGATTGAAAAATATCCAGAACTTGATAATGTTGAGCTGTTTCAGGAAAAATCAATATTCCAAAGAAATAACTTTACTAATAAGCGAATTTATCGATTATTTAAGCGATTATTTTAATCATTATGATAATTTAAAATGATTGTTTCCTAATATTATTAAACTTATTCGTATTCTTATATGCAAACAAGTTAGTTCAGTAACATGTGAACGTTCGTTCAGCGGTCTAAGAAGATTGTAAACTTGGCTGAGAAATTCAATGTCTAACGAACGACTAAATAATCTACTGTTATGTCATGTTCACAAAGAACTATTTATGAAGTTGATGATGATAATGTAATGCGTCAATTTATTATGCAATCCGAATGGAGAAGATCCATGTTTAAATAAATATTGTTATAAATTTTATTTGAAAATATCCCCCCCACTTCTGTTGACCCTGTGACGCCCCTACTCCCGATCCTTTGATAGTATTTGATATTACGATTAAAATCTATTTAAAGAATTGCTAATTACAATCGAGCTGGTATACCTCATGCATCTGGTCGCGCCACCGACTCGCGATATACACTGAGTAGATCCATGCAATTTATTTATATAGTATACATTGTGTATTGTATAGTATACTATAGTACATTTGTGTACTAAAGTGCTAATATTTACCATTTTGTGCATTCAACCAAATCAACATTCAGATAATTTATTTAATTTAAAATTTGTTTTAAATTCGTATGTATTACAATTATATATTTCTCTATAAATCATTTACTATTTAATATACATTAACTATCATTTATATATATATATATATATATATATAATATCTTATATAGGTGTATATATATATATATATATATATATATATATATATATATATCTATAGATATATAATTATATTTATTTAACAATTTATTTAATTTACATAATAATTATGGCTAATGGTAGAATGTCAAATTCTGAATTATCTAACTCTATTAAAAATTATATTAAAGATATGTTTGATACTAATATTAAAACTATTATTGAATAACATAATACAATTATTATAGATCTAAAAGATACTATATTAGATTTACAAACACAAATTAAAAATAATAATAACCATAGGAATAAACCTAATGATAGCAATACAATATTATATTCAGTATGGTAACTAAAAATCTTGATGAAATTAAATGTACTATACATGATACGTAACTAAAAATATTTAAAATATATATGAAGATAGTAATCGTAAAAAAACTCTCATAATATATAATATAGAAGAAAAAAAAATTAATAAAAAAATAGATATATTTAAATATGATAAAGATTCAATTAATAGTATTATTAGTGAAATTAGTGATGTTGAAAATATATCCATACAAATATACATAGAATTGGTAAAATAAATATAGATAGTGAATCCAATGAAATAATAAATGATACAATAAGGCCTATTAAAATTACTTTAAACACAGAACTAGATAAAATGCATATATTAAATATGGCATATAAATTAAAAAATACAAAATATAACAGAATTGGAATTTCACATGAATTTACTACTGAACAATTAATAACACAAAAAAAACTACTGACTGAAGCTAAAGATAAAATAAATAATAACACTATATATAAAGTTAGATTTATTAATAATAACTTTAAATTAATTTCACATACAATAATTGAATCACAAAATGGAACTAAAATATATACACTTTATGAATATAATAAATTAAATGATGACTTTTTAAATAATTATTTATAATAATTATTTTAAATATAGGTAGTTTTAACAAAAATATAGATAACTTTTTAACTTTTCTAGATTTATTTACATATGAACATACTATTTTTTACTGAAACGTGGCTTACTAAATATGATGATCCTATTATTTATTTAAAAAATTATAATATATACCAAACGAATAGATCATTTAAAAATAAAAAAAAGAGGTGGTGGTGTAGCTATTTTTGTGGAAAAATGTTTAAAACATCAATTATTGATAATCTATCTATTTCAATTACAGATTCAATTGATATTGTTTCTATTCAAATAATAGATGAAAATCAAAAAAACACAATATTTTATCTGCTATTTACCACTCGCCTGATAGTGATACTAATGTATTCAATGATTTAATTTGTAATCTATTTTCAAATTATATTAATAAAGATATATTTCTATTCGGAGATTTTAATATAGACTTTTCAAAAAATTCAAATACCTACAAATTTTTTAATTATATACTAATTCAATTAGGTCTCTCGTGCATTATTAATATATATATACCCGTACAACAATAAATACAAATACATTAATAGATAATATCATAACTAATAGTAAAAATATATTAACTAGCGGTATTATAGAATCTGATAACAGATCACGCTATTTTATTTTAATTTTTAATTTTAAACATACAAATTTACATAATACTACTACTAAACCATTCATTAGAAATAAAAAAATATCAATAATTTGAAATTGCACTTTTACCACAAATTAGTAAAATATTTATAGATTATCCAATTTTATAATTAAACATAAAATAATAAATAAAAATCAATATGGTTTTATTCCAAAATCTAATACAACGATATCGATTTTAAACATTCAGCATTATATTCTACAAAAAAATAGTGAACATAAAAAAATTGCACAAATTTTTCTAGATCTGAAAAAAGCTTTCGATGTTATTGATCATGTAATATTATTAAAAAAACTTGAAATATATGGAATAAGAGGAAATATATATAATCTAATAACAAATTATTTAAATAACAGAACATTTACTACAAAATAAATATTTCATTATCGAATACTAAATATGTTAAGTACGTGGTTCCTCAAGGTTCTGTTCTAGGGCCCTTATTTTTTATAATTTTTATAAATGAACTACAAAATGTTTTAAAAATGTGAATAATATTAATTTAAATTTATATGCTGACGATACATCACTAACAGTTTACGCTGATAGTGATGTTGAACTAACAAAATTACTTCAAATATATATGGATAAATTAAAATATTGGTTCGATATAAATAATTTAAAACTTAATATACAAAAAACTAAAATACTTCCATATTTTAATACTAAACTGACTAATGATATAACAATTGACAATATAAAAATTGATATAGTAGATAACTATAAATTTGTGGGTTTGTATTTAGATACAAAACTATCATTTAATATACATATTGATAATTTAAATATGAAACTTTCAAAAATAATATATTTAATTAAAAGGTTATCATATTTAAATATTAAAATTACCATTAATAATATCGCATACATCAATTTTATTTTATAATAGTAACATTTTAAAACTTGATAAGGTTAATTGCATATATATATATATATATATATATTATATTTATAAATATTAAAACTTTAGATTAATAGTATCTACTATAATATTAGTCTACGTAACCTCCCTTACATATGTTAGTATAAGTTTTGTTTATTTATATGTAGGATCAACATTGTATGTGTTGTATGTTTATTATGGTATTGTTTATCAATTTATATATCAAAGATTTTTTGAAGCAAATATATAATACTCCCTATCTACATAACGTAATGAATAACTGCAACCTGACGCTGATAGCAGTATTATTAATCACTAAAATATATTTAGATTCGGAACGGTTTCCATACAACAATATTTTCAATGATCTATTACATTTAATATACATTAGCTTTTACTCGTAGCATAGATATGTATTTCTTTTAAAACCAACATATAACATCGATTAATTATATATTAGTAATGTACGCTTAGTTTTCATCATATAAACAATAATTGAAAACATTATTTTACATTTTAAAAGCTTATACTTTAATTCAAATTTATATTATAAACGACACATAGTTCTGAAAAGTCACCCCTTATAGGTGAAACTGTATGTTTGTTGTATACAACATCGAATTTCACATTTTCACATAAATGTTATATCTTTCATATTAGAAAACTATTTGTATGATATATACTAAACTATACTATAAAATAATGTATAGACACTGAATGAGATACATAAACTCAACGTTATCTACATTGTGTTATCAGTATCCTTAACATGTCCTCATATCATGTCCCTCCATACAGTGTTATATGCAAGTGTGAAGTGACGCCAAGGCAGAAGAGAATAATGTGTCGCATGTGCCGCAAGTACACCCATACGGCAATAGCTCGGAGATGACTGAAATCACCTGCTGAACTTCCAAAAGAATACGACAAATATACGTGTAACGTATGCAGACATAAGGTTACTTGCGTATATATATATATATACATATGTAGCAGACGAGCGTCTTATATATGGTTATATAGTTGTTTTTCAGTTTATATTATATATTTTTAATTAGTTATTTTATTTAGTTGTGTATTATTTAATAATTATAAATGTTAATTTCATCTAGTGATTTTTGTGTTTTTAGTTAATGTTATTTAGTTTATTATATATTTTTAATTGGTTTTATTTTTGTTTTCATTTATGTAATAATTAAAAGTAGAAATGTTGATTTTATATATATTGATTTTTGTGTTTTTTATTTTTAGTTATTTTATTTAGTGTTACATAACCGTCGCGTGGAAATAATATAATCTGAATTATATTAGATTTAACAATATTATTTCATTTTTGATTATACCTTGACACGTGGAGGTTTGTAAAATATTTAACATATTATTCCATATTGTAATGCTGTATATTATTAAACAGTTTTAGTGTATGGTTTTGTTGTCTTGATGATTTATAAATAAAGAGTAAATACAACATTCCTCTATCATTTTGAGTGGTGTATTATTGTTACATTTATTTCGACCCTCATTATTACATATATATATGTATCAGTATTAGTATTAGTTTACACATTCGAAATTTAATTATTTATAATGGATGCTAGCATTTAACGTGCATTTATTTCAATAATTATTATATAGTATTATATATCAGTATATACTATTTATTATAAGTATTATACAATATATCACGTATTGTATAATAATTAATTTAATTATATACATAACATATAATGGAAACTAATGCCGTAACAATTCGTGAAGCGACGCGTAGATTACTCCCGATTAGGGGCGTCACATAAGGGGGGGTGGGGGAACATGTCCCCCCCACTTTTAAAACTGGGGGGGACATCATATCAAGTGCCCCCCACTTTTAGGCCACCAAAAAAATTAAAATAAAAAATATAATATAATAATATATTACTATAGAGACTTTCTTCATATTGTTTATTATCCTTAGATATACTGTATAGTATATACAGTGTATACAGTCTATAATCCATTATTTAATTATTAAATTAACTATACAAAAATAATTATGTTATGACTTTATTATAGAAATAGAGTAATAAAAACATTGTTTTTTTGTATAGTAAATTTAATAATGGGAAAACTATTGTTTATTCAATTATAATATGTATAAATTTATGTAAACTATAGTTTAATTGAATACATTTCAATGAAATGATTCCATACAGTAATAAAAGAGCTGGAGTGAGTGAACAAGAAAATCAGGAACAAGCCGAAATATCATCGGATGAGGATAATCCAATTCATGAAAGTATTGAATATGAAGTTATTGACATTAATTCAGGTGTATTTGCAATAGCAAAGTCGATATCAAATTGTATAGTAATTGAAACAATTATTGATATAAGCAATGCTAATCATCCATGTCAAAAAATATTCCAATAACAATACATGGTACAAGGAAATTGAATTTGCAAACCAAATGGTTCAAATTATTTCCATGGTTTAATTGGGATATTTCAATTAAGAAAATGACTTGTTATCTGTGTTCTAATCTAAACGAAAATCAATGGAATAAATTTAAATGCACTGATTTGGCATATATAAGTAAAGGTTATCTAAATTGGAAAAAAACATTATCTCGTTTTTCAGATCACTCAAAGTCTGCATTACATATCCATGCTATGGAAATATGCCACATTAAAGCTATAACTCCATTGTTATATAATCAACAAGATGCACAATTGAAGAAAAACAATATAGCTTTAAAACATATTTTAACATCCAGTACATTTTTATTATCTCAAAATATTGCTTTACGATGGTAATTTGAGAGAGTTAATAGCATTAATATGCAATGATATTCCTGAGCTCAAAGCATGGTTTAATACAGAAAATCGAAAATCTCTAATTTCCACCACAATACAGAATGAAATTATAGCAATATATGCTAATAATAAAAAATATACATGGACCCTATAGGGTTATGTGAGATGGTACGCAAAATATTTCTGGTCAGTAACAAGAAGTTATTTGTATTAAATACGTAGATGACAAATTTAATGCAGATGGAGTATTAATCGGTAAGTTGAATTCAATTAATTAATATAACTATATATAATAATATAATGTATATATATATATATATATATATATATATATTTATATTAATTCTACCCTATTAAATAATAATATACTGTCTACAGGTATCTATAATGTTGAAAAAATAACAGGAGAATGTCTTTCATTAATAATATAAAATTATTTGAATGACCATAATCTACCAATAGAAAACTTACGTGGAGTCATATGACGGGGCATCTAATATGTCCGGCAAATATAAAGGTGTTAAAGCATTACTACAATAACAACAGCCTTTAACATATTATACACATTGTGGGGCCCATCGTGGAAATCTGATAGCTAAGGATGTTGGAACATCAGTGGCTATTAAAGATGAATTAACATTAATAAATGAAATTGGACTTCTTTTCAACGGTACAATTAAATTCAGACACATACTCTCAAAATTCATATGAAAAAAATAAGACTACTTTGTCCAACAAGATGGAATATAAGAAAAGATGCTATTTTCAAAGTTCTAAATAACTATAACGATATAATCAAATCTTTAGAAGAATTTGACATATTCAGCATAATAGAAAGAGTTGTTAAATATTATATGAATGTAAATACGACTCTTGAAAATACTTATAAGATTACAGAAATTTGTTTAGCGGAATTGAAAAGTCAGAGAGATGATTTGGGTGATAAACATCGAACCACTCACTTGCAATGAAGAGAAAAAATGGAAAATGCCTGAAAGGTTTATAGGTGTATACTTAATGTATTTATTAATAATATATTTATAATTTTATATTTAGATATGAAACTACAGGTAGAAAATTTTTTACGTTAATAAATGGGATAACTGGCTCTGGTTATTAAACAACCATTGTCCGACATTATATATATATATACTGAATGCATCTAAAATATACTGAATTAAATACCGAGTTTATAAATACCCTGATTAAGCATCTTTTTGATATACCAGCTAAATATATAACTAAGGCAACATTTACCAACCATTCTACCCAAATCTATCTCATCAATTCCTCTATCGTCAACATATTTTTCCAAAGATTTTTGATTGCTAAGAAAAATATAAAATTTGCCCATTCATTTATTCGCAATAATATTCCCTTTCATACGCGAATCAGAGGTAGAATTGTCTACCATGCCTACATTAACAAAAAAAATCCTTATGGAATTCCCTCCCTGCCTCTATTAGATCAATCCATTCACACCTGTCCTTTATTACACACCTCAAATCTTACATATCATCTATGTAATATATTCACTTATTTAATCATACATTATTACTATTTTTATAAATTATATTATTTTATCGTTTTGTTTATTTATTTATCCAATTAATTTATCTATTTATTGTTTTCGTTCTATATTGTTATATGCACCTACGAGTGGTGGCCACACCTATGATAAGTGCTAATGAACCTTATTATCATATTATATATATACAGGCCCGTAGCCACAGAGGAGCCTGTGGGGGCAAGGCCCCCTCTGAGATCAGGTAGGCCCTAAAACTTATTTCACATTAAGTTTTTTTCATATAGTATTTACTAGATATTCAAATATATTTATATTAAACAAATATATTTTTATTTTATAATTTTATTATAGTGAGGATCCAATTCAGTATTTATGGTTTTATAACATATTTTCTAAAATTATGGTAAAGTATGGTAAATATTAAAAATATATTTTAATAATTTAATTGTATTTAATTAATAGTTCTATCACGAGTCCCTCATAGTCCCTATCATGAGCAAATAACAAAAAACTATTTGGGTATCTAACTAAAATAGGAGCAGACACATTAATATATCACAGAATAGCAGTAACAAAGTAATCAAATATCCATCAAGAAAAAATAAATTTAAATTATCGTCCATCTGATATCGGAAATGTTTGTCCTAAACGTACAAGTGGTAGAGCATCTTTTGGAAATAAATTAAGAAGATTTCCTGATAATATTTATATATATATAAAATAAAGCACATTTAATGTATATCTATTTGTAGATTATAATACTTTCATAGTATGGAAATGATAAAAGTATCAAACAATAACAGGATATTTAAATAATTATTAAAGCAGTTTATAAAGCAATTTTAATCATATTTTCAATCATTCTCATTTAAAATATGCTTTAAATCAACTGATTTAAAGTTTTTAAAACATCTTTCTACCTAATAAATATATATATTTAAATATTAAAATATTGATATGGGTAATAGTTACATTACGATAATATATTTATAGAATGACAATAGAATAATATATACTATATTTAATGAATATATGAAATGTAATATTATATTATTAAATATAGATATATTATTTATTTATTTAGTGCTACTGAAGACATCTATGAATATCAGACACCAAGAGGGATGGAGATATCATACTCTGAGGAAGACGTACCGAACAGAGAGCAAACTGAACAAGACCCTGATTATCCAGAACCTCAAAGCCGTTCTGATAGGTAAATATAAGTTGTAATTGAAATATAGATATATATAATATCTCTATTATTAATTCATATCGTACATAACTTTAAAAATAAGAATATTATTTCATAATTTAACATTAATAGTTATATATGTATATATTATAAATACATATTCTATCTTTCCATTAAGAGTTTTGTGCCGGATCAGCCACTAACAATTAAAATGCTCATGCGGTGTGGTGTCTCTGAACGTAAAGCGGCCATGATACTAAGTACCAATGATGCAGAGGTGCATTCATATTCTACATCATGACGACTGTAATCGATCGAATACGAAGGTGGAAGGCAAGTGTATAAAGATCCTCTTCCAACTGTTGTGAATGGTCTATAGACTATTCGACGGGAAAATAGACAGTATTAGACAAGTAAATGGAACATTTAAGAACGAAGATCACTTTACGATTGTATCGAGCCCGGTAGTGAGTTTCGTACTCATATTACCGTACCTGGTAAAAGTACGTCTACAAATGTTTCAAATATTATTATCTCCAACATCTGTATCACTAAAGATTTTCCGGATATTAAGGTAGTATTTGTTTAATAAGTATTAATACAAATATATATATATTTATATATAATTATATAAATATTTTTAATATTTAAAATGGAACTTTAGTCATACATTGTCGCATATTATTTTATAATTATAAATAGGTTGTCGGCTGTGATGGATCTGATGTGGACACTGGAAGGATGAATGGCATCATCCGAAATCTAGAACAAAAGCATTAATAAGAAAGTTCAATGGAGTGTAAGTAAATTAATAAATTAATTATGATACTACTTTTCTATATTGAATAGTGAACATATATTACAGACTCTATTTATATAATAGTTGGTTATATTATATAAATAGGGAAAAAATAAAAATCTTCACAATATATCTATTAAATTTTACAGATTTTCCTCATGCCACATGAATAAGTTGCCGCTGAAGAATGTTCTGGCAAAATTTTGAGTTGAAACTAAAGGTCCCAATCTACATGGAGGAGACATTGGACAATCCCTACCAAAAGCTGAAACCAGAGATATTAATCCAGACTTTCCTCCAATAAGAATTAATGATGGTTTTGCAGCTAATCTCGAAGCTGCAACCTATACGACCTCAGATCAAAAATACCTGCGTGATATTCTACTAGTTATTTCTACAGGAAATATTCCAGCTAACTTTTCTAAGAAGTCACCGTGTAAGATTGGGTAGGCCATGTGGCTGACGACAACAAACCATGTTTTAAGGGTTTATATATCTAATAGTGATTCATCTGACAAATTAATTTCAATTACTAAATATATTGTTCATATTTATGCATGCATGAGGTAAAAAAAGAGCCCCTTTGTTAATTTATGGTGCTATGTATGTCTATAATATGATACAAAATACACGTACATTAAACAATAATATCATTTCTGTTAGGGGATCTTTGGCTTGAAACGACTACTTCCTTCACTCTGAACATATATTTGTATGTATGCTGAGTGATAATGATCAGAGTGTAAGGAAGTTATCCGTTGACCGGGTTATAAATGCAAGATCTAGAGTGGAAACAGATATTAGACATTTTAAAATTCTAGTTATAAATTTCTCTGCGGAAAACTATTATAATCTTATAGATTACGATGATTATAGGCTTTACCTATAGGTTAACCATGAGTATTGATGCTGACAAGTTATATTGCATAAATTTCAAAAATATCCATGCCATAACCAAGCTGTAGAGCGTATGTTATACATCGTGTCGGAAACGTCAACTATGCTTGTTTGTCCAAAAAAGAGAGATACCCGTATTTTCATTACTATTGCCCACCGTAAAATGTTTCCTGCATTTGATAGTAAGAAAGACTTGAGTTTATAATTATATTATGTTATATGTACAAAAAAAATATATACATATGAAATATGCGCATTGGTAAGCATTGATCAAATAAGTAAAAATAATGTGTATATCAATTAATAAAAAAAATGGTGTAAAAAATACAAAATTATCGATTTACTTTTTAAAAATTGAAATAAAAGTTTAGTAAAACATATATTAAATTATTAATATATAATATAAATTGAATATTAAAGTTGCTTATTAAATAACTATTTAATTACAACAAAGTGTTTAATCCATTTATTTTAGTGAATAATATTCATTATTATATAGTGTATATACCGTGATACCTAGAAGTGGGTAATGTGGCCACTTCACGATGATTTAAGCCAATCATATCATCTGAAATCAATATTTTTATAATTTGATTTGCGTGCGTCATTATATGAAAACATTGATTGAAATATATCCCAACAATACAAATATATGTACATGCATATTATAATCGTCGTATAAACTTTTAAATTTAATAGAGTATATTTAATTATCTATTAACACAATTATAAAGAACAAAATATATATATATACATTATGTATTACATATATATTATATATTTAATATATATATATATTATATATTTAATATATATATATATATATATATATATATATATATATATATATTTTATATATATATTTTATATATATATATATACATAATGTATATATATATATTTTGTAAAATTTTTTATGTATATATATATTACATAAAATATATATATAAAATTATATATATATATATATATATATATATATATTTATATTATATCAGTTAATGTATTTTTCTAACTACAGTATATAAAAATTGTTTTCTATTGATTAATTTATTTGGTCACACCTCACTGATTTCTATATTTTTTTTCTTCTATTCATACTATTATATTACTTTATACTGTTACAATTCAGTGACACGTATAATAAGTTTCATGTATATAATTTATTGTTTACCTATATATTATCTAGCATTAGTAACTTGTTCACTATATATCAATTCACATAATATACATTATATTATAATGTCATTGTGTTATGAATGTAAATCCATGTTGAAGGATAAATGTATTAAATGTGACTGCGGTTATGCGATTGACTATGAGTGTTTAATTATAGCTGTAATATTACCTAATGATTATAATAATCTAACACAATCTAAATATGCGTTACACTAACTTTCTTCTCCGTATTTTAAATTTATTTGTAAAACATGTTTAAACTATAATGATATAGATATATCAAATAGTATATCTGATTCTGATTCTATGAATAGTTTAAATAACTTATCTAATAAAATCAATGATATACTCGTAGCATAGATATGTATTTCTTTTAAAACCAACATATAACATCGATTAATTATATATTAGTAATGTACGCTTAGTTTTCATCATATAAACAATAATTGAAAACATTATTTTACATTTTAAAAGCTTATAAAAAATAGCTTTAAAAGCTTATACTTTAATTCAAATTTATATTATAAACGACACATAGTTCTGAAAAGTCACCCCATATAGGTGAAACTGTATGTTTGTTGTATACAACATCGAATTTCACATTTTCACATAAATGTTATATCTTTCATATTAGAAAACTATTTGTATGATATATACTAAACTATACTATAAAATAATGTATAGACACTGAATGCGATACATAAACTCAACGTTATCTACATTGTGTTATCAGTATCCTTAACATGTCCTCATATCATGTCCCTCCATACAGTGTTATATGCAAGTGTGAAGTGACGCCAAGGCAGAAGAGAATAATGTGTCGCATGTGCCGCAAGTATACCCATACGGCAATAGCTCGGAGATGACTGAAATCACCTGTTGAACTTCCAAAAGAATACGACAAATATACGTGTAACGTATGCAGACATAAGGTTACTTGCGTATATATATATATACATATGTAGCAGACGAGCGTCTTATATATGGTTATATAGTTGTTTTTCAGTTTATATTATATATTTTTAATTAGTTATTTTATTTAGTTATGTAATAATTATAAATGTTAATTTCATCTAGTGATTTTTGTGTTTTTAGTTAATGTTATTTAGTTTATTATATATTTTTAATTGGTTTTATTTTTGTTTTCATTTATGTAATAATTAAAAGTAGAAATGTTGATTTTATATATATTGATTTTTGTGTTTTTTATTTTTAGTGTTTTTATTTAGTGTTACATTACCGTCGCATGGAAATAATATAATCTGAATTATATTAGATTTAACAATATTATTTCATTTTTGATTAGACCTTGACACGTGGAGGTTTGTAAAATATTTAACATATTATTCCATATTGTAATGCTGTATATTCTTAAACAGTTTTAGTGTATGGTTTTGTTGTCTTGATGATTTATAAATAAAGAGTAAATACAACGTTCCTCTATCATTTTGACGAGTGGTGTCTTATTGTTACATTTATTTCGACCCTCATTATTACATACATATATATATATATATATATATATATATATATATATATATATATATATATATATATATATATATATATGTATATATATATGTATCAGTATTAGTATTAGTTTACACATTCGAAATTTAATTATTTATAATGGATGCTAGCATTTAACATGCATTTATTTCAATACTTATTATATAGTATTATATATCAGTAATACTATTTATTATAAGCATTATACAATATATCACGTATTGTATAATAATTAATTTAATTATATACATAACATATAATGGAAACCAATGACGTAACAATTCGTGAAGCGACGCGTAGATTACTCCCGATCCTTTGATAGTATTTGATATTACGATTAAAATCTAATTAATGAGTTGCTAATTACAATCGAGCTGATATACCACATGCATCTGGTCGTGCCATCGACTCGCGATATACAATGAGTAGATCCATGCAATGTATTTATATAGTATACATTGTGTATTGTATAGTATACTATAGTGCCATATTGCACTATAATACACTATATATATACTTCCCCTACATATTCTCATTGTTTATATGTTTAGTTTATATATCAATATCGTGTATACCATCCATAATGTGTAATAATATATGCACATGTACATAATGTGTATATATATATATATATATATATATATATATATATATATATATATATATATATATATATATATATATATATAGATACATTAATATATGTATACATAAATAAATATATTTATTTGAATATAATTGAGTGTATATTATTATATCTGTTTTAATTTTAATTGATATTTCAAGGTATTTAATTTGTTAATTTGTTTAATATTAGCTTATGTAATATTTGGGTTCCAATTTTATTATTGTTTACGTTATGTTCTCAATAGTTATATATTTTTAATATATATATTTTCTTCTATATATTTTACTTATATAATAATATGATGATTAATTTATGTAATTTAATTAATAGTAAGTTATCTAAAATGTATGTCTATAGTATAGAGTCTATACTATATAGTATATACTGAATGCATATGCACATTAACGATGCATGTATATTTCATTATTATTTAAATTAACTTAACTTAATATGAATGTTTGATATATCGAAATGCTACCAATCTTCAACATCAACATTGAGTTATTAAATTAATATAATTTATATTTATATATATATATATAGGATCAACCGAACTATTGGTCCACCGGTCGAATCTACGGTCATTTTCACGGATATTGTATGACCGTGTTGGGGTCATTTCTCCGGTCATTTATAATGTCAGAACTATTGGTCCACCGGTCATTTCGATTTTTATTTTATAATATATATTGAAATTATAAAAATAATGGTTTAGTTATACTTGAATATACGTATTATATTTGGATTATTATTTAACTTATGTCATATGACATATGACAATATTAATTGCAATTTAATATATTATTTATATCCGTATTATAAAACCGTTACATTATAGGTAATACATACACTCCTCAGATTGCTATAAATAAGGAATGTAGGTCGTAAATACTTCATTATTGATTTTGAAATCAAGCAAAATGCCCAACTTTAATTTTTGACACAATATAGGCGTATCTATTAAAGTTAAAGTAGGAATTTTAATTCGTAGATTTGATAATAACTTTTATTTAGATTGGGATAATAGACAGTTATCGCTTATACCACAAGAAAAAAAAACCGATAGATAGTAGGACACAGCCGAGAAGACAAGAAGTTAGAGAGATAAGGCTGCTGAAAGATGCCATGAGTAGCACAGATTTTAGGTTAGTACACTTTATACATAAATATACATATTTATATATTATATTATTACTCTACTTTATTATTATATATTATATTTTTGCTTATACGTACAACTATATATTTTCAATTAATAAAACTCTTAAATATCATTGTTTTTATTCAAATATAATACTTATATTCTAGTATAAATAAACCATTATTTTTTTATAAAAATCCAAATGACCGGTGGACCAATAGTTCTTACAGTAGAAATGACCGTAATATACATGTTATCAGTAAATATAAGTTAAATAATAATCCAAATATAATACATATATTCACGTATAACTAAACCATTATTTTTATAATTTCACAATATATTATATAATAAAAATCGAAATTACCGGTGGACCAATAGTTCTGACATTATAAATGACCGGAGAAATGACCCTGAAATTGATGCGAAAATACAATATATGTGATTATACAAATTCCCGTGTATATATATACTCCACGGAAAAACAAGTGTATATGATACTAGCGTTAAAATCATTAAAATGCCAATATATTGGCTATAGCAAGGTAACACGGGCGAAGCCGGGCCCCAGACGCCAGTAAATATGTGTATGTGTAACTGCTATAACAACCACATTAACATCGGCACCACACTCACACCCATACACGATAATGGCCGAATGTATAATTTACGCAACTGCAGTCTTTAGATATAAAAAAATAAGTAAATTGGATATTATGATCGAGTGACATATATGATCGTCGTATTGTTCACTTGATCCATTGATTGTACAGCATGGCGCACTATTAATAACGAAATCAATCAACCATTGTTACAATGGTTGATTGATTTCGTTATTAATATTGCGCCATGCTGTACAATCAATGGATCAAGTGAACAATACGACGATCATATATGTCATACAATGGTTGTAGCTACGTACTATTTATAGTATACATTGTCTACTTACTTACTATATGGAGAAAGGAAAATGCGTCTAAAATGTATTATACTCTATATAGAGGAGGTAGAACATACAAAAAAAAATACACTAACCAACAATTGTTGAGCTTATAAGATTGCATAAGGTAAGATAATCGAATATATATATATTATATATATATATATATATATATATATATACCTACATAATGTATAATATATATTATCAAATTCAAACTAATAAATACAAAGTATATATTAGAAGAACGAGAAAATGCTATATATATATATATATATATTATATATTATGTAGGTATATATATATATTATTATATATATACTCTATATTAATTAGTTTTAATTAAATAATCTGTAGGAACCGTAGACATTATAATTTGGAATACCTGATTATAATTTATATGGTGGGAACTAACCGATTCGCAGTGGCTGATGTTTTGGTGCAGATATACGTGTAGCTTCATGAACCACTCGTTTGACCTCTAGGCTTAGCTTCTGGTTATTCATGCCATTCCAGCCGAGGTCACCGATATCATGATATACGCTATACACAAACATATACATACATGTTACACAGCGAAATTAGAATCTATAAGCATTAAAACCGTCTGCTTTTATTCAAGTAGCAAGTGATTATGTACATGCGTCATGCATGAATGCTCCTGCCTATATGCATGAGCGCACTTCGATTTGAGTGGTCAGCGGTTTAGTATATGTATTACTTTTTATATTAGTCAAACTAAGTATACATTATAATTGATTTGACAATCGTATTTATCTATGTTGTATTGCAAACAAAATATCATACTTAGGAATACCAACAATACATCATATAGATTATGATTAATAGATTAATAATAACAGATATGTGTATTACATTTTCTAATTAATAACATTATATCTTTAATCATTGTTAACAATAAAAAAGTAGATATATCGGCTGTATACATGTATTCGTTTTAGAACATTTATTAATATAAGTCAAATATCTAATATTTTTAAATATATTTAACGTATACGTTATAATAATCATAAGTATAATGAATACCAATACATATTCTATAAGGTCATTTAAAATATAGACGCACGCAACGGGCGATAAACTCGTGCGACGCACGCCGTGCGTTGACTAACACGCCCTTTTGTAAAATATTATATAACATTTAACTGGTGGAATATTCCTAATACCCATAAAAATGCATATGTAAAAATCAATAATAAAATGTCTATATTGCCATATTCTATAGAATTGTATACCAGGTCATTTATATATTTATATATAGACGCGCGCACTAAATTACTTCGTTAAAATATTATGTAACATTTATTTTTGCTAGTGGAATGTTCCTAATACAGGGTAGTAAGTTACTACTAGTAACTCCCCTCTAATAATACTTGTAAAACGTGCCTATAAATTTACTAAAGCTAATATAACCGATTAGGATTATAAACTAAATCAATAACCGTATTAAAAATACCTACTAAATTTAAAAATTATATATATACAATCTAAATATGATCATACATATTATTATATAATAAATATATAATGAATTGGATAATTCATGAATTCATAATATATATATATATATAATTTGTTTACATTAATTTTAAATCATAAATAAATTTGTATACTTCCCCAAATGGTCATAATATAATTTAGTATACCTAATGATATTATCATATATATATATATATATATATATATATATATATATATATATATATATATATATATATCATAGATCTAAAATAAAGTCAAATAAATGTTATGCGTATGTACATAATAAGTGTATACAATATTATTTCTTGGAATATAGTTTACAGATATTTGTATCTATTTTTAAACTAAAATAAACTTTCAATATTATATACCTATAGGTATACCACAGATTTTCCGAAGGCTTCGCAAAATCTTTGGGTATACTATAAATAATAATAATGGCATTGATTTATTTTATTATGAAACAACTAGAGTAAAATAATTACACTATATTTTAATAATATTTGTTATAAATCATATATTAAATTATTTAAATGTTAAATGATTTACTTATAACTTCAAATAACTACATTATTGAAAACATTGACAATTATTATAAAAAGCATTAAATAAATTATAAATATATATATATATATATATATACGAAAATATAGTAAACAATATGTATTTAGATATAAATATTCATTGCAATATAAATGTCTGGAAGAACCATAGATTTATAGTTTACAAGATTTAAAAGATTATAAATCTATGGGAAGAACATTGTTTTCCAACAAATTAAAATCTTTAATAAAATAAATAAAACGATACATAATAACATATGCATTAAAAAACTGTTATAAACATATACAAATTAAATACATCATTTATCATTTAATCAATATGTCAATGAATACTACTAGTGTAATATCACATTAAATACCATTGTATATATATATATATATATATATATATATATATATATTTATATAGAATACTAAATACTAAAGTACGGGATTCCTCAAGGTTATATTATGGGGCCCTTATTTTTTATAATTTTATAAATTTCAAATGTTTTAAAAAATGTATATAATACTAATTTAAATTAATATTCTGACTATACACCACTAACAGTTTACCCTAATAGTATTGGTGAAACTAACCAAATTACTTCACATATATATGAATAAATTAAAATATTAATATTTGGTTTAATATAAATTTCTATTAATTTAATAATTAAAAAACTTAATATACACACAACTAAAATACTTCTATATTGTAATACTACACTTACTAATGATATAATAATTAACAATATACACATTTAAATAGTAGATAACTATACATATTTGGGTTTATATTTAGATACACAATTATCATTTACATCAATTTTATTTTATAATAGTAACATTTTAAAACTTGATAATCTTATAACTTAGAAATAATTTAATTATATATAATCTTTTTAATTAATAAATATGGTATAATATATATAATATATAATATATAATATATATGTATAATATATATAATACAAAATTATGTTTAATATAATAGAAATAAAACAACATTTATTCTATCACTAATGAAAACTTATAGATTTCAAAATACAATATTTTTCAAAGGACCTAAGCTTTATAATTTAATTATGGTTAATAATATTGTTATTAACTATTACAATTACTCATACTCTAAAACTCAAGAAAATCGTAAAATAATTTTTTATTAAACAGTATTGTAATAATTCATTTTTTATAAATATTAATTATTATAATTTAGGCAAATATCTCTTCTTAATCACTTAACATTTTCACATTTGTATTATAGTAACATTATTACAAAATGTACACTTTATATTATAAACGGTATTACAAATAAAATATTAAATAGTATTAAAAGTATAAAAAAGTAATATTAATAAAAACTATAAATAGGAATATAATCTTTAAAAAAAAACAGTATTAAAATTATAAACATGTTTGTCCTCCAGTATTAAATTAAAATCTAAAAAACATGATTTAATTTATTGTATATTGTTTTATATTGTTTAAATTTTAATATTCTTTTTTTTTTTTATATTACACTATTATAATATTATACTTATTGCATTTTGTATGCATATTATATAATAATAAATTATTTATTAACAGTATTTAATTTTTATTTAAACAGTATTAACATATAGGATATAATTAACATACCTATGTATTATTGATAGTCCACATTATTTATTTTTCTCTTTCTTTAATAATTAACTTTGAATGTCTATTTACGAATCACAACTTTTATTTGTATTATCTGTATAACTTTAATTATATCTCATTTATTATAATTATAAAATTACAATAATTATTGTAATTTTATATTTTATCTTGGTTTCTAATTTTTAAATTTATATTATTCTTATATGTGATTAACCTTTTTTTAATTATGTCATTGTTTGTTTATATTACCGGGAATTACTTCCCGATATTACTATGACTTTATTATTATTTGTATAATTATTGTTATCTTATTTTTTATTATAATGTAAATGATGATATGACATTGCCAATGTCACATTGCACATACTGTCAGTAAGTTTCGAATCAATAAAGCTTATCACTTTCACTGATCCTCCAGACTTTATCTATACACTGATTGCATTCATATATATATATATATATATATATATATATATATATATTTGTGAAAGACTCGACAAGCCATGCTTTTTCTTTCATCAGGCTATTGCCAATCTTATATTATTATATATATATATATATGTAAAAACTGTAATATATTATATTATTAATATAATGTAATAATTCAATATTATATAAAACTTTATTGAATTATGATAACAATAATACTATATTAATTATTATAAATTATTTCTTATATATATTATATTCACACACACACACGCACACACACACACACACACACACACACATACACACACACACACACACATATATATATATATATATATATATAGCCGTTAACATTCTTGTAACTTAGTTGTATTAATTAATTATGATTAATATTAGATTAACTATAAATTGTACACAGGTGATGAAGTATGGTTTATTAGATATCGTTACATGTATTCAGTGGTTACTATGGTAATACTCGTCGTAGGCAATGAACATATGAATTTCCTCCGGGGAGTTACTTCATTACATCATTACAATTTTATTACAATTAACACCATTTATAAAAACATAAATATACTTTTACCATATATTTTGTATACGCATAGAAAACGACGAATATTTACATCGTTTACTTATATATGTGTAAACTGTACAGTGTACAATGTACATGCATGTTATATATATATATATATATATATATATATATATATGTTACTATATAATGTAGTTATATACTGACTTTTAGTACACAGTCTAGAGGTATCTCTATAATACTACATATCTCAACGATACCACCTTCATTATATTTCATAAGTATATTAGGTATTATATATATTTAATAAATTAATTAAAAATATATTTAACAAACACATTTATTTTTCAAAAGAAACTCCTGACCCCTATGGTTCCCCTTAAGGTTACATTCTAGGTTCACTTCTATTCTCAATATATATAGCACCTATAGAAACTATCATAGTACAGTACAATATATCAAATTATCACTAGTTGATTTAGTATCAGTAATAATATTATCTATTAGTCATGTACTATTAGTATTATGATACGTATCTAAAGATTGACTGCAACTAAAGAGAAAGTTATAGTCAGTGATGAACGTAAGGACATATCAGTGATGAAAACAAGGACATGACATTGATGAACGCGTTTACACTTACAATTAATGCGAGTTAAAGATGAATTAGCATCATCATCAATACAAGGACGAAGTTGCTATGAATTAGAATATGTTTATTGAAAACACACAATTAAGATCTGTAGAAGATTCTTTATAAGTATGGTGGTAAATGAGGCCACTTCTAATCGCCTCTGAATTAAAGGAAGGTCTAATATAAATTATTTTAAATTGACAATGAAATGAGCTTACTATGCGAATTGATGGGAGCATCATCCTTTCAAGGAGCGATATGTGTAGATTATCAAACTGTGAACAAAAAGATACATTAGTAGTATAATTTAGATGAATATTCAAATAATTCTTTCAAATAAGTAATGTTGCCACTCGCGGGGATGGAATATGTTACAATTGATGCATTTGATACGATTTTAGATTTGTATGTAGGTGCCCTAGATGCGGATATAGATTTTATTGATGATTTTATCAGAGAATAATTATTTAGTAGTATCACTGATACTACTGTATCAGTCATATGGGAATGAATTCGGGTAATGATTTGAATTGTAATGATGTTATTAATTTGATTAATTAAATAAGTAACTCTAATATCTAATTGATCAACAGAGATGTCCGTCTGACACTCTCGGTATCTCAGAAACCATATATCCTACAAACAAAATTGTAATGAATAAAATATTCACAATAATAAAAATAGTCTAAAAAAGTATTTTTTATTTTTGAATTATTCAAAATATTTCTAATATATCCAATAAACTGATTTTTTTTATTACGTTTTTAAATTTATGAGAACAAATGTCAACTTAAAACCTTTTTAAGATTATACAAATGTATAGATATAAAATGTAATACTATATAGTTTACACTATATAATATATATTATTAAAAAATAAAGCATTCTAAAAATGGTATTTTTAATTTCTATATTTTATAGTGGTAGGGTGTCCTATATAGGGTGTCCGTATTATAACACAGGATGTCCGTATTCGGACATGGGTACCGAATACGGACACCACCGTTATCTATAGAATTAAAAGATTAAATAAAATTTTAAAATTACAATAATATCTATAATCATATAATATTAATATATTGTAATTTTTGAATACAAATAATGAGTCATACAAATTAAGACCATTTATTGTTAAAGTATCCGTATTAGGTGTTCACTTTCCCCTATACGTTATTGTACTACAATTAATTTTCGAAAATATTATAAATATTAAGTTTGAAATTACTTAATTATATTGCGAATATTGTACGTAGGACATATCCTACATAGGAGTTTTATATAGTTTCTGAAAGACTATTTAATTCCAAGTAGAAGCAATATATATATGTGTATAATAATATAACATATATATATGTACAAGTATATATACTTAAATTATTATAGAAATTATTAGAGTAACCTAATTATGTTTCTAAAATAAATAAATTAATTATTATCATATAAACAAAATATTATGAACGTAAATAACGGTACACTTATAAAATAAGATAACACCATTATAGGTACACTATAGTTTATAACAACAGCTGATGTTGTATTACGAATTATAATAGAAATTAACAATTAATATCAGTATTTATATCTATATTCTAATTTTCTTTATAATTAAATCATAACTATTTAAATTATTATTAAATATAAATACAATATTAAAAAGTTAATGAGCCGAGTCAGCTAGCGAGAGGTAGGACCTATTACTATTCTTTGTGTGGCAGGAGGTTGGGTTCGAGTCCCATTCATGGCAAATTTTGTTTTCATCTTTTTACAATATATAATTATATTTTTAATATATATATTAATATAATAATTTACAATTTATTAATATATATATATATAAAAGTATATGGGTATATTATTAGGTAGGATGTCTATTAATTTATGATTATTATCATAACACACGCACATTGTGCGTCGCACATTATGAACAAATAACGCTGATTGGTTATATAATTGAAAGGGTGTCGATATTACGTGCAATTAGGGTGTCGGTATTATGAAAATGTATGTTGCTTAGGTAAACGTCAATAACTTTGTAACAAATTATGAAAAATACAAAATATTTTCGGAAAGATTGTAAAACATAATTAGAACTATACGATGTATTTGACATTTTTTAAATATATAAATTTTCAAATGATTGAGAATCGATATTGTACTTCAAAAATTTAGAGTTGTAACGAAAAAATCAGTTTTTTGTTTATAATTAAAAAAATATAAATATTAAAAAAAAAATATAGTTATATGAATTAGAATTATATTGATTAACATTTCATACATTAATTATTTGTTGATTGGAATAATATCGAATTATATTTTTGGAGACCTCTAGGGTGTAGATATTACGTGAATGTTGATATTAGAGCACTCTCCCCTATATATTTCTGGTAACAATAGTATTAAGTAAATGGCACTATTGTAAAATACAGTATGGATTATATCACATATATATATATATATATATATTACTTACCTTGCCAGGTCGAGCTTGATCGGCATTGATTGACACGTACTCTCCATTCCTCTCGATTCATCATTGCGTTTGGTAGCTCTTCGTAGTTGCAGCTTGTGTCTTCCATTAGCTGATCTACGAAGGTTTTGACGGGAGGTCCTCGAGATCTTCGTCTATGTATGGGTAGCCATAGCAGCACATCGCTAACAACCTCTTTTAACTTCTCCAGCAATGGCCTGAGAAGCGTAGCCTTTGTTCGCGTATTGTGTCTGTAATCTTTGGTATTTTACCATATAGGTTTTTATTGGACATATGGTCTCTCCATGAAATATTTAGCGCTGCCCGTAACATTCTGGTGTAAGATCCATTTATTTTTTTCTCCAAGGCTATTGTCAGGGTCCAGGTTATAGCTCCATATACCAATACAGATTCAACTGTGGCTCTGAAAAAGTTATTGACAGATTTGATGTCCAAATTTTATTAAGGTTATTCAGTACAGCCCATGCTTTGCCTATTCGGATGCTAACGTCATTATCAGTGGAGGCAATATAACTACCGAGGTATTTAAAATATAATACATTCTTGATTGTTTCTCCATTTAAACTTTTCATACTCATACTCACAGACGAATCTTGATTTAAGGACATATATTCCGTTTTACTGACATTAATACATATATCTATATCTTTGGAAATTTCTTCTATTTGATGTAGAATCGTATTTGCCTCTTCAATGGAGTTTGTCGTAATAGCAATATCATCAGCATATTCTATATCTGTTACGCGCGTTGCCGGATATCTTCTACTTTTACGTTCTGTGATTATCAGTCCAAGATTCTCAATATCCTTTAGTGAATTGCTCAGTACATAATCGAGGCAAATGATAAATAAAAATGGTGCAATTGTGTCTCCTTGTAGCACACCTGTTGTTATGTTGAAGAAAGGGGTATCTCCATCAGTGATCTAACCATTGAACATGTATTTTTATAGAGCATCATGATTGCGTTCACTGTTTCTTCCGGTATTCCATTGAATTATAATTGATCTCATCTTTGCTATATCAATTGAGTCGAAAGCTTTTGAAAAGTCAATAAATAGCAATATTGCAGGAATATGTTTTGCCTTAACTCCTTCTATTATCCGTCTGATAGCTAATATTTGTCCTGAGGTTGATCGATTAGTTCTAACCCATTTTTATTGTTCTCAGAATAGGATCAACGTATGGTCTTATCCGGTTTAGTATCATCAGGTTGTAGATTTTTGCAGCAATAGGCGTGAGAGTTATTCCTCTATAGTTATCTGTTATGGTAATATTTCCTTTTTTAGGAAAAGGTAGAATGCAACCTTTTGTCCATCTCTCTATGGGATCTTGGCTATAGGATTACACGCTTTTGCAAGATTTTAATAATATGTCTTGGAATTCCTTTATCTTCCAAACTATACTTATATATATCATATAATATATTATATATGTAGTATACTACTCTGATATATATTGTATACGCAGAATATATCCTTCTATAGAAGGATATATTCTGCGTATACAATATATCAGAGTATAGTATAGATCCAGGCACTGTGAAATATAAAACCATATCCTGCAGTGATGATACGTGTAATGAACAAGCAGCTAGCCAGCACAACGAGAAAGGCTGTAACTACTGCAATTGACCGCACTGGTCAAGATACACAGGAGGTTAGTTGTGGTCATTCTCAATAGGTGTCCGTCCAACCACCGGATGATCACGACGGAAGCAACAGCAGAATATACGGAGTGTAATCGGCACAGGCGAGACACGACGTTTATTACAGCTTACCTTAAATTGTAGATATACCTATATGTAACAGAGAGGTAGAGCTTCTTTGTTGTTAAATACATTTATTAAACTCTAAAACATATATACATTAAACACTGAAAGATACATAATAAACACAAACCGTTGTGTCCCCTGATTATGCACGGTAAACAATAATTAGTAATGCGATGCTTATGTGATTTTGCTTAATGCGATGTTAAAGTAATATAATAATAACACAATGATAAATGTAGCGACATCCACATTTTGTCGAACGCCGTCACGTACCAATGAACACGCCGCACGCACTAATAGCACTTAGCAACGTCCTACCTAGATGCGTCATTGCAGCTTCTCTCTAGATACCTGTCCCGCAGCCTAAACACTCGCTTCACCAGCTCTATAGAGTATACTGGTATACCACATATAGGTAGATGTTTCTACTTGAAGAGCAGACTCCATAGGGCATATTCGGCAGATAATTATTATCTGAGAATAATCGAAGTTAATTTTGTATATATATAGTCTATGTAGCCTATATATATATGCATGATACTATTTATTAAAAAAACGAATTATCTTTAAACAATATATTATCTATAGATAATGTATTGAATAGAAATACACATATGCATGATACGAGAGACACATATGAATGTTATATCAACCAACATAGTTATATCAAACTTTTGTAAAGCGACGATACTTGGTTTGCCCTAGCTACCTCTGGAACAAACTCGCCATCATTTAATACTGTGTATACCCATACTGCTGCCTTCAAACACAAAGTATATCACTAGTAGTTATTAACTACCTCTCATTCCACGACATCAATATTATACCTAATTCATTTTGTATATTTTTGTTTTATTCTATTATTTGTATAAGTATATACTATAATAAACTAATATACTCTTATTATAGTATCATAATATTTACTATAAATCTATGATTACCTTGCATAATGTACTAATTAGGTAAACTATAGTTTATAATATATATATTAGTATTTGAATTAACTATAGTTCTATAGAGCTATAGCTCTCGATTTATAATGCTTCTCTAGTTCTTCCGATAATAAGTATAAAATTAATATAAATTAATATACTAAGTTAATATAGAATTTATAAAAAAGAGTATATCAATGTATTTTATTACACAAACAATCAAATAGAAAGTTTATACAAAAATCACGTAATCATTAAATATAATGTGTACTTATTCGGGATTATTGCAGACTGCTCATATTTCTCGGTGCTCGTGTACCTAGATCCTTGAATGTACCTAGATCCAACTTTACAGCCAGGCGAGCCATATTTCGTTATCCACATGATTGTATCTACGTAATAGTGGTTTGATTATGTGAATGTGTATACGTAATATGTCCACATCTCTTATCATTGTCCACATACCTTAATGTTCTTGTTAATCATTGGTTATCTTTAATTATATGCGTATATTCATTAGGGAATATTGCATAAGTAACGCGACTCACAATAGTTGCAAATATAATAATCAAATTATACTAAATGTCAGATAACTATAACTATAGTTATATAACCTATTAACTTATTGTTTACAGATGTTTGTCAATATATCATATATTAATAATTAACTTACTATCAATATGTGTTTATTTATAAATAGATTTACTTATAAAATTACATTTCTTCCATATTACAACACGAATTATTGGCAATATATATATATATATATATAAAGGCGCACATTTACGTAGGCTACATGGAGATATATAACGAGAAGGTGGCGGGTCTCTTAGACCGAAGTAATGTTGGACACCTGAAGATATGGGAACGCCCAAATACGGCATAATGGCCTACTTACTAGATATATATATATATATATATATAAATATAGGGGAAAGTCCCCGATTACCGACCCCCTCCTAATACCGACCCCCTCCTAATACCGATCCCCTCTCGTATCTCAGTAACTATAATAGATATCCAAAAATTATATATACATGAACTGTTAGTAATTTGATGATAAATATGAATAAGTATTTTGTTTTTAAAAATATTCAAAACTACAATTGTTATTTGAGAAAATGTAATATTCTGTTTTTTCTTTTTAAATATTTGAATAATAACTTTTTTTAAATCATTGTAAATACTTTATTAATTAAAGACAACTTAATAGGTACTACTAACCATAATATTGTAGAACAATAAAATGTTTATAACTAGTATACAAATATTTTAATTTGAATAACTATTACCCAATATATCTTACTTATAGCAACCTATATGATTTTCCTATTACAGACCCCCTAAATTACCCTAATACCGACCTCATGTGATTTATAATATCCAATCAAAATAGATCCGTATTTTACTTTAAAATATGTTGTAAGTTCTTTGTGTATCATTGATATAGATTTAGGATTCATGATTCCAGTTGATTATATACATACTTCTTAATAAATAAATATTAAATAATAATATACACTATTTTAATATAATTACTATAAAGTTTAAATTTATATTTAATATTACTATTAAAACATAAATTCAATAAAAAATGAATTGCGTGCATGTTATAATTAATTATATTTAAGTATATATACTATTTTTATCGGATATTATAATACTACAATTATTTATACCCCGATTATTTTAGGGGGTCAGTAATAGGAGAAGGGGGTCGGTATTAGGAACAGGTATCCAATTACCGACCCCCCTGTTTATTCTTGTCAATGTAATTATATCAAAAATTTAAAATAGCAACATTATTCATTGCCATAATATTTTCCTATTTATAAAATTTCACATAAATATATTTAATATTGAATAAGTTATTACAAATAATCATTTAGGGGTCGGTAATCGAAGAATTTCTCCTATAATAAGTTAATAATTTTTGCAATACATAATATGAAGTTCATATTATGAGCAATATATATATAAATGTGAAGTTTTTCATTTATATTTTCAATGAAATTATTTATATTTTATTAATATACATTTGTTAAATTTTATAAATATTATTTATATAAGTATGTATATATTACCTATATCACATTAACATATTTAATTGAATAACTTTTACTAAATGTATCACATATAAATAATAGATATTTATTCATAACTATATAATGTGAGAATTTATTATAAATTTATATTTTAAAAAATTATTTAAAAGAAGTTTATTAATTGTTAATTATAAAGCTGAATATATACAAAAAACAAATAAATATAACATATATGCATACACACATATATAATATATTAAATAAAGTAATATAGTAAACCTATTACATATAAAATATCTATTTATAATAGTGAATTTTCAATTTTATAATTCTATTATTATCACGTACATTATAATGTACTTGATAATAGTAATACTATATATATATATATATATATATATATATATATATATATATATATATATATATATATATATATAGTTTACCATTTAAGATTTAAGATTTAAAGACATATATACATTATCAAATATTTAATAAGTTCGGTTAAATAAAGCCGACAACATAAATATTTAAATTATTTAAAATTACAAAATATATATTTTAAAGTAAATTAAATTATATTTCCATATGTTATAATAATTTATTAAAATATTCAATAAATTAGATTAATTGAACAAATTAATTCTAAAAAATAAAGTATTAAAAATAAATATTGATATTACGTGTAGGTTTAAAAATAAAAATATATAAATACTATAAATATTGATAATTTACAATTAGTCATGTTGAAGAAAATCATACATTAATACAATTAAATAATGTTATATTAAAACTTTTATTTTAACTATATAATCCATTATTAATACTTGCTGTAATTATTAATTATTTATTTATTATTTCATTAAATACATATAGGTATTATATTATATAATACAAGTTTAAAAACAATAGATATGCATTTTATTTTATTGAATGACATAAAATATATATCATGGTTGGCAGTTAAAGGAATAAGTATATATATAAATTTTAAAATAAATTACTTTTTATTAGTTATTAAATAATATATCTAGTTAAATAAACAATGTTAAACAATGATATCACTAGGGATTATTGTTAGACAATCCCTCACATTATAGTTGATTTTCGTTGTCAAGATATTTCTTTAGATCCTGCAACTGTATGTTTTGTCCCGCGTGTTCTTGCATCAAATCAGCCACATAACTATATTAATTATTGAAATATATTAATTGTGTACCTATATTAATTGTGTACCTATAATAATTGTGTACCTATATTAATTATAGAGATATATTAATTGAGTACCTATATTAATTATAGAGATATATTAATTGAGTACCTATATTAATTATAGAGATATATTAATTGTGTACCTATATTAATTGTGTACCTATATTAATTATAGAGATATATTAATTGTGTACCTATATTAATTGTGTACCTATATTAATTGTGTACCTATATTAATTGTGCACCTATATTAATTGTGTACCTATATTAATTATGTACCTATATTAATTGTGCACCTATATTAATTGTGTACCTATATTAATTGTGTACCTATATTAATTGAGTACCTATATCAATTGTGTACCTATATTAATTGTGTACCTATAATAATTGTGCACCTATATTAATTGTGTACCTATATTAATTATGTACCTATATTAATTGTACCTATATCAATTGTGTACCTATATTAATTGTGTACCTATATTAATTGTGTACCTATATCAATTGTGTACCTATATTAATTGTGTACCTATAATAATTGTGTACCTATAATAATTGTGCACCTATATTAATTGTGTACCTATATTAATTATGTACCTATATTAATTGTGTACCTATATCAATTGTGTACCTATATTAATTGTGTACCTATATTAATTGTGTACCTATATCAATTGTGTACCTATATTAATTGTGTACCTATATTAATTATAGAGATATATTAATTGAGTACCTATATTAATTATAGAGATATATTAATTGAGTACCTATATTAATTGTGTACCTATATTAATTGTGTACCTATATTAATTATAGAGATATATTAATTGAGTACCTATATTAATTATAGAGATATATTAATTGAGTACCTATATTAATTATAGAGATATATTAATTGTGTACCTATATTAATTGTGTACCTATATTAATTATAGAGATATATTAATTGTGTACCTATATTAATTGTGTACCTATATTAATTGTGTACCTATATTAATTGTGCACCTATATTAATTGTGTACCTATATTAATTATGTACCTATATTAATTGTGCACCTATATTAATTGTGTACCTATATTAATTGTGTACCTATATTAATTGTGTACCTATATCAATTGTGTACCTATATTAATTGTGTACCTATATTAATTATAGAGATATATTAATTGAGTACCTATATTAATTATAGAGATATATTAATTGAGTACCTATATTAATTGTGTACCTATATTAATTGTGTACCTATATTAATTATAGAGATATATTAATTGAGTACCTATATTAATTGTGTACCTATATTAATTATAGATCTATATTAATTGTGTACCTATATTAATTGTGTACCTATATCAATTGTGTACCTATATTAATTATAGAGATATATTAATTGAGTACCTATATTAATTGTGTACCTATATCAATTGTGTACCTATATTAATTATAAAGATATATTAATTGAGTACCTATATTAATTGTGTACCTATATTAATTATAGATCTATATTAATTGTGTACCTATATTAATTGTGTACCTATATCAATTGTGTACCTATATTAATTATAGAGATATATTAATTGAGTACCTATATTAATTGTGTACCTATATTAATTGTGTACCTATATTAATTATAGAGATATATTAATTGAGTACCTATATTAATTGTGTACCTATATTAATTATAGATCTATATTAATTGTGTACCTATATTAATTGTGTACCTATATCAATTGTGTACCTATATTAATTATAGAGATATATTAATTGAGTACCTATATTAATTGTGTACCTATATCAATTGTGTACCTATATTAATTATAAAGATATATTAATTGAGTACCTATATTAATTGTGTACCTATATTAATTATAGATCTATATTAATTGTGTACCTATATTAATTGTGTACCTATATCAATTGTGTACCTATATTAATTATAGAGATATATTAATTGTGTACCTATATTAATTGTGTACCTATATTAATTGTGTACCTATATTAATTATGTACCTATATTAATTGTGTACCTATATCAATTGTGTACCTATATTAATTGTGTACCTATATTAATTGTGTACCTATATTAATTGTGTACCTATATTAATTATATACCTATATTAATTGTGTACCTATATTAATTATAGAGATATATTAATTGAGTACCTATATTAATTATAGAGATATATTAATTGAGTACCTATATTAATTATAGAGATATATTAATTGTGTACCTATATTAATTGTGTACCTATATTAATTGTGTACCTATAGTAATTATATACCTATATTAATTGTGTACCTATATTAATTGTGTACCTATATTAATTGTGTACCTATATTAATTGTGTACCTATATTAATTGTGCACCTATATTAATTGTATACATATATTAATTATGTACCTATATTAATTGTGTACCTATATTAATTGTGTACCTATATTAATTGTGTACTTATATTAATTGTGACCTATATTGATTGTGTACCTATATTAATTGTATACCTATATTAATTGTGTACCTATATTAATTATGTACCTATATTAATTGTGTACCTATATTAATTGTGTACCTATATCAATTGTGTACCTATATTAATTGTGTACCTATATTAATTATAGAGATATATTAATTGTGCACCTATATTAATTGTATACATATATTAATTATGTACCTATATTAATTGTGTACCTATATTAATTGTGTACCTATATTAATTGAGTACCTATATTAATTATAGAGATATATTAATTGTGTACCTATATTAATTATAGAGATATATTAATTGTGTACCTATATTAATTGTGTACCTATATTAATTGTGTACCTATATTAATTGTGCACCTATATTAATTGTGTACCTATATTAATTATGTACCTATATTAATTGTGCACCTATATTAATTGTGTACCTATATTAATTGTGTACCTATATTAATTGTGTACCTATATCAATTGTGTACCTATATTAATTGTGTACCTATATTAATTATAGAGATATATTAATTGAGTACCTATATTAATTATAGAGATATATTAATTGAGTACCTATATTAATTGTGTACCTATATTAATTGTGTACCTATATTAATTATAGAGATATATTAATTGAGTACCTATATTAATTATAGAGATATATTAATTGAGTACCTATATTAATTATAGAGATATATTAATTGTGTACCTATATTAATTGTGTACCTATATTAATTGTGTACCTATATTAATTATAGAGATATATTAATTGAGTACCTATATTAATTATAGAGATATATTAATTGTGTACCTATATCAATTGTGTACCTATATTAATTATAGAGATATATTAATTGAGTACCTATATTAATTGTGTACCTATATTAATTATAGATCTATATTAATTGTGTACCTATATTAATTGTGTACCTATATTAATTGTGTACCTATATTAATTGTGTACCTATATCAATTGTGTACCTATATTAATTATAGAGATATATTAATTGAGTACCTATATTAATTATAGAGATATATTAATTGTGTACCTATATCAATTGTGTACCTATATTAATTATAGAGATATATTAATTGAGTACCTATATTAATTGTGTACCTATATTAATTATAGATCTATATTAATTGTGTACCTATATTAATTGTGTACCTATATTAATTGTGTACCTATATTAATTGTGTACCTATATTAATTATAGATCTATATTAATTGTGTACCTATATTAATTGTGTACCTATATTAATTGTGCACCTATATTAATTGTGTACCTATATTAATTATGTACCTATATTAATTGTGTACCTATATTAATTGTGCACCTATATTAATTGTGTACCTATATTAATTATGTACCTATATTAATTGTGTACCTATATTAATTGTGTACCTATATTAATTGTGTACCTATATTAATTGTGTACCTATATTAATTATAGATATATATTAATTGAGTACCTATATTAATTATAGAGATATATTAATTGTGTACCTATATCAATTGTGTACCTATATTAATTGTGTACCTATATTAATTGTGTATCTATATTAATTGTGTACCTATATTAATTGTGCACCTATATTAATTGTGTACCTATATTAATTATGTACCTATATTAATTGTGTACCTATATTAATTGTGTACCTATATTAATTGTGTACTTATATTAATTGTGACCTATATTGATTGTGTACCTATATTAATTGTATACCTATATTAATTGTGTACCTATATTAATTATGTACCTATATTAATTGTGTACCTATATTAATTGTGTACCTATATTAATTGTGTACCTATATTAATTATAGACCTATATTAATTGTGTACCTATATTAATTATAGACCTATATTAATTGTGTACCTATATTAATTGTGTACCTATATTAATTGTGTACTTATATTAATTGTGACCTATATTGATTGTGTACCTATATTAATTGTATACCTATATTAATTGTGTACCTATATTAATTATGTACCTATATTAATTGTGTACCTATATTAATTGTGTACCTATATTAATTGTGTACCTATATTAATTGTGTACCTATATTAATTGTGTACCTATATTAATTGTGTACCTATATTAAGTGTATACCTATATATAATAGATATAGATATATTAATTATAGGGTAATAGTAATTGTATAACTATATATAATAGCTATTTAATTATATTATTATGGTAATTAGATAACTACAGTAACAATATTAATTGTATAACTACATTAACAACATTGTTATAATTAAATAAATATATAAAATATATCGTTAATTATTTGATATATGTTATTTTCGTGGATTCCTTTCATACCATCCAGAAAGATTAGATGAAGTTTGTACTTATATTCAAATGGATATAATGTTCATTCGAAACAGCTCTCGTGTCAAAGAACCCATGGTTTTAACGATAGCTGGTCACTTTGTATACAATAATATATAATATTACTTCTATATATATTATTATATGACCTATTAGGGGAAATTCTCCGATTACCGACCCCTAAATGATTATTTGTAATAACTTATTTAATATTAAATATATTTATTTTAAATTTTGTAAATAGGGTAATATTATGGCAATGAATAATGTGGCTATTTTAAATATTTGATATAATTATATTTACAAGAATAAACAGGGGGGTCGGTAATCGGATACCTGTTCCTAATACCGACCCCCTTCCCCTATTACCGAGCCCCTAAAATAATCGTGGTATAAATAATGTTAGTATTATAATATCAACATAGTAGATATTCATAAATATAATTAATTATAACATGCACGCAATTATTTGTTATTGAATTTATATTTTAATAGTAATATTAAATTTAAATTTAAACTTTATAGTAATTATATTAAAAAAGTGTATATTATTATTTAATATTTAGTTATTAATCAGTATGTATATAATCGAATCGAATCATGAATCCTTAATCTATATCAATGATACACAAACAACTTATGACATATTTTAAAGTAAAATACTGATCTATTTTGATTGCATATTATAAATCACATGGGGTCGGTATTAGAGTAATTTAGGGGGTCGGTATTAAGAAATCACATGGGTTGCTATAATTAAGATATATTGGTTAATAGTTATTCAAATTAAATTATTTTTTATAATAGTTATAAACATTTTATTGATCTACAATATTATGCTCAGTATTAAGTTTTCTTTTAAATAATAAAGTATTTACAATGATTTAAAAAAAGTTATTATTAAAATATTTAAAAAGTAAAAACAGAATAATACATTTTATCAAATAAAAATATTAGGATTGAATATTTTGTAAAACAATATATTTATTCATATTTATCATTAAATTGCTAACAGTTCATGTATATATAATTTTTTGATATCTCTTATAGTTACTGAGATACTAGAGGGGGTCGGTAATCGGAGACTTTCCCCTACACTGTTAAAAATAAGGGTATAACATTATGAAATATATGGTATAACATATGGAAATACGAGTTATACCATACAATTACGTTAAATGGTATAAGATCACATATTATATGGTATAACATTTGATTTTTTTAGTTATACCATATAGATTAATTTAAATGGTATAAGATTACGAATTATATGGTATAACATTTGTAATTTGTAGTTATACCATTAGCTATTAAATATAATGGTATAACTTTATGAATTATATGGTATACAATATGGAAATACCAGTTATACCATAACATTTTAAAATTAAGTTTATATTTGATTGAAAATAAAATGTATAAGAATATAATTCATAATAGTATCCTTCAAAATATCCTTAATATAACAGTTTACTTATTGTTGTGTTAAATTATTATAGACATAGCATGTATTGCTTCTAATTGCAATTAAACTGGTTTTCAGAAACTATATAGATTCCCCATAGGGAAATATGTATACATATACATATTTCATATACAAATGCGTATAATTATTCGAGTATATGTATATATATATATATAAATAATTCCATTTTATTTATTAACATATTCTATTTCCACTCTACACTCAACATGAGAAGCATCTATTTTTCAACACATTACAATATACTTAAGGTATTTATACTACATTATATATATATACAAATTATATCATATTATATATAATAATATAAAAGTTTATATAATATATAATTTTATAATATATTTATATATTATTTATAATATATAATTAAATTGTTAGAATATAATTATATAATTATATATATATATATATGTTATAAAGTCAAAGTTGTAGATAGGTAGGCCTATATCGATTAATGTAATATACATTTAAATGCATTTAGCATTACGTAACAGAAATCGATATATCTACATAAAACTTTAAACTAGATTTCGGTGTCTCGCTCTGTGTTAAATGCATATATGTCTATAGCCATAGCCATGTAAATGTTTATTTTTCTGGTATTTTATATTGTTATCGTCTGTAAAGTATATTTCGTTATGTGTCTATAGAATAAATTCCACTCGGTGAGATTGCCTCATTCTTCGGTTTGTATCTCATTGGGTAGGTAGTACCGTACTACTATTATTATTATTATAATTATTATTATGTTATATTATTATTATGTTCAACAGGTCTTTGCTTTGATTAATAAACTGTATTAGAACATTCACATTATTACATACATATATATTATAAAATTATGATAACTATATGCCAATCATTAATATGCAGGAAACTGTAGAATTATTTGCAGAATTTCAAATTTCATTTAAAATATTAGAAAAACTGCCAGAGAGGAATAGTGAGTTGATGGGGATGATAAAGCATATAACGTATATACACAAATATATAGACGAATATATTGATGTACTAGGTATCGCTACTACGCAAACTGATCAAACAGGTAATTTAGTTATCTAATTAATAACATTAGTTAAATATCTATATAAAATAAATATGCAATTATATTTTATTAGTCCATGGATAGTATACTATATATCCATATATGGTCAATTATTTATTTTATTTTTAGTTCACAATGTAATTAAATTTAAATAATATTACTAATAGGTATATATAAATAATGTTAACTGTTGTACAAATATTATCAATATCCTTCTTTCCTTAATCAAATATAGATTATAAAGTGTATAATTAAATATATAATATAATATTTCCTAAAATAGATGCGGGAATCATATATTTTATGATGGGAGTTTGCGAATTATTGAAAAATGAATTTACAATGAAAATAAAGATAAGGTTACTTAATAATTACTTAATAACTATAGATTTAATATTATAGTTATTTTATAATTTTTCGTATGCTAATTCAAAAGTATAGTATACTCTATTATATATATAACTGCAGTAATTAATATAATATATTGGATTTTTCTAATTACAATTCTAACGTATATAAAGTATACAATTATAAAGTATACTTTATATAGTATTATCATATATGATATTAACTGTATAAAGTTTCTTATAAGATACATATTTATACTATTATATAATATACAATATTATTATTCATACTCTAGTATACTATATATATATATATATATATATATATATATATATATATATATATATATATATATATATATATATATAACTTATATAAATATTTGAATTTTAATTGCAGGAAATAATGAATCCATGGATACATGGATATATGCATATATCAGAAAAGAGGATGCTTATTATGTGTGTCGATAATTGTTTGGTTTTCGTTCAAAATAATTTATTTCGTATTTTATTAAGTGGTATTGTTAATTTTATTTGTCTCACGTAACATGTCCTACAAACATTAATTGTTTATGTAATTTTGTATCACGTTATTTATTTAAAAATGTATCTGTTAATAAACAATATTGTTACACCAACATATGTGGTTTTTAGAAAATAAATTATCATTATAAATGTTGATTCTACATATAAATTAATAATATAGAATAGTAAGTTATTATAAACACTGATATAAATTTAAATAAAATATAGTATAACTTTTAATAAATTATGGTATAACTTTATATAATATATGGTATAAATTTTAATAAATTATGGTATAACTTTATATCAAATATGGTATAACTTTTTATAAATTATGGTATAACTTTATATAATATATGGTATAAATTTTAATAAATTATGGTATAACTTTATATCAAATATGGTATAACTTTTTATAAAATATGGTATAACTTTATATAATATATGGTATAAATTATGGTAAAACTTTATATCAAATATGGTATAACTTTTTATAAAATATGGTATAACTTTATATAATATATGGTATAAACTATGGTATAACTTTATATCAAATATGGTATAACTTTTTATAAAATATGGTATAACTTTTTTAATTAGTTATACCGTAAATGGTATACCAGGGCGCCACGGGGTTATACCATTTTTTAATCAATGTTATACCATTTATTTCTAACAGTGTATATGGTTCTGAACTTGGTTTGCACTAATTATTTACTGCCTTCAATGTATAAATGATAAGAAATATATCTCATAATGTACTTTCTATTTATAGAATACCTATAACTCTGATTATCCATGTTTAGGTCACCCTAGGGTGTAAGGGTTTAGATATAGCATGTACATTTTTAGTTGTTATTGGGTCTATATTATTTGAATTTGTTGATAAATAATCTCAGTTATTGTTCTGTTAACATTAGAATTATGTATGATTGATTAATAACAATAATCAAGTTTTAATAAATATATCAATAGTTTTAATCACTAAATCTTAATTTGTATTTGTCATATATATATATATTGTAATACAATTATGTGTATCACTATTTATAATATAAATTACTTTTTAATATTCCATCATATATATAAATAGTAATAAACACTATTTTATTTCTATAAATTTAAAATTTAGTGAAAATTAGGTGATCTGTTTAATACCAGAGGTATCACATGATGCACATTATTAATAGTTATTATTAATAGTACTAATACCTAATATGTATACCAAATATTGAATTTGATAGATTTCCATATTTATCTCTCTCTAACTATATTTCTATATCTCTATATATCTCTCTATCTATCTCCCACTCTCTCTCATCTTCCTCTCCCATAACTATATATATATATATATATATATATTTATATATATTTTATATATGCATATTGGCATGCCAATATATCTCTCTAACTCTCTATATATACCTTCCATTCTTATTTTTTAACTAACTATATGTCTATCTTTATTTCTCTATCCCTATCTAACTATCTCTATCTTTCTCTATAAACACCATATATATCTCGTTCTCTACTTCTCTCTCTAATTCTCTTTCTATCTCTATCTCTATATAACTATATATCTCTCTATCTGACTCTATCTCTCTCTATATATATCGCTATTTATCTCTCCACCTCTATTAACCTCTAAGTTTCTCTATGTATTTCTCTCTGTCTCTCCCTTCCCCTATATATACCTCTCTCTATCCTATCCACTATATCATGGGTTTATTCAATACAAATAATTACTATTAATAATAATATCTATTGCATAGGTAATATTGTATTGAAAACTTAATGAACAATAAGTATCATGATTATTATAGTTAATATACTAATATATTGTTAATGTCGTAATCAAAATGATATACAGATAAAATATATTAATATAATATATACAACTTATATGTCTACATTAGCCTACAATCCTATAGAGTTTTAAGTTAATGATAAGATTTATACAGTGTATACAGTGTATACAATAAATGAATGGAACAAACTTCTCTTTGATCTTAGTTTAATAACGACTATGTTTAGTTTTCTAAGCTAAAAACTTATTTATTTATTTCAATGACGACTGCACTTTATTAATCATCATAATTCTCTCCATATAGAGAGTATACCATATTGTTGATATATATTATATTTAAACGGTGTTCAAATAAAATAATAATAATAATAATATATACATTTTCTAAATTGTTAACTAATGTAGCTAACCTGAATGTGTTGTAAGAGTCGACTCTTATAATACTGTAAGAGTGATCACTTGTGTAGATAGGATTTACCGGCGGGTTATCTTGTACATTAGTGGACACTACCGGAAGTTGATCTCGACCACCGGAAGTGCTGCTGTTGCTGCTGACCAGTGTCACGTGATTAACGATTTCCATATCCATCTCGGCATCTTCGTCGTCGTTACTAATGTTGACACCGGTACTGACACCTGCCACATTGACACCGAAACTGATGACAGCGGGGTAAACAGACGAGTTAACGGATGAGGAGGCTACGGTAGAGGATACCGGTACTATAGCGGACACTGGTGTTGCGGACAGTCTGGTAGGTGAAGCGGTCGGTATCTGACCTGAACGGGGGGGGCAGGGGTTATTATCAACGGATGTTTACATCTCGAGTTAAGGGTCACTAGGGGTGATCGAAAGTCAGATAGTTATTGGTATTCATTAATTAATCTAGTTATAGATTATAAAATCGAAAGTAAAGTATAAATATATAGGTACTAAAATACTATAGAGTATCTTCATGCATTTATGAGAAATAAATGTTTATTTGTTGACATATATGTCGGGAGTAATTGATTAATTAATACATTTTATTATAATCAATTTGAAAATTTAAACTGTTTAATTATCATCCTAATTCATTTTGCTATGGGTTTTATACGAATAATAAGTAACATAGAAAAACAATAGTACACATACTACAGTTTTATATGTTACTACTACATTTCTATGTAAATAATATATTGTTATTGTAATATTATTTTGATGGAGTCCTTTCATCCCAGCCAGGAACTTAGATGGAGTTTTCACTTATAACCATAAAGCTCAAATACCCCTTCTAAGCCGCTCTCATGTTAAGGCATCCATGGTTTTAATGAGAGTCGATCATTTATTTATACACATAAGATAACTTGTAAATATTATTTTAAGATTATTTTAATGTTCCGGATGGGGCTTGTACTCGCGTCCTATTTCTTGTGTGTTAAACGCCTTAGCCAATTGAGCCACACAGGCAGTTAATAGTGAATAATAGTATCTATACCTATTATATAATGATCTTTATAGTTGTTGTAGTAAACAAAGAAACCTCATAATGTATTATACTTGTGTGAATAACACTTATAGCAACAAATAAATGACTATTTAAACCCCATCGCGACATCTATAATAGCATACATTGTTAGAACAAATAGTTTGTAATACATATGAAATGGGGTGTTCTTAGTAATCGTGAAATGAAACTTTTGAGTATTTCAGGAATTTCAAATTATAGAAAACCCTATTAGAATAATGGTTTTTATTGAATTATTGTTAGAAAACTATTTTATATAGATATAAGGAAGACATAATGACATAAGGCAATATTAATATAGATATAGGGAAGGTATAAGGACATAAGGCAATATTTATATAGATATATGGAAGGTATAAAAGCCTAATTTCTACACATAAACACCAATAACATATAACACATTCATGTATGTGTGTATGAACGCTATGTGTCTGCCACTTTGTTTCTTATATGTGTGAGTTACAACACCCAATCAACACTACTACTATTCACATGCATTCACTATGACTATATACTAGTACATTTAATAAACTGAGATAAACATGCTATTCTTTCACATTAATATACTCCTCTAAATCTAATACTACAGATGAACACTGCATGTGTACAGTGGAGTATGTATTTTCAACATAAAACTAAAGTATGGAGTAGTATTATAATATTAATAGGTTGTGTATTTTTGTATTGTATATTAACTCTAATATATGAAATAAATATCCATGTATTTTAATAAAACGAGGTAATTTAAATAAAGTTGAATTTATAGCAAATCAACCATTTTAATAATTCAAATAAATAATTTAACTAATCAATTAGCGAAAATAAAATTTACAATAGTAGGTATCAAAATGAATTAATTAACATCATTAAATAACAAACATACTTACACAAAAAGCTAAAAACTAATTATTATAACCATGCCAGGACAAGATTTGAGCATATTTAATGAAATATACATGGTAGAACACCAACGAAAAGAGCGTAAGAAATCAATTACGAAAAGGATGAGAGCTGTCGGCAAAAATATTAAGAAAGCAGCCAGAAACGTCCAACATCGGTTTAGTTCATTAATCAATAATAAATTGTAATACCTACTTTGATTTTAATAATTGTATACCTATGTATTCATATATATATATTAACACTCATATAATAAATATTACTACTACTACTACTACTACTACTACTACTACTACTACTACTACTACTGCTGCTGCTGCTGCTGCTGCTGCTGCTGCTGCTGCTGCTGCTGCTACTACTACTACTACTACTACTACTACTACTACTACTACTACTACTACTACTACTACTACTACTACTACTACTACTACTACTACTACTACTACTACTACTACTACTACTACTACTACTACTACTACTACTACTACTACTACTACTACTACTACTACTAAACAAATATGAGTGCATATTGTGTGATATGAGGACATGAGTATGCATGCATGCAGCACATAGTAGCATAGTGTGTGCGATGTAAGGACATGTGTTGGTGTAGACGTTTAGTATGTCATAGATGCATCCGTTGAAACAGATGATGGGTTCAACTCTTTCAATGGATATCATCATGTGATGTTGTATGCTAGTGTGAGAAACTGGTGCGTGAAGGTAATAGCCAGCATTGTCGAGAGTTGAGGAAACTATTTATTTAATATGTGTTAAATTTTAATAATTATTATAATAAAACATTAGATTGAATTTAAATTTTATTAAATTATATTAAAATTTTAATAAAATATTAAAAATTTTATTTGTAATTACAAATATTAACATATGAATATAACAAAATATACATTATACACAATATGAACAATGTGATAGTATAAGAACATGGGTAGTATTAGTATGTGTATATATGAGTGTATGTGTGTGTATAAGCGTGTGGGAGGGATATAATAGAGAAATGAATTTAGGGAGGCATTAGTATTATTCAGTATTGATAAGTGGTATGTATCAGGCTGTAAGGACATCATTAGTAAGTACATGTTGTAGATACAAGGACATGATTAGGGGTATTTATCAGGCTATAAGGACATCATTAATAAGTGCATGTTGTAGATACAAGGACATTATTAGGGGTATGTATCAGGCTATAAGGACATCATTAATAAGTGCATGTTGTAGATACAAGGACATGATAAGTGATATGTATCAGGCTGTAAGGACATCATTAATAAGTGCATATTGTAGATACAAGGATTTGATTAGTGGTATTTATCAGGCTGTAAGGACATCATTAGTAAGTGAATGTTGTAGATACAAGGACATGATTATTGGTATGTATCAGGCTGTATGGACATCATTATTAAGTGCATGTTGTAGATACAAGGACATAATACTAGTATTATCAGGTCATAAGGACATCATTAGTAAGTACATGCTAATAATTAGATTAGGTAAACCAATGATCTTTACTATTACAAATTGTATTATGTATAAAGATGAATACAGGGGGAATACAGTTACTTAACAGTGAGAGATGATTATAAATTGAATTTACGAAGAATGCATTAATTAAGTCATCGATATACAGAAAGTGGACCTGTGTAATTGCAGTGCATGTAAAATATAGATATGTGAATAGCACTAATCTCGATAAATTGACAAAATGTCATTCGTGATATTGATTAGTCATATTATAAAGGTCAATTAAAATAGGATTATTTTCATTAATTTAGATTAAATTGACTTTTCTTTATAAAAATGGAGTTAGATTATATGTCAATAAAATAATATATTATCTTCATAAGTACATTTAAATAGCAAAAACCTTAACAATTCTGGGGTTGATGATATGTTGTATTTATATATATATATAACTTTAATTTTTAGTACCGATATTACACTAAACTTGATTATAATTATCAACAATATAAATAAATAATAATGTGAAATTTATATTAGTGTGATTCTACAGCAGCGCCTCTATCACAAAGTACCATACACTACACTCAATTATTATCCACTTTCTTTATATCGATGGTTTCAATATTTATTAAATGTTTAAATATAAACTCAAATCTATCCTATAAAAGCGAGCTGAAACAGCACCTCTGCTGCTTCACCTGTAGCGAATACATCTGAACCAATGATGATGAAGGTGTATGATAATAAAGAGCACTACAATAGGCTTTCGAGGCACTTCATTATCATGCACGAAATTAAATATTATAGTATACGATATTAATGAATAATAAAATGAAAATATATAGATAAATAATACATGCAAACAAAATGTGAAATGTTTAAAATGTGAATACATCTGAAACGCTGTAAATAGACTAAGATCTATATATAGCTATGACTCATGTAATGCGTGGAATGTGGTGACTAACTGCATACACGCTACGAGAGGTTTTGTTCATATCCTCTGGCGATTTAGCCTGTACGAAGAACTCTGTGCTATTGTACAGCGATCCGTGCATGGTCCAACTGCAGAGCTGCTTGTAGAATGCCATGTTCATCACCATCAACATCCTGTTGCACGAGTGTAAGGGTGAGGGAGGGAGGGAGAAAAGTAATAATTAATAGGGAAGGAGGGAGTGAGCGAGAGAGTGAAAGAAATACGAACATATTGAAGCACTCCATAACAAAGGGGTAACCAGAGTTGACCCCACCGTGGATGACCCCTTGCATTCTACAGCTGACGATGTTCTGTAGGGCTATATCGTTGAGCATCCTTGCCATAATGTTGAATACCCGTTCATACTGTGACAATGACATTGTTATTATCTCAAGGTCGTGTATCAGCGGTGTATTTCTAGAGTAAATTGTACGCGCCCATATAAGGAGGTGTTCACATGATTCGTAAAAAGCCTGCAGTGTTCAATACTGGTTCAACGCGACAACAATAGAACATGTTCTATTTCAGCCGTACTTATGAAAAACGAAGGCAATCTACGTTTCATCGTATGAAAACTTTCGCAAGACAAGTTTCACACTACAATACCTCGACACAGCAAGCATTTTACGGATCATGAGAACAGCCTATAAGAAGGGAGTATAAGATGTATTAAGGGGCTATTCCGGCATGTTATTATGGAGAATTTCGGGGTCGACTAGTAGGGTTGTGAGGGGGGGCTAGCTTGTGGTCACTCGCATAATAACGTAGTGGATAGTAGCATGAATAGTGACAGTATAAAGCTAAGGCAACACCTTGTTATTCTAATGAACTTTTCGCAAGTGTGACGAAGAACTAGTAGCGGGGTCGATGGGGCTGATCTTATTGGGCTCTGCATCCGTGGTGTTCTGATGGGGGCGGGGGAGATGAGATGTTATGAGGTATAGGGGTGTGAGGGTAGTGTTAATATAGATATAGGGGAGGTATAAAGACATAAGGCAACATTAATATAGATATAGGGAAGGTATAAGGACATAAGGCAACATTAATATAGATATAGGGAAGGTATTAGGACATAAGGCAACATTAATATAGATATAGGGAAGGTATAAAAGCCTAATTTCTACACATAAACACCAATAACATATAACACATTCATGTATGTGTGTATGAACGCTATGTGTCTGCCGCTTTGTATATTATATGTGTGGGTTACAACACACAATCAACACTACTACTATTCACATGCATTCACTATGACTATATACTAGTGATGCAGTAAATTATGCTCAAATCTAAAGCATAATGCAGTCTCAGTTACCTAAAGTCTCACCTCGGCTCGGGCTCGTTTTTTTTCCGAAAATAAAAGTCTCGGCTCGGCATCAATAACCAAAAGTCTCGGATTGCCATCAAAAAACTCGGTATTATTTACATCACTAGATGAAAATTACATTATTATTCACTGAACATTGGCGCAGATAATTTGTTATAAATTAATGTAAATGTGAAATATATAAAAATTAGTCTTATAATGTGACTTAAAAAAGCATCATTTCGGCTCGGTTATTTTTTTTTAAAAGTCTCAATTCGGCTCGGGCTCGTTTTTTTTCCATATAAATTCTATAAACATAACATTTATATATAGATAAGAAAACATAAAACTATTATTTTATAATATTGATTTTATAGTAGCTGAATGTATAATATTATTACTTTATTGACTTTTATAGAATTTATTTATTTTTAACTTTTCAAATGCGTTTTATGCGTAATAAATTTGTTTGTTATGTTTGCGTATATAAATCCAGATATAAATGTGTGTTTAGATAAAAGTACTGAAGATATCTACATAATTTCTTTTGCTATATATATATATATATAAATAATATATGTATGCACAATTCCAGAGTCCATATTCAAAAATATAATTATTATGATTGGATTTTATAAAATTGGTGAAAGAAAAATAAAATTGCTATAATTGCATTTTTTATAGAATATGAATGAAGATATTTTATATAAATTATGTTAATTAATTAATTAATAAATTATTATTTTGAAAATAATCTATACAATTATGAATATTTTAAATTTGACTAATTATAATAATAATAATAATAATAAATATTTATTAGAAGAAAGTTGTACATTTTTTTCGTATGAAGTATATAAATTAATTATATTGTTATTTCCTCTAAGGGGCTTCAGATAAAGATCAATATCTTTTCTATGCTGTAATTATATATTATAAATTATCTGAAAATTTAAACTAATTTAAAGCATTATTCAATGAGTTAATAATGAATGAGTACAGTTGGTAAAAATAAAATAAAAATTCAAGTAAATTGATTCTAAAGATTTACAATAAAATTATGATAAATGTATGAAATATATAAACAGGTGATAACTTCATATATAACATTATGCTATAACGAATAAAGACACACATGTGAATGCAGATTATTTAAATCTATATATAATAATTTAGTATTTGTGCTTTTATTTTAGTTATATCTTTCGTAAAAATATTATTTATATATCATTTTCAAATATTTGGTATTTTAATATCATGTATAAAATGACACAATATTTTGGTGTCAATTTCAGCCGTTGCACCTACCTTTAATACACCGAGATAAACATGCTGTTATTTCACATTACACTCCTCTAAATCTAATACTACAGGTATGTGATGAACTCTCCATTGGAACAGTGGAGTATGTATTGTCAACATAAAACCAAAGTATGGAGTAGTATTATAATATTAATAGGTTGTGTATTTTTGTATTATATATTAACTCTAATATATGAAATGAATATTCATGTATTTTAATAAAACGAGGTAATTTAAATAAAGTTGAATTTATAGCAAATCAACCATTTAATAATTCAAATAATTAATTTAACTAATCAATTAGCGAAAAAAAAATTACAAATAATAGGTATCAAAACGAATTATCATCATTAAACAACAAACACAAACACATCCAACTAAATCTATAAGCATGTCGAACCTCGAGCATGGCAATAAATAGTTTAGAAGTGGTATGTACCAGAGAAGAGGAAGACCATTAAGAAATCTATCACGGAAAGACTGAGAGCTGGTCAGGACAAGCGAAGAGAAAACAAGTAGAAACAAGAAAATATGCTGCCGTAAAATATGTCAAAGTCCAACATTAGATTACCTTGTATAACCCATCGATATAAAGAAAGTGGATAAGCAATTGAATGTAGTGTATGGCACTATCCGCTATGGGCGCTGCAGTCGAAACCCACTATCTGACCACTACTTTTTATTTATTATAATTTTTATATATATTGATAATTACTACCAATTTTAATGTACTATCTATACTAAAAATTAAATTATATATTTAAAATACATCATATCAAAATTCCTCGTAATTGTGTTTATTTAAAGTGTATTTAAATTGAAGATATCATACTATTTTATTGATATTTATAATCTAAATCCAATGATATAGATAGAAGTATTCACTTTATTCTATTTCGACGAAAATCCTACTATTTTAATATTTGACATATATAATATGAATAATATCCAATCAAAATCAGATACCATTTTGTTAATTTATCGATAAAAGTGACATTCACGCGTCTATCTTTTACATGCATTGCGTGCGTCAATTGCACAGGTCCACTTTCTTTATATCGATGGTATAACCTATGTATATATTAACATTTATATATAATAAAAACTACTGCTACTACTACTACTACTATTACTATTGTTATAAAGTTATATATAAGGAGTAAAACATCAAGGCTTAGTTATATTTATTTAATTTGTTAGAAATTATTATCTTGCCTCTCTACAGAAAGAATATCTTTATATAATAACTTGGCCTATACAAAGACAGTCAGGTGGGCGAGTCCATTTATACATTTCGCAAACATGGAGGTGTTATATGAATTACTCCTTCTCCCATATGGATAATTAATAGGAGAGCCAATATTCCTACGACCAGAGCCTACTTGTGGCGCTTGTGCCATTCAGCCCCTTCTCGTGGAATTCGCAGGAGATCATGCCACATATCAGTCTGGTGGTCTCCCAATTCTTAGGTTCCATCGTAAAGGAGATAGAGTCTCTGTAGAGGAGTAGCTATTAGTCATTTGACGTTGGGGTCAACAGTGAGTGTTGATTGGTTGATATATCATCAAAGATTTTCCGAAGGAAAGATGGTTCACTGAACCGAATTATTGAAATAAAAATGACACTAGCGAAAATGTGACGGGTAGGTGAATTAAAATCTATTTTTGGATTCGTATCTATTTACATGTAAATTCGAAAAATAATACCCTAATATTATCTTAAATTAAGATGTATAAAAATTCGATAAGTGGTCAGAAAAAATATCATTTTGATATCAAAAGTGAATTCATAAAATGTTACCGAATTTGTAAAGGTCAAAAGTAGATCAATTCAGTCATTATTATTTACATGTAAACTTTCAATACCGTGAAAATTTGGTAATTTGAAAATATATTTTTTTAAATATAATTCATATATCTATTATAATATTATAAGTATATTAGTCTGATAATTAGATTAATTAGATTATGAATTATTAATCGTAAATATAACTTATACATGTATATCCATCTCGTTGTTGGTATTGGAACTATATTAAAATAATTGCATAGCTTAGATAGGGAGTGAACCATCTTTGCTTCGCAAAATCTTTGATAACATTTGGTGTATAGTATAAATATAAAATAAATTGATTAGATAAACATTCCACGAGCAGGCTTAACTAACATGTATGAGGATGGACTGGGAATACTTGTGCTACATGTACTACACTTAATGATACACTACATAAGGGAGCAAGAGAGGGGAGAGAGGGGAGAGGGAGAAAGGTACCAACATATAATATATGAGGATGGACTGGGAATACTTAACGTTCTGGATGGTAGACTTGACTCAGTTTGGTCATGTCCTTCTCTCCAGTTAGGTCATGTCCTCTCCAGTTCGTCATATGTATGTACTTTACAGACCACATTTTCTCCTGCTACAATACAGGTGAGGTATTATATAATATCCATCAGATAACATAAGCATAATTATTATATACTACGATTATAATTTAGAATGACACAATATAAGTATATGTATGTCGTATGTTTAGTATCTAGTATAAGATAGTTATTTAGTTTGTAATTATTAGAATTTGGTAGTTGTAGTGTCGGCTCTGTTATTGTGTAGCTATTGTGGGGATCTGGTAGTTAGTTTGGTATGATGTTATTAGTAATCTCTATATATATTATTTCGCTTAATCGTCGTCGTCTTGGTACAATACAACCAGACCTTCTACGAGCGAAGCGAATCTCGCTCGGCACAATTTTTTTCGCGATATACTAATTTAATAATCTATAGATAATAAATCGTCGATAATATTTATATATATCGATTATATAATTAGGACACGGTTAGTATACGTGATATAACATATAATTTTATATATTTATATATTTAAATAATCTCTATTCATCGATCGAGGCATTCTATTGTTCTCTCGATTCTCTATGGCGGAGATAGGTAGAAAGTCTATATCGCGTATACGGACGACATAAAATACGTTATATACGAATTTTTTTCGCCCGATACTAATATTACTCGAACCCTAATAATACTAGATTTCGTTAAATTTAAATTTCGAGTTTATAAAAAAAAAATTCCTATCTCCGCCGTTAAAAAAAAATTTACGAAATATTTTCGTTAACGTACAAATTCTACTTTTCTACTTTTAGTAAAAAAAAGTGACACAGTACACGAGTAACCCTTACACAAGGTGCGTTAGCCCTTGACCAGTAAAAAAGTCTCTTGTAAAGTTACATTATAAATTTACCAGAAGCCAGTTCAGCATGCCAACCCATCAGCTGGTTAAGGTGCCACTTCAGAAATTGAGAAAAATAACAAATAATATATTTAAAATGATATATATTCATGTTTTTAATTAAAATATAACTATAAAATAAACACTTTATAATTTAAATAAATTATAATAATTTAAAAAAAAATTAATTAAATTTAATAATCGTCATAATTTAATGAATTGTTAAAAATTTTTAAAAATCGTTTTTAGAATTTTAATAGCCAAAATAAAGAAAATTATATATACATTTAAATAATCAAAATTTATAGGTGCTATTTATTTATAATAACATAATGTAATAAGTTATCGTCTATATATATATTTCAAAAATTTTTAATAATTTTATTGTAAATATTTAGAATCAATATACTTGGAATACTTATTTTACAAATTTCACAAACACTATTAACTATTATTATTCAATAATGCTTTACATTAATTAAAATTTTCAGATAATTTATAATATATATATTACATAATATTTACATTTTTTTTAATTTAATTTAATAATTAGTCAAATTTAAAATATTCATAATTATAATAATTTAATATTTAAACATAATTTATATTAAATGTAATCTTTTATATTATATAAAAAATGCAATGAGATACAATAGATCTATATAATATAAATAATTATGTTAAAGAGTGTATGAAAAAATATAATAAAAAAAAGTTGATACACTTTTAGTAGACCATTATTTGTCCTATTAAATACATGAACAAATCTATTTATAGAATAGAGGTCGCATCTACCCTTAAGGGCAGGTGAACCTATTTTTTTTTTAATATTAATATAAATTTTGTAAGTTAAATATGTTATAATAAATATGTCAAAAAATTAGAATAAAAAACGATCTAATAATATAAAATACAATCGTTTATAAAAAGCACATAATGTAAAAAAATCAACATTATTACAAAAATAATAATTACTAAATATTTCATAATTTAAATATCTAATATCTAAATTTGTGTTCTCTAAATTTATAGATATGAATGTATTTTTTATATAACAAAAACATTTAAAATTCAATACATATTTTTTTTAAAACATTCAATATATGGAGTCAATGCGTTCCCTTTCTCTATACTTGTAAATTCAACAAAATGGCCGTCTCATTGGGATATCACATTAATGCTCACCTGTCGGTTGTAAAAATCAGCATGAAGTCACTCCTGAGTGCTAACACCTACAACACGTATACATCCGAATCTAAGATTCCGTTCTGGAAAAGACAACAAATGAAGCTGTAGGATTTTAAATAGGGCCTAAATAGATGGCAAGTGAAGATAAACAATAAAGATTACGACCGCACTCACATCTTCATGGAGAATGAAGTAGATTTGGAACTGCCTAATGAAAATTTTACTTTCGTCAATGACTATATAACGAAAGAATGTACTATTAAGCAAGCAATGAAGATAAAACCTGGGTTGAGAATGTAAAATAAATTGTACATTTATAGTAACAATTAATTATTTATAGTTTTATATTTTTATAATTTATATTATAAATTAAAATGGATTATTAATTAGTATTATTAATTATATTTTATTGTGATTAACATTTTTTTATATTAAATATACATTTATAGAATGTCATTTAGTATCTGTCTACAAATAATTAACGAAATCATGCCTGAACTGCTATAAAATGCAACTTTTATGAATCAACTATATAAAATAAATGAAAATTGTATTTATGAAAATATTAATAACTTTTATTTACTGAATTACAATATTTTAAGATTTATATTTATTTTTTTTTAAATATTTTTTATTTTATTTATATATATTTTTAATAATTTATAATTGAAAAAACAAAAGTAATATAATTTATAATTTATTTTTTTTATAAATATATATTATATATATTATATATGTACACATGTGATATACGGATTACATGTATAAACAGAACGAATGTAGGGGAAGGAAGGGTAATTATGCCGATTTTGTATGTGTGTTACTAGAAGTGCTCTAAATCAAAATATAAATATTTTTAAATAACCATCATAACCATAAAACTATGTAATTAATATTATATTAATTTACAATATGAATATTTATATTATATATTTTGTGAATAAAATGGATATTAATAAGCTATAAAAAAACAGCAAAGTAGGGTAATTTGGCCGATAATACAACTTTACTCGATCGGTGAAATAAATGTTCTCAAAATATAAATAAAATTTCTTGAATATAATTATGAATAATTAGAGTGTACTTAATACTACCATCACATTAGATTATAATTTCAAAATGATATTACTTCTTTATTGAACTTCGTATTACGCACTTTATTATATTTTATTAATCAAATAAAATATGTCCAATAAATTATTAGTAATAATATAATATACCAGGTGGGATAGTGCAGACATGGTGAAAGCCATAAATATGGTTAGGGATGGAATGTTTTATAACAAGGTAAATTGTCTTATATCAATTCTATCATTATATATAATTATATAATTACTATCCGATTGGTTAATGATCGGCCAAATTGCCCATTTTGATGTACGTTGTTATTTCAGCAATATATTTGTATCCTATTGATATATCATTTATATATTAACATATAGAATCAAGAACATATTTTTTATTTGGATGTAAAAAATATCACAATCCAACATGTATTAAGGGGACGAGCGCCACTCGTTTTATCATTAAAAAAAAAAAATTTATTTTTGTTATGAGAAAATTGATTACTTTTACATATATACATCTAAAAACTGTGATATAAATCATAATATAAGTATCTAAAAAATGATGTTTTATAGACCCTATTTTTCACAATATTATTAAAAATAGTTAGAATTATAAGAATATATATTATATGATAAAATTGTGAATACTCGATAGATTGAAACAATTCGAAAACCGTTAGCAACTGTCATATTATGTTGTTTATTAATAATTTGAATTTATGAATATGTGAATACATAGGCGACGCTACATGTCATGCACTAGCCAATGAATATTCAAGATTTTATACTTGTATTTTCTGATAGCGTCATTCATTTCACAATTTATTATTATAGAGATTTGTATATATATATATAATATATATATATATAGTTATATATTAGTGTATACATATTTATAATGAGAATAAATATGTACTCACATATATATAAATGTGTTTTTTATTGCTATATTATCAGTTATTCCATAGTATATCACACAATATAAATGAAAATCACCATAAATTTATCATAAAATAACTATTTACTTTGAACTCGATTATCTCAGAACTTTATTTTCTCATGCATACCAACTTTAAAAACACTAAGGCTTTTTTTTCCTTCATTGAATTGTATTCAAATCTTCACTATTATAAATATAATTAATTGTATTTATATAAAACAGTGACAATTTTTAATTTTAGTCATAAAGAAAATATATTATACAAATAAATTAACATAAAAAATTAAAAAATAATAAATTTCATAAAACATAAATATTTTATGATTGGAAATTGAAATACAAAATGTTTCACTGTTTTCAAATAGAATAGAATAAACTCTACATATTAAACACAAAATTAACTGTATAACTATATTGTATAAAAAGTCTTAGGGTTTTTAAAACACGTACCAATTCCCTATCTCCTACATGTTAAAATCTATTTATAGACCGAGTGGCGCTCGTCCCCTTAATAACAAGCAGATTAACAAACACCTATTTTGTAGAAAATCAATAAATACTAATAATTATTGATTATTTATTAAAATAAATTACAACTATTCTTATAAAGATATTATTTAATACTATAAACTGTATATAGACGTTTTTTTGGTATCATTAATAGTTTTAGATATATTAGATTCGGATAAATTATCCTTCCTTCCCCAAATTATGTATATTTGTGAATAATTGTGTGGATGTGTATTCAAGTGTGACAATGATAGAATGGCATAAATGTGTGCATGTATCAAATAGAGCACGGAAGTGATTAGTATAAAAGTGTATGCATGTAGATAATGCTTGCTTTTAAGGATCATAGAATACATATAGCACTAACAAATTACATATATGAAAACTCCCTTTTGATATCTGTATGAATATAGGATTATTAGAATACCTATAAGTGTTGTGAGTGATCTTTTTACTAAATAAAGAATACAATTAAACAATTCTTAGTGCAATTCCTAACTCAGCCGGTAAGGCTACATATATATATATATATATATATATATATATATAGAATAGAGCATATATGTAATAATTTAAATAATTATTTACATATTATATGTATATATATATATTTGTTTATAAGTACTTATTTTATATGTAAATATTGTTTATATTACATAAATATATTTGTATTAAATTTTGTAATTTATATATATATATAGAATATAGCATAGATGAAATAATTTATTTACATATTATATGAATATATAAATATAAATTAATGTATTTTATGTATTTATATACAATAAAAATTGAATTCATATGTATAAATATAAAATAATGTGTTTTATGTTTGAATTTATAATTAAAAAACTTTTGCAAAAGAATACAATTTACTTATAATAATTATTATTTATCAATACCTATTAATTTCAATAGGCTCTCTGAATATGAATATAATCATTCTAATTTATCATGCTATATATAGATATAATTTATAAGAATACATGCAATATAATAATGGTAGTTTTTTTATAAATTTCAATTATATATTCAATTATATGAAAAATAAATGAAAAAAGTTGTGTGATGTTTGAATGTATATTTATATATAAAATACAATAGTATGGGGTCTATTCTTTAGACATACTGTAGCTTAGTATAGTGTATAAATGTCACATATATTCTCACTATTTATAAAATTGATAATATAATACATTTCCTATCTACTACATGTAAAATAAACAAAATATCGACACACTGCGACATACCCTTAAAGGTATACCGCGCCTAAACCCGGAGGAACCAATAGTAGAATGCAACTAAAATTGTTCTCGTGACCAATCTTGTCAGAATAGGGTTGTAACAGGGAGTAATTAAAGTTATAAATATGTAATGTAGTATAATCGCTCTATTAACATCTTAGATAGATAGATAGATAATAATAATAATAATATAATATTTATTTATTGAAATCTCTTATATATATTGAATACAATACAAATAGCGGATACAAATGGACCCCTCAAGAAGTCATAGACTTGTACATGTTATAAATAACTGTGAGAGGCCCCGGACAATACAATACAAATAGTAACATTTTTTTTCTTGTGTTTTGATTTATTGTTTATTAAGTTCTTTATAAACACAATAGAAATTCAAGAACTGCCTGGAGTCGAGATAGATAGATAGATAGATAGTTTATTTTTTAAAACAAACAAAATGACATAAAACAATAATAATAATAAAAAACAAATAACGATAATATAATTATTTATAAATGCCATGTTACATATGGTTAAAATATAAAATGAACAAATGATATAATAAAAAAATAATAATAAATCTTGCATCTAGGCATATTCTTATTGCACCCAATTGTTTTCTAGCGAAGGTGATACTAGACACGTAAGGAGTAGGGTCACGGTCACAAGTTTGTACACATAGTTTACACATGTTGAGCTCAGAGTCAAATAAAAAATGTATTCAATGGAATTATAATAATTAATTATAACATCATATATTGTTTACAAATCATAATATATAATAAATATTAATATTTATATATATATATATATATATATATATATACACACACTAGAATCGAAATATGTATAATCCTAAGGGGTATAATAATATACATAAATATACTACTTTAATTATGATAATATGACTATTTTACTTATCAATATATCACAGTTTTTATAATAAATATTAATAAGATTATTTATAATTATAATTATATAATACTATAGTATTACAAATTAGTTTATTACAAATGGTGTATATTTGGTTTATATTTATTTATATTATTATTGTTGTAGTAAGCAAAATATGTGAGAATATAAATATAATTATTATTTCAGATAAATATTATATTTCATTATAAAACTATGTCATTAAGACGTATTAATAATACAGTATTATACATAAATAAACTTCATTCTATATTTATATTTATATAAATGTTGTAGTGTAGAAAATACACCATTTCGAAATCCCCAACGAATGATTATGATTGACGTACTAGCCAATCAATTGCATTATAATGCAAATCATTCAACTGTGAATGAACCTAACGTCGAATTGTTTAATGATATAAATGTATGGTCGCATTGATATTATTCATGAACACAGACGAGGTACATTTATATCATTGATATCATTTATATTAGTTATATTATTTAGATCATTTATATTAGTTATATCATTTATATCAATTATACTATTGATGTCATTTAATATTTATATTATTTATACTATTTACAGTACGGTTTATAGAAGAGTTGTTAAATAAAGTTATATACAGTAACACGTTTTATTCATTATAATAAACGAGAAATAACCGGGAAGAATCATACCCGATAACATAAATATAATAATTATTTATTTATTTTATAAATTAAATATTATATAAATGTAATTTATTTTATTAAAATTAAAGAATATTGTGAATACTATAAATTATTTATATCATATTTATTCTAAATTACGATCTAAAATTTAACATTAATTTCATTATTATAAAAAAATATACATCACAAATTTTTATTTTTTTTATTATGTACTATTGATTAAATGATATGTTATTTAGTAACTGAAAAAATTATATATGAAATCAGTCTATATTAATATAGAAATAGCATAAAAAGAATATTTTATAGCATGGCTTTTTAAAATAAATTATTTTTTTGAAATCTACATTCAAAACTAATATAAATTGTTATATAATGTAATATATATACAGTGCGCTCTCGATATACCGGCTCTCGATACACCGGCAAATGCGTTATACCGGCACATCTCTGAATGACCAATTTCTTTGCTATCTCTTCAATGATAATAATTTTCGATGCACCGGCACTCGTATACCGGCTCCGGCGCCTAATATCTAGGCACAAAAGTCGAATTATATTCGATATACCGGCATATATATACATATTTCCCAAAATTGCTCACTATAGTGATTATCATATATGATTCATACTTAATTGCGAGTAATTGTTTTTATTATATTTCAATGCACTCGCATTAAAGTTAAGTGTATACACATGACTCATGCTTACTCCTAGTCTAGGAGTCCAATAGGACGTATAAGTGTGTGTGTATTATTATGCGTGTGTATTATTATGAAATAAAGCGCTATTTGGTAATCATTATAATCATGTCTCTCAAACGCAAACGTACATAATTTGAATGTTACTCCAAAGATTCAAATGATATACATTTATTAAATTTATTATCTAAACGTTTGGATATATTATGTATTAATAATAAAAAGCAAACTACTTTATCTTTTGTAAATAATTCAAAATAGTTTATTTTATTTAGCATTCGTTTCATACCATTATAATAATATTTTATACCATCTTATACGAGTTTATACTTATTTTATACCATTATAATAATTAAAATTAGTTCATTTTATTTTATTTTGCATTCGTTTCATACCTATATAATAATATTGTATACCATTTTATATGTGTTTATACCTATTTTATACCATTATAATAAACATAATATTTAATATTCTTCTTTATATATTCTTTATTTTCTACTAGATCGATATACCGGCACTCTCGATATACCGGCACAATTCCTCATTCCCGATGGTGCCGGTATATCGAGAGCGCACTGTATATATATTATATATAATATAATCACAATTTCAAAATTTCAAAAACTGGATTTTTTACATTTATTTAATTTATAAATTATTTATAAATTATTTATTTTGAAATCTACATTCCAAACTAATATAAATTGTTGTATAATGTTTTAATAAATCTAATATATAAATTCTATAAATATAACATTCATTTATTTACTTCTGAGAGAGGTGTGCATTGGGTCACCGACATGTTAGGATCTTTGGAATGTTTGTTAATTACGAGTGCTTATCTGAGTTTCAATTGAAAGTAGGGATGGTAGTAGGGATATAGCAGTGGGAGGTGGTAATTGTTGAGAAATGGGTACTATCAGTAAATAGCCGTCACCATGTTATAAAGTTATATATATAGGAGTAAAATGTCAAGGCTTAGGTATATTAAATATACTATATTTGTTTAATGTATTAGAAATTAGAAATATTATCTTGCCTCTCTATAGAAAGCATGTCTTTATATAGAAATCAGGCATGACATGTATAAATGGACAAGTCCATTTATACATGACGCAAACATGGGGGTGTTATATCAAAAATTCATAATAACTACTACTACTACTACTACTACTACTACTACTACTACTACTACTACTACTACTACTACTACTACTACTACTACTACTACTACTACTACTACTACTACTACTACTACTACTACTACTACTACTACTACTACTACTACTACTACTACTACTACTACTACTACTACTACTACTACTACTACTACTACTACTACTACTACTACTACTACTACTACTACTACTACTACTACTACTACTACTACTACTACTACTACTACTACTACTACTACTACTACTACTACTACTACTACTACTACTACTACTACTACTACTACTACTACTACTACTACTACTACTACTACTACTACTACTACTACTACTACTACTACTACTACTACTACTACTACTACTACTACTACTACTACTACTACTACTACTACTACTACATATTGTAGATATAGATATAGATATAGATGTAGATATAGATATAGATGTAGATGTAGATGTAGAGGTAGATGTAGATGTAGATGTAGATATAGATGTAGATATAGATATAGATGTATATATATATGTATATGTAGATGTAGATGTAGATATAGATATAGATGTAGATGTAGATGTAGATGTAGATATAGATGTAGATATAGATGTAGATTTAGATGTAGATGTAGATGTATATGTAGAAGTATATATAGATGTAGGTGTAGATGTAGATGTAGATGTAGATGTAAATGTATCAACACTAACTGGGTACCTCTGCAAACAGACGTTGACCGTTATTCTCTGACCGTAAGCCTGAATTCTGTGGTGACTCACCATCTGTGACTCACAGCCTGTAGTAGTGGTGTTTGTGCAGTATAGGTGTGTGTGTGCAGTATAGGTGTGTGTGCAGTATAGGTGTGTGCAGTATAGGTATGCAGGAAGTGCGGCGGTATTCTATATTGAGAATGCTAGTCATTTAATGAGCGAGTAATTTGATTTTCGTGCGAGTGCAGAAATAAATGTTGAAAAAATGTGCGTATACAATTAAATATTAATATCAGAAAGTTCGGACCAGGTAAACTCGGACCACTTTTGAAGAAGATTCGGACTAGTTTAAAATAACTATATATAAGTATACTTCTATAATATGGGTTAAAGCATAAGAGTGGTCCGAGTTTTCTTCAAAAGTGGTCCGAGTTTACCAGTACCCTTAAATATTATATGAGTTCTATTTGTAAATGAATATAATTATAAATTAACTGAATATTTTATTTGTTAAATTTAAAAGTACTGGATGAATATTATCTATAATTATTTTTATAAAGTCTTACTTTATTTTCAAAAGTACCATTATTAGATTGGTTTAATGTATTACGAATAAAAATCTCAGATTGGGTACAAATTTTACATTAAAATATTAAAAATGTTCAAACCGTTAAATAATTAAAAGATCATACTAAATACATCGATACTATTTCTTTAGTACATAGAGAGCTAGTGCGAATTATATAACACGTTGTGAACATTGGCCCAGTTAAATAACGACGACTTCTCACAACAACACTAGTCTCAATACTTAATTGAATATAATATATGTGCGTGATGAATCTTAATGTTGTGGTGATTGCGCTACACCACTTAACGATGCATATATTATATCTCATACGCCACGCTTCCATGCATACAGCCTGACTAACATAATCGGTAATAATAGAATAGAGAGAAGGACCTACAAGAAATGTTTTAACCGAGTTGAATATTGTATACGATATACTAAGTTAGGGGTACAAACGTGTCGTTGCCTTCTAGTCCGCCTACATTTCCTCTCAGAAACAGTAATGACTCATCCATCATGTTGATATACTGTACTGTTTACTGTGGATATGATGATAATGATGATGATGCTATTGGTGGTGGTGATGGTGGTAGTGATGATAAAGGTCGTGGTGATGATAATTATGATGATGATAGTGATGGTGGTGATGATGATGATGATGATGTTGGTGGTGATGATAATGATGGTGGTGAGATGGTGGTGGTGTTGGTGATAATGATATGTTTAATATAATAATTAGTAATTATGATTGTCAGTAATCTGGGCCAGCGCTATATTTAAAAATAGTAAAATAGGCGTGACCACGACTATTTTTTACACCAATATAATTGTTAATCAGTATAATTTGTTTTACACCAGTGTAATCGGAATCGGTATATTTATAATACGTGAAACGGCTTAGCTAATGGCTAGCTAATAGCTAGTAGCTATAATCGATGTAATGCAGCTAAAAAAACGGGCAATATCAAAAATAAACCAAACAAAACACAACATTTTTTAATATAGCGCGGCGCAGATATATGGTCCCCATAATTCTAATATAAAACAACTGTATAGATTAAAGATTCTATACATAATAATTATTACATACTTGTACTACTATACGTGCTATGGATTGCGATATCTCTATATTAGTCGCTGAATAACTCACTTTAGTCATGTTATATATATTTTTGATTTAAAATTAAATAAATAAGTGAATATCTTTGTTTATTTACATTATGAACTAAATATATAGATGGCGCTAATATTTCACGAATTCAAATAAAATCAATTTACTACATTACTCAATTGTATAATTTTATATATTCCGTATTTCTGACCGTCCATATGGGAATAGTAAAGAAACGATTATCTATTAGATCTAATATCGATATAACTACCTCCACAACAATACTTTTAATAGATATTGCTGCAATAAATAATTGCAACTATTTTAAGGTTATTTCCTCCTCTTCAATATTTATCTCCTCCCCATGTTTGACATCTTCACTGACTACGGTAGTCAGTGACTACCCCGCCATATCCTTCCTTACTTACGCCGATGACCTTCAACTATATCTTAAATGCACAGACTCCCCTACTTATACCACTGATCGACTCTCCTCCTGTATCAAGTCCATACAATAATGGCTTACTCCATAAAATGTAACCCCACTAAAACGGAAGCTACCATTCTCCACTTACCCCTACGACCTAGGCCTAGGTCGTAGGGGGTTCAGGGAGGGTGGAGGAGCATAGGCCCTACGCTCCTCTACCCTCCCTGAACCACCCCCATCTCACTCGACAATACCTCACTCCCCTACTCTCAACACGTCCGAAACCTTGACTTCGATCTTGATACCACCCTTTCCCTTGACTCCCATATTATACACATGCACAAATCCATCCACTACCACCTACACTACCTCCGCTTAATCCGACGCTCCATTCCCCTCCCCATCGCTATTACCATTGACTCCTCCTACATCATCCCCCTATTCGACTATTGCAACTCCCTTCTCTTTAACCTCCCTGAATACAAACTCATCAAACTACAGCTACTCCAAAACTCTGTAGTTAGCTTCGTCCATGTACTTCCTGTCGTTCTTCTGACTCCATTACACCTCTCCTAAAACAACTACACTGGCTGCCAGTCCCCTACCGCATAAAGTACAAACTCTCCCTGAATACCCACAAAGCTATTCACCACAACTTCCCTGACTACCTTGCTCCCCTCCTACATCTACACACACCCATCACTCCACTCCAGACCCGTTCCTCCAACACCTTTATCGTCACCACTCCCCATCTACACAAACTCCACTCTTCCAATATACGCTCCTTTGCCCTCTCTGCCCCTTACCACTGGAACTCCCTAGCCAACCACCTACGAACAAACACATCAACTCCCTCATTTAAACGCCACATTAAGACTTATTATTTCTCCCTTGCCTTCCCTCCCACTCAATAATTCCCTCCCACTGACGGTCGATTGCTCATGCACTGATGCAGTCCATAAACCAAAAAAAGTAAAAAGTATGTAAAGTATATATATTACTTATATCAATAATCTAATTATTAGGATGGTACGGACGGTAGGCAAAAATTAAATAACTATAAATAGCAAAGTTAACGCGTAGTGCGAAAAGCGTGCGTCGCGCTAATTTCGGGATATAATGCAGCTATAAAAAAACAGAAGAATAAAACTAAACAAAATAAATCAAACAACCCACAAATATCCACTAATAGGATGGTACTCGTATTCGTATGAGTATATTATATATCATATAGAGTATATATTATATACTTAGTATATACTACATATCATATATATTATATATATATATTAATACCAAAGATTTTCCGAAGGATTAAAATTTAGACTGCAAAATCTTTGTTAATACGAATGGTTTATAGTATAAACTTTATACGTATATTTATCTAAACGAATTATTCCATATATTATATAGGATTCCATACATGTTTCTCATTCAGATTTTATTTTCGTGTGCACTAGAGCGTATCATGAATTAGTGACGCACGCCACGCGTGAACTCTGCGATGTATAATTATTTAATATTTGCCTACCGTCCGTATTCCCCTAATAATTAGACTAAAATTAGTTTAAATAAAATTATTATAGAATTTTTAAAATGATTTTCATTATTATTTTCTATAATACAAATTAGTTTATTATATATAATAATATATTTCTAATATAATTAACTAAAGGAATATTTCGACATGAATATAAAATATGAATTTGTCAACATTTGAAGAGTAAAGAATTGATATAACTATATCCGCAACAATGCTTTAAATAGATTGCAACTATTCTAAGGTCAGATATAATATATCCGATATATTCATATAAGTAATATATCTTTTATATTACTTATTTCTATATATTAGTTTAAATAAAATAATAAATTAAAATTATAGAATTTAAAAATTATTTTCTTTATTATTATAATACAAATTTAAATTTATTATATAAAATAATATATTTATAATACAACTATATAATTAACTAAAGGTACAAAATATAAATATTTCAACACGAATATATAATATGAATTGTTCAACATGGGAATGTAAAGAATTGATAACTACCCCCAACAACGCTATGCTGTAAATAGATATTGAACCTATTCTAAGGTTAGATATATTAGTTTAAGGAAACGTGCTACTATTTATCACATTGCATGTAAATTATAGGGAAAATAGCATGTTTTCAAAATGTATCCTCTTATAATAATTCTAAAACAATCTTATTAAAAACATATAGCTTTATTATATGGATGAATATTTGTAATTAATATGTTATCTAAATAATATATAATTAATTTTTTTTCATAATTAATTAATTATAAAATATTAGCCATAACTTTACTACATATATATATATATATATATATAAATTTATAATATCCATCATCATACCTACAGAGAAATATTCAATTATATTATTTATTTATATGTTCTATGTAAAATGTGAAAATGTTAAAACGATTCAAAATTGAATCGATAGTTACATTTATTGTAGATGTACAAATTGAAAAATAATTATTTTGAGTATATTAAATCAAAGATTTATTTATTATTTCATTATATAATTGTTACATATGCTATAAAAATAAAAATATAAAAATATACAATTTATTACAAGTTAAATATGCCTTTAGAATTGGTGGTGTTTTTAAAACTCTCTTTATATAAGTAATATTTCAAATAGATGCAAAATGTTTACATAATTTTAATCATATTTTATATAATTCAAATTTACTAAAAAAAAATTAAAAATAATCATTTTTAATGTAATTTGAATGGTAACACTTAAAAGAATGCCCTTAAAGCGCTGTTCACGTGATAAATCTATTCCAGTAATTTCGCAGTAGAATTCTTAAGTGAACAGCGCTTAAATAAAATAAGATTATAGAATTTTTTAAATGATTATAAATTAATTTATTATAGAATTAACTAAAGGAATATTTCGACATGAATATGAAATATGAATTTTTCAACATGGGAAGTGTAAAGAATTTAACTTCCTCCGCAACGCTATGGCTTTAAATAGATATTGTAACTATTCCAATGTTAGTTACAAATATTAATTAATTAATTATATATAATAATATATTTTGAATATAATTATAGAATTAACTAAAGAAGCCGTGTTGACTGATGTAAATAGAATGAACTCTGCTTAGAGAAAGTTTCAGAAAAGGTTTATGAAAACTAACTAGTGCTGAGTTTGACTATGCAGATATGCCACAATAAAATATCAAAATACAATAATATAAATATTGTTTTCTATATTTCATAGACATCTAAGAGGCAAATCCATATTAATATATAACGTTTATGGATACCCCCGATATAGTTAGTATATCCATGTTTATCTTGTAAATATATAAAAAAAGATTACTCTACTTCAAATTAAATGTACTCTTTAAGTAAATAACTTTTTTTGTGATACTAACTGTTAATTAAACATATATAACTTCTAATTATTCAAATATATTAAATTATTTATTATATTATAAAAAGATAACTTTCTAAAATGGAAAGATAATTATATATAGATAAATTAATGAGTACAATATTGTATAAAAAAAATATTTCAATAAACAAAGTATATATGACATTATTTAAATTGAAATCTACTGTTAATATATATACATTTTTTATTATTCAACATTTATTGATAAAACTTTCAACAACGAAAGATAATTTTATATAGATGTACATAAACATAAAAACTATATGACATTATTTAAACTGAAATCAATGTTCAACTTGTATATTAAAAAAATATGAATTCCATAAATATAATAATTCATAATTTAAGTTTTATTTACAAATTTTATATATTTAATATAAAGTATTTCTTTATTCATTCTTCTGATCTGGACATCTGTATTTTAGTACTTTCCTCATTCATTTGAAATCAATTTAACCTCAATCTTAATTAACACCATTTAATAATATTAACAATTTAAAACTATTCAATTTGTTAAAATTAACAATAATTCCGATTGGTTAATAATGACCCGTCTTATTATTAAGATACAACACTATATATATAGGATATAATATCTTAATGCTTTATTTCTTAGCCACAAGGTTGTAGTTGATCAACATGTTGGTGGTTTTCATTAGATCATCTTCAATTCACATATTTTCCTAATAAACCCCCACTTGTGCCATCTATTGCTTATCTTGCCCATTGCCGTTACTATATAGATATTATAGACTTATTGTATACATATTTATAACAATTATAATACTATTAAGATATAATAAGATAATACTATTATGAGTAATATTAATAACCAATACTATAAATCATTTAGTTATATACTATAACAGAAACAAAAACAATAATAAGTCATTAAAATAGATGAAATACGTATATTTATTAAAATTTGCTTTTAATATTAAAAATATACAAATAATATGAAATACGTATTTGAGATATTCAAATAGCTATTATACGCCACATTAAATTGCTGACTAAAATCCCGTATCACTAACCTTATCCTAATAACGTAATCGTCTGTGTATATGAAATAATTGCCGTAATTATTTAAAATATATTTTATTAGTAAAATGATTTACAAAAACAATCTCTCGAATGAGTGTTAAGTTGTAGCATGAATAGAATCACTTGTATACAAATGAGATACGTCGTGATAGAATAGACTAAGGTGATGTGGATAACATAAATGCTGATCGATGAAAACAAGGCTATCGTGATAAGGAGGCTGGTTGGTGTTCTACCAGCCTGCCTTACTACATCCTGTTGTATGATCTTTCACTCTGCAATGTTCTCACCAAGATGCTGTGGTGAGTGAATGATTTCATTAATAATGCAATGTGTGCATTGCACGATCTATGTTTAAATATAATGTCTATTCATATTACACAGAGTGAAGGTGCTATTTTCTATGTCCTGTCTGTATGTAATTCATTCATATAATATAATTCATCATATATTGTATGTATAAAAGTACTTCAAACATGATATTTAATATATATATAATTGTGTATTTAGAGAATAAAGATATTTGTGAATGTGATCTCACTTTAATACACAAATATAAAATAACTATTGAAATGATATAAATTAATGAAGAACTAGTAATTTTGAATAAGAAAAATGTATATTTTAATTACAATATATTTTTAATATAATGCATATAAGTAATTCGTACATGTTATAGTTTAGTAATAAAATTAAAAATAAACTAAAATCATATGCTAACTTTTATCAGTAAAAATATATTGCTGAACAGAAGTATATGAAAGTATTAAGTTTTTATATAATTTAAATGTATAATTGATTTTGATTGATTTAGGTTCAATGTAGTTAATAAGAAGAATAGTGATTTATATAATAATTTGTATTTTATTAAGGTATTATAAAGGTATTCAAAAGCCTAAAATGTAACTTAAAACTTTATGTTAACTTGCATATATATAATGATATAAAAGAACAAATTATAGATTTATAATAATTAACAATCTTTGTTAATTTCACAAATTGCACATAATAATTACACAAGTAAAATCACATATTTCATTAAAAATAACATGTATTTAAAAAATCAATTTATACTTAATTACAAATGAGATTAATGTATCCAATAATCAAATATTTAGACTAAATACTTATATATGTCTATATATCACAAAAAAATCAAAATTGTGTAAAACATAAAATATTTGTAATGTATTTATTGTATAAATAAAATAGTTAAATACAAACATTAAAATCGAACAAACCCGGTTAGTATATGTATATATATAGCAATAAAATTAACAGGAAATATGAATAAAGGTTATCTGCTTTATAACCTATTAGTTTTCTTTAGTTCTATTATGTAGTGTTGGGCACTATAATGTCTCTCATCAGAATTAGATGTCATCTTGGCAAGAGCTATAGTTAGTAAATCAACCTGTTCCCGCAACTCCTTCTCTTTAGACATCACTTGCTATATATTTTAATAATCGACAATTAGTTATGAAATAATTTAATTTTGATTATATATGTGGCTCAATTATCAAGTTTTAAAATGACCTTGTTTACTATTTAAATAAGATCAATTGTAACCAATATATCTTTACTTTGTAATAATAATATTTGAATTATAAGCAGGCCTCTCTAGATTCGTACATTTAGAATTTGCAAGAACCAAATTCCTGCATATCTATATATATATATATATATATATATATATATATATATATATATATATATATATAGAATTCGTACATGCATAAATTTAAGAATTTTCATTCTCTAAATTATTTCTAGTATATATTTTACTTTATTAGATAATTTTAAATGGCTAATATAAATATCCGTCCTAAAAGGATATTCATAAGATTTTAAATTTGTAGTTTTCTTTATAGGAATATTATCTCCCACATTCTCTTCAGTAATTACTAGAGAATTTCTACTACACCGATACAATTTCACCAGTCTCTGGATATATTTCACTATATTTAGTCTGTATTTTATTTCATGTGTTTCGAGAAAAATATATTCCCGTTTATCAACATTATATAGAGTAAATAAAATAAAATTAATAATTACAAATTTTTATAAATAATAATCTTTGATAAATAAAATAAAAGATACTTTCTTAAATATATAATACAATTTATTTTCATTCAAATTGTAAACACTATATAATATATATTCTAGTCAATATAATATATTAGTAAATTAAATTTTGAAAATTAAATAATTACACGAATTCACAATAAATCGTGCATGTTTGTGGATATAGAATTGGTGTGCTAGAGAAGCTGCAAGAGATAAGTAAAGGTGGTGATAATAACGGTATTAGTGCCGAGTGACTTGCTATCTTTAGGTGCGGATATGAAAGTAGAGATGTCGACATCCTTTCCCTCCAAATCAGACAGATTTACGCTAGATGCAGCCTATCGGAGTACAGTGGTGTTACGGTATATCAATACGGTATAGCAATGCTTTGATGTGATTGCGTGTATGCTTTGTACTGTTGCCCGTGTACCTACCATATTAATCTTTTCATTCAATTTTAACTTTAATTTCCTGTTCTCAGTTTTTAAGAAGTTTCTTTCCTCCTTTATGGGTAATAAACTTTTATTATTATTATTATTATTATATAATATTACATGATATTAATATCACTAATATGGTATTGTATAAATAAACTAATGCAAAATCTAATTTATATATTGTGAAGTAAAAAATATTATTTAAATAAAATGAGAAAATATCTGTATACACAGATTATTGCTAGGAAATGGTTTATTTTAAAAGTTGATATCACTTATTTATTAATAATAGATTTAAAAAGGAATTATTAAATGTTGGTAATATAATCTAATTTAGTATTATAATCTCTATATTATAATTGTTCTTTAACAAGAAACAAAGTTATTTATTATATAATGTTTCAAATATATTGAGTTTATTATCACTAACATTATTAGATTTAATTTAATGTGATTCAATTAATAATCCAATTTAATAATCACATGCCATTAAATAGTTAATCAATTCTATTAAATATAATTAATTCTTTGTATTAATAATACTTATTATTTATTTAGTCTGCAAAAAAACTATGAATTTACAAATTATATCCTTAAATATATAATTTTTTAGTAATAAATATAGTTCAATAAATATTTCAAAACGTAAATTATTAAAATTTACATTGAGTTAATTCATTCTATGCAAACTAGTAAGCAATACCTGCATATTGATACATTACCTTAATGTCCATTAGCTCTTGTAACAAAACGATACTCTCTAAATCCACCTCTGTACCCAATTCCGCATTAGCTAAATCGTTACCTGTGGACACATGTATTTAGTATTAATGTATTTGTTACATAGGTCTCTTATATATATATATATATATATATATCAATAAGTGTTATTAGAATACATTTATATAACATATTTTATATATTTAAAAATTGCATGAAATATATGAGACAATTACCCTTTAATTTATTAACAATATTGATTTTTAATTTTATATATATATATATATATTATTGTATTCTTAAATATATTCAAAATTAAATAAATAGTTTTTATGGTAGTATAATTAACATAAAATAAAAATAATTAATAAACCATATTTATAAACAATAGGAAATTGGCAGTTTACATGTAAATAGAGAGGTGCTCTCACACATATAGTTAGAATACTAGTGGCAGTATGCGCAATAGATTAGCTTAGTATACTATAAGAGATCTTACACTCGGTAAATATAATTAGGTATATCCACCGTATTAGTGTGTTAAAAATAATTAGAAATTATTGTTTACAGAATTTCATAAATATAGTTAAACATTATCAATAATTAAAAAAAACTATGAAATACGTTTTTCATGTGTTCTATTCTCTATATATTAACTAGCAGGTATCATTTATAACATAAATATATATATACATATATATATATATATATATATATATAATATAAATATAATATAAATTAATTATACAGCTATAATTTACTATACAATATATTTAGTAGAGTATGTTCTGGTATTTACATGTATAATGGACGAGACATAATGTATCTCTTATGGGAAATCATATAATACCTATTGAAATTCTATAGAATACTTAGAATAGATATTATATTTAGCTTATAGTAACTCTACATGTCATCTATGATGACCTTGTTCATTGTCATTGGTGCAATCTTGTTCATCTAGTACTTGTATGGTGGACAAGAGCCCAGCCCTTTGAAAATCTATACCGGCAATGGATTGCATTATTTCTTGAACTCCCGGAATTCTGTTGACAGATTATGATGGTGGTGATGGTGGTGATATTGAAGATGATGATGTCAAGTATATCATTACAAATGACAGATACCTCAACTAGGGTCTTTCGGTTTTTTTTAGTTTTTTTATATAAAATTATTGATAAATATTTTAAATTTTAAACTATAGTATCATTTAATATTATTAATAAGAAAATGAATCTAAGGATGTGTAGTTCTATAATGTATCAGAATGTTTTCAAAGTTCTATTAATGATGATGAAGATGATGATGATTGATGAATAACTGTATTTTATCACTACAATAGGGTTATTAAGGCCGATTCGCTCGCGCGGCAGCGACATAATAATAAAAGAATGTAAAAGTAGGAAATAACAAAGAATTGAATATATACGCGGATATTTGCGCGCGCTACCTTTCAATAAAGTTCTCCTCGGCACTGTAGTCGTAGGCAGAAGCTCCATCTGGTGACAGTCTGTTAAGATACTCCTCGACTGAACCACCTGTAGCACCGTTATCTGATGATACACCGTTGTTCATCTGACCTTCATGCTTTGCGGCCTTGTCTGTTTCATTAGGTAACACATGTTTACTAGTGGGTGGTGATTATACTTGTAGATAGATAGATAGATAATAGTTTATTGAATAGATTCAAAACGATGGGTAACAATAAATAATAATGACAGAAATATATAAATAATAGTTAGAAAATATAAATAAGTTGTGATTTACACACACCGAAAGTAAATAAAATAATAATACAGCAATATTTGTATGCACTACATTATTAATTCATAGATAATACATAGTATAATATATTGATTTTTGTAATCGAATTAAAAATAGTTTATCGAGTACCGACAAAGAAATAAAATCTGCTACTTTTGTATTTCATTTTAATTTTTTAAATAAAAAATAATTATATACATGGATCCACATTTAAGGTATACATAGTTTCCATATATCATATAAAAATATTATATATATATATATATCAATTTAAATTAAATAATCAGTAATTATGATTTTGTATATTATATAGCAATAAAGGGTAATTGTCTCGATAAGCAACACTGCTTCTATAATTACCCTGGCATTGCCTAAATCTGATAATAATAATAATATGATATTTTATAAATAATACAAAAACTGTAATGGATATGATATTATCTATGAATATATATATATATATATTAGCTTATAATTTAATGAATTATTAATCTAATAAAGGTTAAGGTTAAGACCTGTTAAAGATTAAGATTTAGTTTCTTAACAATTCTATCATATGCCTAGTTGTATAGTGTATACACACTGTGAATGTGATGTGAAGGCAGCTCTGAATGGCCAACACAAAGGAGGAGCAGCAGGTTTTAAAGCAGATATTACTTTGTATAGCCAACTGACCATTATACCAGCATGCTTCATATATGTGCACAATGCTTGCAGTGTATGCATGTCAGTAATGTACATTATCAGTGAATACAGCATTTTTTTTGTTTTGTATTCATATTAAATATATATATATATAATTAAGTATACACATACATACACACACACACACACACACACACACACACACATACACACACATACAGTATAGCTTACACACAAGATATATATGCCACACAAGGAATCTCATGCATGCAGTGTATTTATTATATATGGAAAATACCTACTGGAGTATTTATGCAATTATTTGTAGCCTGTGTATTTTTCAATCTCTGCAAACTCTTATGAAATGCATATCAACATTTCAATGATTTTTAAATACAATATATATATATAAATTTCATTAAATTCTCACTTATCATTGGTCAATTAACATTCGTATTTAAGTCAATGTATTGAATATGTAACACATGAATGTTCCTTTAGAATGTTCCATAAACATATATAATCACAGTAATGATATCAGATTACAAGAACTCAAATAAAAAAGAAATAAAGTCCTATTTGGGTCATTCCATTCCATATTTATAATACATATATCCTATAATAGACATATTTTAAAATATTTATTATATATAGCCTATTTTGTATATATATATAAATTATTATTTATTGTAATTTATTCTATATAAATTGTATTTTTACTATTATTAGAAAATAATATTTATGAAAGATATCTTTATTGTAATATATATAAACAGATTTTCTTTGTATAATACAAAAAAAATAATGTATAATATAGCTATAATAGTTTTTATATGAATAGCCTTTATACATGCACTGTTAGTGTGAATATATTATTTCAAAAAAAAATCATTTTAAGTTTGGCAACAATAAAAATACAATATTATCATGTATATTATATTATATTTATAGCTGTTATTTGTAACTGTTTTCTAAATATAAATAATTATATATTTTTTATTTTATTATGAACCATATTTTACCATATTATGAACCATATTTTTTTGTCATATCTAGACTGTTTTTTTGGATATTTTTTTTTACAGATCTGTATTAAATTTAAAATATATTATAAATATTAAAATATCTATATTAAAAAACATAACATAGAGTAGAATTATGAAATAAAAAAAATTGTAAATAAACAATTATTTTCACAAACACAAGGTGCTTGAGTGGTTAAGAGTGGTCAAAGAGTGGTTAAGAGTGGTCAATGAGTGTAATTTTGTAACATGAAAGACAGTCAGATGGACAGTGGTCAGTTGATACTTTGTCTAGATACAACAGTAATCTGTGCATCAGTCCTGATAACAAACCACACCGTTAGATAAACGTGTAGTCAATCGCTATGGAGAGGTGCCCAAGTACTACTACTACTACTGACCTATGTAGGTATGCATTGTGATGTAGAGTTTATCGGTGGAATGTCTACGGTGACAGGACAGCTGTTCGGCCATCTTGTAGACACGATCGTTGGCGTGTAGACGTTCCACAACCGCGGCTAGACGGTACCTCTCTGACATGCAGTACTTCAGGGATACCTTCATTACGGAGTTCTGAGACTAAGGGGTGGGGGTAAGGGGGTTACGATGAGCCGGGGGTGCTTATTGCATTCACTATGGTTACTATGTTTAGACATTAATGCACGATATCAGATATACATCAGAGTTGGACCGATAAATAAATTTAAATTACTCAATTAAAATCATGAATTAAATCATTTGATAAAAATCATAAAAAATATTTATTTGAGTGAAGAAAATGTATAAATAAATTTCTTTGATTTAAAATTCATTTCAATTCAATATCAAAGATCATTCAATTGGTATATTCAATAAATATCATGATTTAAATCAAAAATAAATTAATAAAATATGTATTTTATACATTATATCATAAATGATATTGCATATCATTGAAACAATAATGTAGTATCAATATATACTAGTAATTATACAATCATGATTTATATCAACAAAATAAAAATCATGATTTAAATCAAGAATATTTGTTCAAATAATTATTCTTTAAATCATTCATTAAAATCATAATGTTAATCAACAACATTTTTAAATACTTTATTATTTCATTCTAATACTATTTATTTTACCTGGTATAATAAAATAGTATACTACATTTATTAACTATATGTAGTATAGTAACTATATGTTGAATATAGTCCTATATAACATTAATGAAACCTCTTTAATTTTAACAGATTCTATAATTAATTCTTACATTATTTGAATTAAAATCAAAAATCCGATTTTAATCCAACTTTGAACTGGAATAAGAAATATATTGAGAGTTAAGAAAATGTTGTAAACTGTGTTGGTCTGATCTGAATCGAATAATTTAAATTATGACTTAAATCATGATTTGAATCAAACAAAATTGTTAAATACTTAATATTATTTCATTCATTATATCATAAGGATATTAAATATTGAAAAATAAGGTACTATCAATATCTATTATTAATGTTAATATCACTATTTAAATCATCCAATCAAAATCATGATTTTAGTTCCAAAAAAAGTGTTAAATCTGTATTATTTTTTAACTATAGCATAAAGGATATTACATGCCATTGAAATATTAATATAGTATTAATATCTATTAGTAATCATAGTATCAAGATTTAAATCACCCTATAAACACCATGATTTTAATGTTAACACTCTATAATTAATTCATATATTAATTGAATAAAAATCAAAAATCTGATTTAAATAAAAAAAAAATATTAATATATTTATCAAAAAAATTCAGTTTTTTGATTTATTTAAAAAAATGTGATTTTAATTCAACCCTGATATATATATATATATATATATATATATATATATGTGTATAGTTAACTACAGGTGAAGGTTATACAACAACCTTGACACTATCATACTGGTAGTAAAGCATTTCTACTTCAGAATCAGAATCATCTCCATGTGATAACAATGAAGATATACTAGACTGATCCCCTTCAATTTCTACTGCTTCTTCTCCATTGTTATCAGCCATAACTCCATTGTTAGGGATAACTCCATTGTTAGCCATAACTCCATTGTTGTTAGGGATAACACCATTGTTATCAGCCATAACTCCAATGTTGTTAGTAATAACTCCATTGTTTGTTATTTCATTATTCGGAACTCTTATTAAATGAGCAAACTGTGGTCTGTTAATAATATATAATAATATAAATAATAATATATATATATATATTATTATTTCACTAGTATTAATAATATTATTTATTATTATTCAAGATTCCAACTATCTTGTCATTGTATTTAAAAGTATTTGTTATATTTAGTGAAATTAAATGTATAAATATTTCAATGCAACATGAACTGATAGTAATAATAGATATATATATATTGCAAATCTTGCAGCCAAAATATTCATCTATCAAACAATGTTAATGTATATAGGTAGAATATATACTATATCAAATTATACTACTACAGAAATATATCTTTATAATTTAAAAATATACATTAATTTAACATAAAATAGTAATGTAAACATTATATTATTATTATATATTTAGATGACTGTATCATATTCATTATATTATCTAATAAAATAAATATTGACATTATGATATTTATTATAGTATCTAATACAGTCTTCTGTTTACATAAATATAGTAATTGTTTATTTACAATACAAAATAATATTTAAATAATTCATGTTGACTCAATAAATATAAAGAGTATAATAAAAAATAGTAATAAATAAATAATGGCTGATGCATAAATAACTAAAAAAATGATAAATAGTAAAATATTGTAAAATAATTCATAATAAATGTATATTTAATGTTCATTTAATTCAAAAATGGATCCTTAATATAAAATATTATATTTTTCATTGCATAAACTAGATTTTCATATGCATGCTTATATATATATATATATATATATATATATATATATATATGTAAATATGCTATTTACTAATGATTGATTTTTCTATAATTCAAGACATTTATTAGTATTTTGTTGATAAATTTACTATATTATTTTTAATGATGAAATTTCATATTTTACCTAATATTTATATAATAAATATGATAATAATTCATATACATTTATATTTATATTATGTAATATTTTTGATGATATAATAAAATAGTATGTTGTATCCTATGCATATGTTATTATAACTACTAAATTGCTGCTATTCGTTGTTAGTAGGTATCAATGTATGTTGATGTGAATATCACGTTCATACAAACTATATATATATATAAATTAAAACTAACATTTGACGATTGCCATACTCATCCTGAAATTAATTAATAATTTAATTATAAAATAAATAAAATATTCAAATATATTCATGTTTTACCTATATTAGTAATATTTTTCATTCAATTATAAATTAAAAAATTGTAATTTTTTTAAATAATTTTGTTCATGTAAATGATAATATGATAATTCATATTTAGTTTAGTAGAATATTATAGGTTAGTCAAGAAGAAACTATGATATCAACAATAGATGTTTAAACATATTAATATTATAGAGTTAAATAATATATTCTATATTGATGCTTAACTTTTATTTTATAAATATATTATATTTCATAAAATATATATATTATTAATATTACGTTAATTTAACATTTACTAATTAGAAATAGATAATTATCCATGGTCGATAGATTACAATTATAAGTGGTTAACCACTAATGACTGCTGAAAGATGCAGAAATTTGAATGAGAAAAGGGATGTATAAGAATCACAATGACTAATGTGGCTGTCAATCAACGTAAATACAGGATCTGACAGCCGCGAATAGAGTGTGAATAAGCGCTAATAACCTTTATTTTCTTGAGAATTGATTTCAGGTTTTCGTTTTCTTCGACTACTAGAGCCATCTGCTCCTTTCCGTCGAGGATATTAAACTTTAAGGACATCACACGAGCCAGATGTAACTAGGAGGATGGTGATACTGATGTAGACATCACACTAAGGTTTGTGATACAAGAAACACTAGTGATATGTGTATACACCATGCCCCCACACTGACAGACTACTGATTAATACATTGCAGGCAAGTTTTACTACCTTTAAATAGACTAGATTGCCAAAACAACATGGTGCATTGTAACAACACTGTACTATTGCATAATACCACACAAACAATTATAAATGCTACCTATGCATATAGTGTAACTTTGACTGTAAGGTACTATGTAGTAAGTGATTCATAAGATGACTCATAAGATGGTATTGCATATTAATATTTATTTATTAATAAACAAATACTTTATGGTTAAGTTTAACTAATATATGTTCTATGTTGAGTGGTATAATCAGTGAGATAGACATTCTAACATATACAATAGTTAAAATGATGTAAATATAAGTAAAATTGATATTATTCTATACAAAGTATTAAGCGCGTATTAAGCAAGTATTATGCAAGTATTAAACAGGTATTAAACATGTATTAACTATAATAAAAAATTAATAATAAATATTATTAATTCAATATTTAGATTAAATTAATATATTCTTAATATTATATAACCGGAAATTAATATTATCTGATAATGAAATGAATAACAAATAAAGATGACATTTTTAATCTAAGCAATATCATAACACTGTAATTGACATCCATTAGTTGTTAGATATATAATAAACTATTAATATATGTAATATAAATAGATATATAGATGTATAGATAATATAGATGTATATTATAAAATAAGTAAGGGTAGGGGGTAGGGTAGAAGTGGTCCTAAGATCAGAGCGTAATATAGCAGAGAATATGTCATAATGCCCTGGATAACCATATCGAAGTTCTATTATCGGTGTGTCGTGCAATAGAAGCTATAGCTACGTTAGAATCGTGGAAGTGATGGGGGCGAGGGGTGCAGGCGACCGCTGGGGTAAACACTAACTGAATTAGCTACGTCCAAGAGGTCGTTGACCTTGTAATGGTTGAGCGCTTCGGTGGCCCTGTCAATCAAAGTGCTGTCGTGTTTATCCAATAGGAAGAACAGACTCGGAGTTCCTATTTGGTCATCTGAAGTGGAGATGGAAGTGAGGTGGGATGAGATGGTGATAGTGAGGTGGGATGAGATGGTGATAGTAAGGTGGGATGAGATGGTGATAGTGAGGTGGGATGAGATGGTGATAGTGAGGTGGGATGAGATGGTGAGGTGGGATGAGATGGTGATAGTGAGGTGGGATGAGATGGATATAGTGAGGTGGGATGAGATGGTGATAGTGAGGTGGGATGAGATGGTGAGGTGGGATGAGATGGTGATAGTGAGGTGGGATGAGATGGATATAGTGAGGTGGGATGAGATGGTGATAGTGAGGTGGGATGAGATGGTGATAGTGAGGTGGGATGAGATGGAGATAGTGAGGTGGGATGAGATGGTGATAGTGAGGTGGGATGAGATGGAGATAGTGAGGTGGGATGAGATGGTGATAGTGAGGTGGGATGAGATGGTGATAGTGAGGTGGGATGAGATGGTGATAGTGAGGTGGGATGAGATGGTGATAGTGAGGTGGGATGAGATGGAGATAGTGAGGTGGGATGAGATGGTGATAGTGAGGTGGGATGAGATGGTGAGGTGGGATGAGATGGTGAGGTGGGATGAGATGGTGATAGTGAGGTGGGATGAGATGGATATAGTGAGGTGGGATGAGATGGTGATAGTGAGGTGGGATGAGATGGTGAGGTTGGATGAGATGGTGATAGTGAGGTGGGATGAGATGGAGATAGTGAGGTGGGATGAGATGGTGATAGTGAGGTGGGATGAGATGGTGAGGTGGGATGAGATGGTGAGGTGGGATGAGATGGTGATAGTGAGGTGGGATGAGATGGATATAGTGAGGTGGGATGAGATGGTGATAGTGAGGTGGGATGAGATGGTGATAGTGAGGTGGGATGAGATGGAGATAGTGAGGTGGGATGAGATGGTGATAGTGAGGTGGGATGAGATGGTGATAGTGAGGTGGGATGAGATGGTGATAGTGAGGTGGGATGAGATGGTGATAGTGAGGTATTGCACATTACAAGCGTATATAGAAAAATAAACCAAATGTATGTAAAAAATAAATATTATTTATTTAAATATTTGTTATGAAATATCGTGATGGTCGGCCATCTTAAGTTTACTAAAATTAAAATCCAAAATACCCAATCCAGGCACCATGTCTGTTGAAGAATTATGGCAAAATATAGCAATACCGATCTATGTAAACTATAAATTGATGATACCATGGCATCTAGTCTGCCATCTTGTAATTAGAGAAGACCATGTGATCAATATTATGTAATGTACTATTATTACATTATTATAGTACATATATGACTATATGTAGGATACATTACTGTAATCCTATTTAATTTATAATAAAATCTGAATACATTCAAAATGGTAGGTAAACAAATAAATATAAATACTTAGTCACATGATCTCTACACACAAGATGGCGGAGATGTGTGTTAAAAATACTTACATTTCAAATATGTACAATTTATATAATAAATGTATATATCATTAATTAATATATAATTAAATTAATATTACATAATTCATATTATTCATTTGTCATGATATAATGTATTATGTAATTAAAAATAGATATATTTGATGTAATATTATACGAATGATAGATATTATTTAATGTAAAATGAAACCATATAAATTGAAGATATTATCATTAATTGTCATTATGTAATATGATATATGTTATATGATATATATATATATATATCATATATATATATCATATTTATAGTAACTTAAATATATGAACATAAATACAACACCAATGATATAGTGTGTGATCTCTTTCTGCTCATTATCACTTCATCACCTGTACATAGATCACACCCAACAGGTGATGACGGAGGAGGCGATAAGGAGGAGGTGCTAAAGTATTACGTCACACACACGTGATCTAGTGCTGTTAATCACACACGCACACACACAAGCGCGCACACGAGCGCACAGTGTGCCGCACACACGAGCGCATACAACTAGTGCTGGCAGTACCGTGTACTATATTGATATCAATTGTATATATTCAATATATGATTAGTATATTATTTAGATATAGTCTATCATATAGGGTGTAGTCTATACTATAGCCTATAGCCATGGATATAGGGTGTATTCTCTTCTAATTTATCCCACGGGTCGCAACAACGTGTGTGTGTATATATATATATATATTTGTGTGTATGTATATGTGTGTATGTGTGTGTGTGTATGTATGTATGTGTATGTGTGTGTATGCCATCGATGTACATAAATTATTTCTTTATATCGACGGTGTATGTGTGTGTATAATTCACAGAGCTAGAGAGAAAGTCTCTCTATAGCTCTATGGTTTAATGTTATGAGTATGCGACCATGTGTTTATAGCATCGATATAAAGAAACTGTATTTATATCGATGGTGTTATAGGTTCTATTCATTGACATATGGTTTTACCAAGGATGTGTCCTTGGTTATACAATACAAGTCAATGCTTCTATTAATATAATGTAGGAATATGTTTGAGAGAGGGAGTTGTTTTAATAAGATGAACAAGAGACTCGCTAACCGAACACGTACATTGTATAAGAGACAGGCATCGCTATAGATAAACAAACAAGCCGCTCTAACCAGCGTCTACTTACATACATCGGGTATCACGTGACAGAGATGTGTACACACACGTGATACCACAGCATGAGTGTCACGTGATAGGTAACAGTTAATTAGCGCCACCCATCATATCACGTGATATTTACTATATATATAAGTCTTTATTACGTAATGCATATACAAACAGAGTTAGTTTAAAATATATTCGTAAATTACATAAATTACACAGTTCGCCGCACACACACACCCACACACACACACCCACACACATACGTGATATTGTAATATCCACCTAGTAACTAGTGCGCATGTTTATATTACTACAACGCAAGGCTATGCTTGTGGTATTATAGCAATGAACACCTAATATGTAGATAATATGTAGATAATATCTAGATATAATTGCGTATTCTATTATAAACAAGCTACCCCCCGAAGTAAATGTAATTTACGACATCGCATTATGTGACGTCACACACACACACACTATAGAATTGCACTCGGGGTGATGACGTAATCAGTGTTATTGTAAGTAGTGTGTGTGTGTGTTATTACATAATAGCGCATAATAATGTAAGCAGGAGTCTATAGACTATAGTATATATATATATATATACACTACGGCATTATTTCTACCCTGACAGTATTGCTAAAGCAATATGGGTATACCCTAACAGTGTGTGGGGCTAACACACAGTAGGTACATCGTTATATGCTGTATATATATAATATACAGTAGAATCCGTATACAGTAACATAGTTCATCATTTCCCAATAAAGTCGCTATATAGAGGTCTCTATAGAATGATACACACACACACGCACACACACGCACACACACACACACACACACACACACACACACACACATTAAAGTACGATTAGTAGGCCGAACTGGTAACAAATAATTAGGTCAATGCTTAATTAGGTCAATGCTTAATTAGTTCAATGCTTAATTAGGTACATACTTAATTTACATTCATATTGAATTAATTCTGTAACACTTTATGATTTTACACACCATTTAATTTTAAATAATAAATTAGGTATTTCCAAATAAGCACTAATAATTTATCAAGTTATATTAATGTATATATAAAATATATTAACTTATACTGAATAGGATATAAGATATATATAGTGTTTAATTAGTGTTTAATTAGTGAGTTAATAAAAAACACGTTTTAACAAACTTTAATAAAGAATAAAAAACAGTTTAAAAACAATTGTAATGTAATTTATATAATGAATAATTTTCTTAAATACTAAAATTCTTCTAATAGAGAAATTCTTCTAAATATTATCATAAAATATTATTACAATATTAGTCCTTAGATAATTAATTTAAACAATAAAATAAAATGTATATGTATATACACATTTTCTAAACATTAGGTCACTTAGACTATTTATTCAAATTATAAAGAGCTATTTTTAAAAATGTATATACCTATTATAAGTTAAAATATAACATATTAAAATGAGGTGGAAAGAAAAATTATCTTAAAATTTGTAAAGGTACCAGAATAAAATGGTAATTTATTGATGATTTTAACAAAATTAAATATATTTCATGGTATTTATACTTGTTAAGCCACATTGTTATATATATAGTGATTAATGAATTGTTTTTTATTATATATAATATAAAGTTATTAAATATAATGATTCAATACAAAATTATAAGAGGTCAAAACAAAATTCTGGAAATTCCTTTACATTAAAAAAAACCTAGAAATAAAAGTAATTTTGTTATGAATTTGATATTATTCATAGGATCTATGCACTTAACACATATTCTGAAAATATCATGATTGTAGCTTAATTATAAATGTGAAAAATATACATATTTATGTTAGTATGGTATTTTTTTCCTATCTATTAGCATGTTAAATTTGACCAGGACAGCGCAGGTCAAATATTGACCTAAATTAAAAAATAATTTGTTTTGGGTATTTTCAATACTCATACATTTAAATGATCATAAAAGTGAGGTCGAATACATAATCAACAACATGTTTAAAATCATTTTAAGCCCCATTTATTTTGATTACGATTGCAGAGGTAACATTTTAAATATCAACATATATGGTTGTATGCTTTACAATTATAATAACAACTCAGTTATATATCTTATAATATATACTGCATGTGTATTTTGCATATAAGTGTGTCAAATATTAAAACGATTTTAGAAAAAGAGTATTTTGAATTTGACCTCATATATAGTAATACAAATAAAATGGGGCCATATTCGATAGACCATACATTTACAGTAAGTGACCTACTTTATATAGTGACTACCTCATATTGTGACATACTCTATATAGTGACCTTTTAGAAAATTTGGAAAGGCATTAATCAATTAATTAAAACTACTGTAGGTCACAATATGAGGTAGTCACTATATAGAGTAGGTCACAATATGAAGTAGTCACTATATAGAGTAGGTCACAATATGAAGTAGTCACTATATAGAGTAGGTCACAATATGAGGTAGTCACTATATAGAGTAGGTCACAATATGAGGTAGTCACTATATAGAGTAGGTCACAATATGAGGTAGTCACTATATAGAGTAGGTCACAATATGAGGTAGTCACTATATAGAATAGGTCACAATATGAGGTAGTCTCAATATAGAGTAGGTCACAATATGAGGTAGTCTCAATATAGAGTAGGTCACAATATGAGGTAGTCTCAATATAGAGTAGGTCACAATATGATATAGTCACTATATAGAGTAGGTCACAATATAGGTAGTCACTATGCAGGAATTATACTGTAATTACTAATTACTAATTAGTGTTGTTAATACATGTCAACAAATAATTGTCCTATCAATAAATAAGTACATTTCCTTCTAATTCTTTAAGGTATTAATGATGAATATCATGACCTATTTAAATTAACTTAATGAATAATATCTATTAATAAATATATGATATTCCTAGAAGCTAATGAATAATTAGTAATAATATTAAAGAATAAATTAACAAAAAATTCTTGATTACTTGATAATGTTAATTAACATATGTCCTATACATGTCCTTTGTAATATTCAATGACACACATATTATATGAGTAGGTCAAACGGCTAACAGTGATGTGTGACTTGTTAGACGACCGATGACGCAATAAGTAATCTATAAATAGACCAACGCGAGTTCAATGCACTGCGGTGTTATTGGTGTTGTATACACACATGCATATAAACAATGTTTACTAAACATCGAGTGCGCACCGCACCGGTGTGCGGTGTAAACACTGGTGTGCGCTATCTATATCACTCTAGAGTCACTAGAGTCTAGTGCGTGATGATTTTATTTGATTGGTAAACTATACATTTACGCTTTAGTGTGTATCGGAAAGCATAGCGGAGTGCAGTTGTGCGGGTGCACTCCAGTGTGCGGGTGTTTAAGCTATACAAATATCCGACACGCACACAATGTATATGACACGCACTGTGTATATACAATATACAAACGTTATGTGATGTAAAATGCTAGTGTATATTATACTATACTATATATCAAGGACTACTATCTCAAGGACACTTCCTTGCTATACTACTATACTATACTATACTATACTATAATATACTATACTATACTATACACAACAATACACGAGGTTTTTCCAATAATTTGTGCTTTACAAAAACGTTGCTATATATTGGTAATATAGGGCTAATACGTTTGCTTGTATAGGTTTATGTATGCGTTTCTGAGAAGTGTTGTTTGCTATACTATACATGCCAGTCGTGTGCGCGTGTGTGTATGTACGGGTGTGCGCGCGTGTGTATGTACACAGCTAGTGTGGGTGTGAGCAAGTGTGTGTATGCGAGTGTGTGTAAGTATATGCGCTAGTGTGTGTGCTAATGTGCATGTGTGTGCAAGTGTGTGTGTGCATGTGCGTGTGTGTGCAAGTGTGTGTGAGAGTGTGTATGCAAGTGTGTGTGAGAGTGTGTGTGCAAGTGTGTGTGAGAGTGTGTGTGCAAGTGTGTGTGAGAGTGTGTGTGCAAGTGTGTGCATGTGCGTGTGTGTGCAAGTGTGTGTGAGAGTGTGTATGCAAGTGTGTGTGAGAGTGTGTGTGCAAGTGTGTGTGAGAGTGTGTGTGCAAGTGTGTGTGAGAGTGTGTGTGCAAGTGTGTGTGTGCATGTGTATATGCAAGTGTGTGTGAGAGTGTGTATGCAAGTGTGTGTGAGAGTGTGTGTGCAAGTGTGTGTGAGAGTGTGTGTGAGAGTGTGTGTGTGAGAGTGTGTGTGCGAGTGTGTGTGTGCATGTGTATATGCAAGTGTGTGTGAGAGTGTGTATGCAAGTGTGTGTGAGAGTGTGTGTGTGTACAGTGTACACTTGTGTGTGCGAGGTGCGCGCTCCCTATTACACACCACGCCGCACACCTATTACTCTACAGCGCTGTCTACATGCAATATCGTCTACACCGGGGAGGAAGTATTACCTAACCGATGACGTCATACCTAACTAAGGAGGTATTACGTAAGCGATGACGTAATACTATTGATTACAGTTACGTAACACGTGCACTGCACGTAGCCTAGTAACAATAGTGGGGTAGTAGTTGTAGTAGTGGTGAAAGTGTCGGTGGTAATGGTGTTTACAATACTACTACAAGTGTTAATACACATGCTGCATATGATATGCATATTGTATAACATACATATGTTGTATACTCAATATACAAAAATATATCTAATATATATATAATGGGCGATAACAACAGAAAATATTGAATATTGAATATTCCATCTTATTTAGAAGTCATTTAGGAGAAATTAAAATAAACTAAAAAAGAAAATTAACAAAATATATATATATATATATGGAGATGTATAATATAAACCTGGAGACGCTCCTCTCCCGGGAGGTGTGTCCGAGTAGAGCCTGTTGTTGGTGGGGGCTAACGATGATGGCATCATAACACGTCGTACGTTGAGATCTGACTGTCGGCTACTGACCACTAGAGAACTACCGCAATTATGGGGGTCACGTGTCAAAGGGGCGTTACAGAGACGGCGCGCGTCGTCGCGGTGGTGGTGGTGGTAGTTATCGTCGTCGTCCTCGTAGTGGTTATCAGTGGTGTCGCGACGCCCGTTATTTAAAAGGGGCGTGTCTCCGGTCGATTCGGCATAAGCCACGCCCCCCGTTCTCGATCCTCGGTATCCGCTATCGCCACCGCCGCCATCTTTCTTTATTAAGTACCGCGATATATCCATGGTAATAGCGGGGAGGACATGCGGCGCACTGACCGCTCGCTGCGTAGTTACCATGCTTACCTCACTTTTACATGGAGGCATGTGACTTTCCTACAAACAATGGTGGTCGCGCGTTATAATTAGGTAATAGTATATATATTGATATTTGATATCTTTAGTATACTATATAGGATATATTTGATATATACACCAAAGTATTTAGATAAAAAATATCTCATATTAAAAATAAATGTACGCTATTGATAGTTGTTGATAATGATACACGAGTCTTAAATCTAAAGATTACAACATGAACTTGTCATATATATATATATATATATATATATATGTGTGTATAATCTATAAATAGACACATATACAAACAAACACTACGCGCATTGATAATATGTATTATATCCATTGTGCGAACATTGTCGCCTAATAAACTACGCTATGGTATATCGAATAAGGCCGCGAGCACATACGTAGCACATGACTTCAACAGGGACACTGACAGGTGGTTTGCTTTATTATATAATACGGCGATGTGCTAATTAATTCATATTTCACTGTTGATATCACTGTAAGTACCACTTGAACGCACGCACATTTATAGTATAAATATGATGTAATGTGTTTGTTGTAGTTAAATCAAAAACGTGACACACTAAATCTATTTATAGGTTCACATCCGGTAATCACGGATAATTACGTGTATTTCGTGTGTATAACAATGGATAACAATGACAATTAACCTCGCGTAGTTTAATCCCAGTGAATAGATACGTGTAATGGGTGTATGTATAAGCATAACCTATAGGCTCTATACGCCGTATATCTATAGCTGTATAGCTGTATAGAGGTGGAGGTGGTATCGGCAACTGTATTCTCGTTTTTAATTAGTGATGTATTCTCAACAAGTGAATCGGTCAGCGAGTGAGTGCGTAATTCACTACACACACACACACACGCACACGCACACATACACATACACACACACGCACACGCACACATAAACACAATTACATGTAAGATTTTCGATTTCATCCCTATTTATAAACAACTATTTTCATAAAATTACTTATTAATTAACTGGTCGAACGACGTTCGACGAACGTGTATATAAATCTATATACGTATATATTGAATGTAATATATATATATATATATATATATATATATATATATATATATATATATATATATATATATATATATATATATATATATATATATATATATATATTCGTATAATACAATGAAAATAACATAATCAGTATATTTTTTATATTAAGACTTATATTTAAGACCAAATAAGATTAATTTCATCTAGCTAAAAGATATATAATAATATTAAGGTGGTGTTGACTACTAGCTTAGTAACCCCCTTAATAACCCATCGGGGGGTGATTCAATTCCCCAGTTGTATAATGATAATTAGATATATTAATGCTACTTTTACGTATACGTAAACGTAAAAGTAGCATTAAGATATTTAATTATTATGTAATTTTAATAGAACATATAAATTTAATAGCTTTAATTCATATAATATATAAAATGACCGATAATCCGAGTATGGCTAGTATTCTATAGAGAGCGGTGAGCTAGCGATGACCTTGACATCTACATTAGGTGTTGACCAAATGACCCACTGGGTAGCAGATCACAGTTAAACACATTAAAATAGTAGTGTGTAATGCTAGTGTTTAATATTTCATAGAAATTAGTCTACCCGAATTATATGAGATTTTCTGAGAATTTTCTGAGAATAACACCCTAGTAATAATAAACTAGACTCGTAGTATATATGTGTGCGTGTGCGCTCTTGTGTTTGAGACGTACACTGTGCGTGTGTATGTATATATTTGCATGTATGTGTGTGTGTTTGCGTGTTCAAACCATCGATATAAAGAAAGTTTTTTTCCTTTCTTTATATAGATGGTTCAAACAAATAATTAAGTATATGTATACTTATAGGATAGTGATAGAGATGAGGATTGTGTGGTAGTGTGTAGTGGTAGTGTGTGGTAGCCGTATCTGACACTCTACTGCTGATGTGCTTACATGTAGTATAATACACGTTCAACGTATCTAATGTTCAGGAACTACGTGATCATTGAAGTAATAATGTATGCCATAGATAAGTGAATAAGCATATCAATAGGGAGCATCACGCAAGTTTAGCTTTATTATAATCATTTGTTTTACTTTTATTAAAAACTATCAACATAAAATGATTATATCTCTCTCTCTCTTTATTATACACTAGGCCAGTATTGTAACCTATTTATGTAGATAAAATGGGAATAATTTTTACTTTGAGATCAAAGATTTAATATAAATATCATGTTCTAAATAAAGTTATTTATAGATTAATAACAATACATATATATATATATATATATATATATATATATATATATATATATATATATATATTATTATTATTATTATTTATTATTATTAATTATACATATTATATTTAATTATGAATATGGATGTGTAGCACCCAATTACACAGATATATTATTAGATAACCTAAGTCTGTATATGTGGTTCATATTTTACGGTTTCAATAATTAATTATAAATAAAAATAAAAATATATTATTTAAATTAAATTTATAAATTCTATAATCTATTTTATATAAGTTATGTTTAAATAAGTTAAATAAGTTATCATTATTATTATGCACCACATATGGATTAACTATTAGTTATTAATTTGATTAAAATGCCATTAGAAGGTAACAATTAATACAATATAATATATCATAATACCTAATTATATCCCTAATGATAATCTCTATAGCAGTGGTTCCCAGACTTTTTTCTTCGGCGACCCCTTTTAAGTTTTAAAAAAAATAAAACGACCCCTAAGTATAATTTTTTTTAAATAAAATATTTAAAAAAATAAGTTTACTTTTTAAAACTTTTTAAAACAAATTTATTAAAAATATATATAATACGTAATATATTATTTTTAAATATTGTGTATTTGCATGATTTATACTAATTTATCAATATTTGTCTGTGTTTCTGATAGAGTGAACCTCAGATCTGGTTCGACTTCTAATTTTTATATTTTTTTATATTTTTATTTTTCAAATTTAACAAATCTGAAAAGGCCATTTTACATAGGCTTGCATAAAATATATTTAATTATTAAATTAAAAAAATGTGGATATTTTCACCAAAAATGATATCCTAAAATATCCTAGGTCTTTTTTTCATTAATTCGTGCTTTGCACTAATATCATTTTGCATAATTATGAATTCACTTTGTTCCAGATTATATTAATCGATATCTTTAATATCTGCATAAAATGGATGAATTGCTATTAATATATAAAGATAATTGTCAATTTCTGGAATATACAAATAATTCATCTGAAAGATTAATTAAATGCGTAGTTATATTGTCTTGTACAAGATAATACGTATTTCAATTTTCGGAAATTGCAATTTCCAATCATGATTAGAAGAATCAACATATTCAGTATACATATATAACATTGCGAAGTTCTTGTTTAAACGTCTTCAAAAGTCTTACGATACCAGTTATTCAATTTTCCAATAAATCCATGAATATGAGATATTAATTCAATCAAATTTTTATTTATTCCTAGATAAATAATTTAAATATTATATCAGATTATATATAAATAAATATTACCTAAAGAAGTGTTCAATGTATTAAGTAAATCAAATATGTCAATAAGATATGACAATCCCAATATGAACTTATGTTCTTCCCATTTCATTGCTAGTTCACTCATATGTTATTCTCGAAGATAAATAATAGGTCCTAATATCATTCTTAAAAGAATAAATTCTCTTTACAACCTTGTCTTTTGATAACCATCGGACCCGAATATAATATAACAATTTGTCAAAGTATAAGTCCATTTCTTCACACATTTTAATTTAAATAGTCGATTTCTCAAAGAACTTAATGTAATTCACGTTTTTTATTACAGTTTTTAAAATTTTTGATATATATTCCTAATATATTCTTAAATATTCTGGAATAACTCGCGAAGATAACGCTTTTCTATGAATTAAATAGTGTATGCTGATTACTTCTGGTGATTTACCTTTGATAAGTTAAATTAATCCTAATTTTATGCCCAACATACTTGGTTACCTACTCCGTCAGTAGTAGTAGTTACCTACTCACCGAAATTAATGTAATCCATTTTAATCGCTAGCAATATAAAATGAATTTAAAATATCAAATACATCCAATCTTTAGATGTTGTTGTAATTTGTTGACAGAAAAGTAACTATTCTTTTATAGATTTTTTTACTATGTAACGTAAAAATACCATAAATTGTGACATGTGAGTCATATCGGTGGATTCATCCAATTATATAATAGATATTGAACTATTTTTGACTTCACAAATAACCTAAAATTATAAAAAAATATATAAGAAATGTAAATAAAATATAAATTTAACCATTTTGAGATCAGTAATTTATAAATGAATGTATATTTATAAATAAATGACTCCTTAAATGACTCCTTTAAGACATAATTATTAAATAAATAAATTTTTATATATTTGAATATTATACAATATATAAAATAAAATCACGCGACCCCCAACAAAATGGCAGGCGACCAACTTGTGGGTCGCGACCCCCAGTTTGGGAACCACTGCTCTATAGTTTCTATAAATATAATTAAATTTTATTTATTATATAAATATTATTTTAAATAATATATTTTTAAGTAATATATTTTATTCAAAAAAATACACTAAAATGTATAAATACAGGTTTATATTAAATTTAATCAATGTATTTTTTAATTATAATATATTTCATAAGAAAATCAATTAAATATTAATTAATTTATGTAATATACTTTCAAGATAATATTATAATAATATATTATAATTTCATTTAAATTTGAATTAAAACTTAAGTTTCCCCCTGTTTCTTAAGTTAATCTCTATTAAATAATTTATTATGTTGTATCATATAAAATAAATATATTATTTATTAGATTATAATGTTTATAACTTGTAGATATTTTAAATAGCTTACAATTATAAACAAATCAAAAAAATGAACATACATTATTGACCTTCATTTAAATTTCAAATAAATATAAATTATCTATGAAAATGTCATATATATTATATTAAATATATTTATTAATCTTATTAATTTAATATTAGATGGAAACAATAAATATGTTATATTATATAGATATGGTAATTAAATATAATAACTAGATATATCTACAGTAGAAGCTCGGTAACTCAACATGCCGATAACTCAACATTGCCGATAACTCAACATCCAAAAAATATGTGGTTGGATTCGTATCTTTTACATGTTAACAAAAACCCTATTACTCAACAAATATAACTCTACATACATATAACTCAACATCGTTTTTATAATCCTAGCCTATATATTACATGTAAATATACATCCGATAACTCAACATTTATGAAAAATCAAAATATCACAAACATATGTTGTTGAATTCGTATCTTTTACATGTAATAAAACTACATTGCTCAACAAATATAATTCAACATACATTATTCAACATGGTTTTATTTAATAATATATGGATATAAATATATAAACGTAAAAATACAATTACAATTATTATATTATCATACGAGTACTATTTTGAATGCATTTATGTGAACAAAACATTAATTAAGTCATTAATTTATACATCCGATAACTCAACATACTCGCTAACTCAACATGAAAACTCCATCCCGTCAATGTTGAGTTATCGAGCTTTGACTGTATATATATATATATATATATATATATATATGAATGTATACTTTCATATTATATCAAATAAATATGATATATATTGTATAGTATTTATACAATATTGTATAATTATTATATGTTATAAAAAATCCATTGATCAAAATACTGCAGTTTAAATTTGCCTTTAAAACAATATTAATTATATATTAAATATGTTATACATTAAATAGTTTAAAATATATTAAAATTAAGATTTAGATACTAACAATTTAATCAATTAAACACACACAAACACACACATATACATACACACACAATATGTTACAGTGTAACACTGTTACACACATATACACACACATACACACATATATACATACACACATACATACATGTTTGTGTGGTATATATTATATCTATAAATATTATATTATCAACAATATTATATTGTATTGAATATAACATTGTTATAACAATATATTATAACAATAATGTATAAAAAAAACTACAATTATTATATTGAATATATTCACTATAATATTGTATGTATAAATATTATATTATCAACAACATTATATTGTATTGAATATAACAATAATGTATACAAAAAACTACAAGTATTATATTGAATATATTCACTATAATATTGTATGTATATTATATACAGTATATATTATCTACTATATACAATCACATTTCTAAAAATAGTAGTTGTATTGTTATGAATTATAACCATACAACTACTATTTTTAAATAACCAGCAAACAGTAATAGCCTCATAATAGTAGCATAACAGCATATTTAATAGCCTCAAATATTTACATTGTGCTATTAAATATGCTGTTATTCTGTTATTATGAGGCTATTACTGTTTGCTGTTTACTATAATCATTTCATTCATCAACTTGTGATTTACTAAAAGCATTATTATAATCATTATAATAATGATTATAACATTATTGTTCATGATATACTGATCATCAGATAACGATCATCAATTCCATAATAATTATGATAATTATGATAATTATAATATTTTTTTAAATTATAATTTATATATATAATAAATGTAAGTTAAATAATATTATAATTATAATTATTATAATAATTATTATTATAATTTAATTGTAAATTTATTTTCTAATAAAATATCACTTACTATATAATTATAATAATATAGTATATTTAATATATTTTAATAATATATATTTATAAATATAATTTAAGTTAAATAATATTATAATTATAATTATTATAATAATTATTATTATAATTTAATTCCAATTTAATTGTAAATTTATTTTCTAATAAAATGTCACTTACTATATAATATAGTATATTTAATATACTTTAATAATATATATTTATAAATATAATATTTATATATAATTATTATAATTATTATAATATATTATAATAATATAATATTATATACTATATAATTAATATAAAACGAATGAATTATAATAACTTATTATATTAAATAAGTATTATAATAATACTCTATTCAATATATATATATATATATATATATATATATATATATATATATATATATATATATATATATGTATATATATTGATATAACTCGATATATATATATATTTAATATAATATTACTATATAATATTGTAATAATAATTATTACAATATTATATAGTAATATTATATTAAATATATATATCGAGTTATATCAATATATATACATATATATATATATATATATATATATATATATATATATATATATATATATATATATATATATATATATATATATATATATATATATATATATATATATATATATATATATTGAATAGATATAATTATGTTTTTAAATTATAAAAATTAAATAAGAATTTTTAAAAATTAGAATAAACATAACAAACCAAAATGTTAGAAATTTAGAAATCACGATAATATATCCGAATGTTTTAAAACCTCATAAAACAATATAATAGGGTAATAATACAACATATTGGTATACATAAAATATTAAATATCTATAATCACTTATATCTTAATAATGGACAAACTTCTTGATTATTCGGTAACGTAGTTTCATCAAATTTAATACGATATTTACGACTGACATCTAGAAATTTAAAAAACATTTAATTAATAATTTTTATAACTCCTCCCATTTAATCCGATAAATAGGTCAATTATATATTAATACATACATAATTATGCATGTAATTGTATACGCTATACTGTCTAGTAACTACATAGATGTGAAACACTACTTTGTATTTCGTATATACTAGTTTAATATTAATTATATATATATAATATATATTTATAATATATATATAATATATATTATATATATACATATATATTTATATATATATATAATAAAGTAAATAGTTAGGTACTAAAATCACATATAAATAATAAAAACTTTATAATAAATAATATATTTTAGTTGACTTTCCATACTATAGTATATATAGTAGCTCGGCTTTTCTCGTTTTATATATATATATATATATATATATATATATATATGTATTTGGTTGCACTCGTATGGTTTTCATATTAATAAAAACACAACTATTTGACAAACAAAAGTCGATATGGTATAAGTACTTTCCTATAATATAGCATCCGTTACATTGAATACAATGTAATAGCCTATTACTAATAGGACATATATGTTCATTTATATAAGATAAGACGACGTCGATCTTTTCTTACTATAATATATATATTACTTATTACAGTCAGGGCCGGCTTAAGGGGGGGGGGGCAAACCGGGCAAATGCCCGGGGGGTTTTTACCCACATTTTGGGGGGCCCATGAATTATTTGAGAACATTTTGTTTACTATTTATCAAAAAAAAATGTTCTTAACTGTATTTTTCTTATATATTATTAATTCTAATTAAATAAATAAAAATAATATAATAAATAAATTAAATATGAGTCATTTAGATCGATTTGAAAAGTGAATTTTACAAAAATTTCTAAATTTACACGAAGCTATGGTGGAAACATGTTTGTTTGTGCACCTGCAGGTACATGAAGATGTTGGAGCATATGCTAATAGTGATAACCATAGATCATATCACACTTCTCTGTTTGTCAGATAAAATAGTACGAAACGGATTGATAAATAATTGTTTGTTAAACTAGAAAATGATAAATGATAAACTTATTAACCTTTTTTACCCAATTTAAGGGAATATTAACCATAGTTCAATCTTAACAATTTATATTTCTATAATTAGTTTACGAAAATAAAGTATACTCCTTTATATTAAAATTAAATATGAGATATATATTAAGATATACTTTAACTATGATTTCTGATATTTGTAAAGGATTCTAGTGATTATAAATTACGAAAAAAAACTATATTCTATATAGATTTATAATTTTTATAGTAATTAAAACTAATTAGATATTTTCAAAATAATTTTTCTCAAAAGAATTAATTTTCTCTATCTACTTCTCGTATTAATAAAAGGTGTATCTTCTCATAGTGTATATATTATTATTATTGTGTTAGTGTAAATAATATATATATATATATATATATATATATATATATATATATATATATATAAAATAGTTTTAATTTAAATAGGAATATTCTGCTTTATAGTATTTTTAATAATGATTATTGATGAAGGGAACTCTGTACATACCATTTTCAACAGGCTATTATTAGAGAAAGAAATTATATTTATATTTATTTAAACATATATTATTTATAAATATATATATATAATCTAAATATAATACTAAAGGCATTTTTTCAATTATCCAACTAGTAACTTACAACTGACTGTTTAGATTTACATCACCCTCATGATGAGGGCCTCATATATATATATATACACATAATGACGATATTCTTATTTGAGAACAGGTGAAAGTTAACTTAATAATTGAAGAAATATAAAATTAAAAATATAATATTATTTATCAATGTACTCAATTCCAGATATATCACATGTAGGTACGTTAATAGTCATCATCATATAAACCAAGTTAGATATTATTATTATATACTTATTTATTTATGTAGGACCTACTTTAAGATTCATTATCACGTTGGTCAATATTTAGCTATTGATTTCTTAGAATTTGTTTAAATAATAATATAACTATAATAGATTATAGAGCTCAAAGTTATGAAAAATCCAGTAATATGTCTGGAAGATTCAATAAAATGAAAGATATCATAATATACCATAGATCATTGTCAATATGGATCCCCATATCTGCGCTGTACATTCCTTAAATCTGGTTGGTAAAAATGCCGTTGAATCTTCGACAAATGTAGCAATATTGTTTGCTTTCATCCCAAATAAATATAATTTATTTATCCAAACTAAATAAATAATATATTAACATCTATATTTAAAAAAGAAGAATATAATTAAATATTATTAAAGAAGAATATAATATGTTTTATTAAAAACATTATCGAATATAATATTGTCATCACAAACAGATTTTATTAGAGAAGTATTTTGTGGATTTCCCAAAATTACATAATTTATATCTGATATTATATATGTTAAATAATATGTTAACATATTACGTACATTACATTACTAGAGTCAAGGTATTTATTCATTTAAGATGATTAGTAGGTAATATATACCTATATAGGTAATTTAGATAAGATAATTTAGTATTAAACATATATTATATCATATTGATATACACCTCAAAGGAATGGACTATACAAATATTAATATATATATATATATGATGGGCTAGATATATCCAATTGTAGACATTTTCATCCTAGTATATTTAATTGTAAATAATTAAACTTGATGGATAATTCTATAACTTAAGCTTCCCTAAACTTAAAATTAAATTTGTAAATTATAAAATATTAGGTAAATTATAAATATATTACATTGCAATGATTTTAAGTGGGTATCGTAATATCTATTTAGACCCATAGCGTGAAGGAGACCCCCTCTATATATTAGATGTATCTTAAAGTGGGTTTCCTTCACACAATAGGTAACCTACATGTAAATATATATGAAAAAACAAAATTGTTTAAAGATTATAAATATTTTTACATAATTTGATAGAATAATAATAGGACCTACATCATTTATATATATATATATATATATACAAATAAATTTTAGTATTATAGATATTTGTTATTTCTAGAATGGCCCATTTAATATGTTATGAAATTCGTATGGGGCCCATACGTTTTTTTTGCCCGGGGCCCATAGTATGCTTAAGCCGGCCCTGATTACAGTATATTACAAATATACATGGTAGAATACTATAGTATACCAATGGTATACCATTACTATAATATGTAGGTTTATGGTATACATAGTAATATCAGGGAGTAATATACCTGGTAATAAATAGAGTATATATACTCAGCATAATAGCATAATAATAGTGTATACACTGTATAGTATACACCGCCCACTGGGCGGCGCCCAGCTAACAGTAAGAGAAGCATAATATCAGCATAACAGCATATGCTAGAGCCTCACATGTTTACATTGTGCTATTATGCTGCCATTATGCTGCTATTAAATGTCTAGTATGCTTCTATTAATTTGTCATGCTATTATGCTGCTATTATGCTGCCATTATGATAATATTATGCTGCTATTAATTTTAAAAGTATATTATGCTGCTATTATTAGACCCCACAAGATGGACAAAAGTTTCTATTAAATTACTACGAAATATTTAAATCACTTTATGAATTTGAATCAATTAGACATATTACACGTGAGCAACAAGTACTATGCAGATCATATAAAGATTCTATGCTGAATGGAAATACATTCCTCAATTTGACAATTATATTAGATATTTTAATAATATTTGATAAACTTACACATTTGTTTATGACCACATCATCAACTTTGGAAATGGTTTTGAATGCTATCGCCATAGCAAAAGAAGATATCCAGAATAGACGTAAAAATTAGATACAAGATACCCCTACAAGATACTTGATGAAAAATCAAAGATCAATATCGTGAATCTCAATCTAGATGAAATTATAAAGCCAAGAGTTAGATTATAGAGCCAAAAGTTATAGACCAAAAAGGTAAGATTATAATATATATATATATATATATATATATATATATATATATATATATATATATATATATATATATATATATATTTAAGGTAACATTAATGTTTAATTAATAATGATTAATATATATATTAATTAATTTACTAATTTCAGATATTGTCATGGCATTAATCAATCAGGATCCAATAATATAGATACTGATACATTCTTCCGGTAATTATATATATATATATATATATATATATATATAATATATATTTATAATTTACATTAATACCTACATACATTAAATCCGATAGAACTAAACATTTTGAATTATATTATTTGGCTATATCCGAGTTAAGTAGACGGTTTGATGGGAATGATGAATCTTTAACTTCATATAATAATTTAAAGAATACACTTCTGAAATAAAATTATATAAACATTGAAGAGGTAGGTTTGAGCCTTTAAGGTTTATTTAATATATCATTTAATGTATTTTATCAATTTCAATTTCATAATATAAATATAGTTCATATTTTTAATTCATAATAAGTAAAGAAATATGCAGAACTAGACTACAAAGATTTGTAAATAGAACTGATAATGCTTAAAAGAGATAATTTCACTTCAATTGAAGAAGTACGTAATTATTTAATTGCTAAAGAAACTCCATCGGGTATGTTTAGGGTATGTAAGTGTTTGCTGAAACTTCTGATGATTCGACCAACAAGTTCAGTTGCATTTGAACGACGTTTTTCTGGTTTGAGAAGAATCAAAACTTGGCTCCGCTCAACAATGAGCCAAGAGAGGTTAAATGAATTGCTAATGTGCCATATTCATCCATCTATTTTATATGATTGCAGCATTGATGAAAGGATGGATAATTTCAATAATATGAATGACTGGAGAAAAGGAATACCAGTAAACTCGGACCAGGTAAATTCGGACCAGGTAAACTCGGACCACTTTTGAGGTAAACTCGGACCACTTTTAAAGTAAACTCGGACCACTTATTAAAAACATAAAGAAGATTCGGACCACTTTTAAAATAACTATATTTTGTATATTTCTATAATATAATATGCTTTAACTTACTTCCACCTTATACAATTATATTATATCTGTTAAATAAATTATAAAAAGAGTCATTTAATATGATATTTTTGTGGAATTATATACTTAAATAGGTAAACATTTAATTTGAACTCGCACCACTTTTGAAGTAAACTCGGACCACTTGTGAAGTAAACTCGGACCACTTATTAAAATAACTTATATATTGTATACTTCTATCATAATAAATATAGCTTCTATCGTGGGTCTTATCGGTGATATACATAGAGCTAGAGAGACATTTCTCTCTAGCTCTGTGGTGATATACGACAATTTAAATTATGTTAAGTTATTAAATGTTATTAAAGTTATTAAATGATAAATTATGTATGTGTAGTAATATCGGAATACTCGCAATTATATACAGTGAAATTATACTTTTAACTTATAAGTTAAAGCATATTATATGTTAGAAATATACAATATATAGTTTATACGGTTGGTCCGAATCTTCTTTATATTTTTAATAAGTGGTCCGAGTTTACTTCACAAGTGGTCCGAGTTTACTTCACAAGTGGTCCGAGTTTACTTCAAAAGTGGTCCGAGTTCAAATTAAATGTTTACCTATTTAAATATATAATTCCACAAAAATATCATATTAAATGAATCTTTTTATAATTTATTTAACAGATATAATATAATTATATAAGGTGGAAGTAAGTTAAAGCATATTATATTATAGAAATATACAAAATATAGTTATTTTAATAAGTGGTCCGAGTTTACTTTATGTTTTTAAAAAATGGTCCGAGTTTACTTTAAAAGTGGTCCGAGTTTACCTCAAAAGTGGTCCGAGTTTACCTGGTCCGAGTTTACCTGGTCCGAGTTTACTGGTACTCGAGAAAAGCACATTTTTTTAAATAAACATATTTTAATATTTAACAAGCTTATTTATTTAAAAAATCATTAAAAAAATTAACCCTTAACTAAACTATTGTTTTTGTACCCCTACTAATAGTATCAATAGTAATAGCAAATCCAGTTAATTTTTCCATCTTACCTCTCCTGATCTCCTTTCCATTCCCATCTTCGATAGTTACCACTCTTGGTATTAGAATCTCCTCCAACCTCGATTTCTCATCCCAAATATCTATAGATATTATAATATTACACGTAATGCAAAATACTTCATCTATAATATTTCCAAAGTCCGTAATAAACTCACTTTCTCAGTTACACGTAACCTTATCAATTCTCTAGTATTTAGCCGTATTAGATATTGTATGGCATTGTACACCTCCATATCTCTTCATATTTTAAGGAAACTAGAGGTCATACAACGTCGATCGGTGCGCTTGCTATACCGTCCCCAGCATTCAACTTACATCAATAACTTAAGTTCAACTTAAGTTCATAACTTAAGTTCAACTTAAGTTCAACTTAAGTTGTTGATGTAAGTTGAACGTAAGTTTATATGTAAAATAAATAATAGTATATTAGCGTATAAGTAGTACCATAGCAAAATATTAACTAATAAATTATATAATTTCATTTAAGTTAGATTTAAAACTTAAATTCAATAATATAATCATTTTAATATTGAATACAATATTTAATCAATATACAATTGCTATATATTAAATATTGGGCAATTATTTCACATGATTTCTATTTGTATTATCAATATAATTATGATTAAAATTGTAGTTTATGAGTCTCCTGAATTAGATTATGATAATATATTAAAATACATAGGATTACTTAAATAATTTTAGGTTTTAAAATAATATTTTATTTATTAAAAACAGTATATTTACTTAAATATTAATTTAAAATAATAATTTATAATTAATTTGCATAGATAAAAATTGAATCAATATTTCAAAATAATTAAAAGGTATAATATTTTATTCTTTCTATAATAAAATAATTATATAAACTTAATAATAATACTTACATCAATAAATTAGGTTGAACTTAAGTTATGAACTGAGGGATTGTGTATATCAATTAGATATTAGCGAGTATACATGTCTAGTATTTTTATAATATATTATATCATCTACAGTCTGCAGACTACAGATGAATTAATAAAAATTAGTTTATTTTAAGTTTATTTAAGTTGTTTTATAGTTTTATAAAGCTTATTAAGACCACTAGATAGGTGTCTGAGATCATTGATATCTAGTGTTTTAAGAAGAGACCATGATTCAATAGGATCCTGTAGATGACCCTATGTATATTACTATTATTTTATAATGGCTACAGAAAACTAGGCGCGCATAATTCTATTCATTGAATCAATCTATGTTGTTGTATTGTAAATAGGTACGTATTTATAATATATGCATATATACCCTAATAGACATATATTTATAATATTTATTATATATAGCCTATATATAATAAATAGTATATATATAAATTACCATTTAAAATCGTTATTTATTGTAATTTAATCTATATAAATTGTATTTTTACCTATTAGAAAATTATATTTATTAAAGATATCTCTATTTTACTATATATATATATATATAGATATTCTTTGTATAATACAAAACAATAAATAATAGTTAATAGTTTTTATATAAATATCCTTTATACATACACTGTTAGTGTTAATTCATTATTTTGAGAAAACAGCATTTGAATATATATGAATATATTAGATATTAAATATAATGGATATATAAACTACTTTCTATGTAATTTCTAGACTGTTTAATGAATAATTTTTGTACAGATATTAAAAAACACATCATAGTATGAAATATATATTTTTTAAATACACAACTATTTTCACCAAAACAAGGTGTACGACATCCTGTCGATATCCCTACTTATATCGAACAATATTATATGTTAGTAGGTGATAGGTTAACCTAGTTTATATGTGATATATGATAACGAGAAAGTTAACGTCACCGATAACTACCCAACAAACAATTATTCAGAACTTTTGAGAACTATAGTTCTAGAACTTTTGGGTAGTTTTGTGGACAAAAGGAGCCTAAAAGTTCCAGAACTTTTGAGAACCATGATCCAAAAGGTTCTGGAACTTTAGAGAACCAGGATCCCAAAAGTTCCGGAACTTTTAGGCTCCTTTTGTCCACAAAACTACCCAAAAGTTCTAGAACTATAGTTCTCAAAAGTTCTCAAAAGTTCTGAATAAATTATATTATTAATAATATTTATATTAATGTATAATTTAAAATAAGAAGTATTAGAAAATACAGCTAAAAACTACCCAAAAGTTCTAGAACTATAGTTCTCAAAAGTTCTCAAAAGTTCTGAATAAATTATATTATTAATAATATTTATATTAATGTATAATTTAAAATAAGAAGTATTAGAAAATACAGCTTGTTTTCTATTATATACTATAATATACCTACACAAAAACTATTACTATTAATAATAATTTACCAATTCCTATCTAACAGTAATAGCCTCATAATAACAACATAATAGCAGCATAATATACTTTTAAAATTAATAGCAGCATAATAATAGTATAATAGACTTTAATGGCAACATAATAGCATGACAAATTAATAGCAGCATAATATATTTGTAATGGCTACATAATAGCAGCACAATAGCACAATGTCAACTGCCTGTGTGGCTCAGTGGCTAAGGCGTCAGACACACAAGCAGTAGGACACGGGTTCGACCCTCGTCCGGACCATTAATTAACTTTATAAAATGGGTCTTAAAATATTATTTAGAAGTGATCTTATATAATTGTGTATAAATAAATGATCGGCTCTTGTTAAAACCATGGATGCCTTAACACGAGAGCGGCTTCGAAGGGACATTAGAGCCATATATGGTTATAAGTGAAAACTTCATCTAAGTTCCTGGATGGGATGAAAGGACTCCACCAAATAAAAAAATAAAAAAAAAAAAAAAAAAAAACATTTTAGGCTATTATGTTACTATTATGAGGCTATTACTGTTAGCTGGGTAGGTATAGTAGCAAAGTAATGCAGTACTCCAATTCAAGATATCATATAACAATCTGGGAGACTTTCTTAGAAATACTAATCAAATTCGGTTACTTAAAAGAAAATTAGAGGCAAATGAATCTGAGACCAAGAGGATTATTTTAAGGCATATTTATCCTCGTGTAATATTTGGTTGATCAAATAATGGACATGATCTAGGAAATCATGTATACAATCATTACTATATATATAGTATACTCTTGTTATATATCTTGTTACACTTATTCCATTTCTACATTATTTATTTTCTATTTTTTGTATTCGAATAGATCTATTATAATGATGTTTATTTTATGATTTTATATTATTATTTATTGTTAATTTATATGTCATAAAGGTTTATTTAATAAATAATATAATATCAAAATAAAAAAGGATAATATTTTATTCAATATAATACAAATTATGTTAACATTGATAAGTTACATGATTAGAATACGTGATAGCTAATGTAAACATTGATTCGGTATATAAGTAGTATACGTGAATACATTTATATAATAATAATAATTCCTATCTGTATCTGTATCTGTAAAATAATAGTAATTATAATATATTTATATATATATATATATATATATATATATATAAATATATATATATATATATAATCGTACCTTTATCAAGTATTTTTCTTTTTTTAATTTCCATTATATCACCTTCAACCCAGATGCAATTTATGTACGGTTCCTCACACTTTCCTTGCTCCAATATATCTAAATACAATAACACATAATTAACCAAACCAGTATATTTATAGGGTTACGATCAAAAAGGACGAGTTGGGGCGAAATGGTTAAATCTTAAATCCGAAATACATTTTTATAGGCTCATTTTGGGATGTTGCCATTAAATGTATATTATGCTGCTGTTATGTTGCTATTTAAAGTCTATTATGCTATTATTATGCTGCTATTAATAGAATAATAGACTTTAAATAGTAACATAACAGCAGCATAATAAACATTTAATGGCAACATAATAGGAGCATAATAGCACAATGTAAACATTTTAGGTTATTACATATGCTGTTATGCTGCTATTATGAGGCTATTACTATTTTCTGGGTATGCAGTGCATAATATCAAAGATTCTGCGAAGCATTAATAATATCAAAGATTCTGCGATAATTAAAATATCTTGATAATATGCGCGCGAATAAATCAACTATTCTACCAATGATATACAAATACATACATCAATTAGTTACGCCATATATTTAGAGTAGGTCCTACTCTAAATCTATGGGTTACATAGACATTTGAATAGGCCACGTAAACGTCTACAAAGATTTTCCGAAGGAAAATCTTTGACGTCTATGATTCATCGACATTAGAATTAGGTAGACTGCTATTGAAGGGGTTTCACACCAACTCGAGCGCAATTATTAACTCTAATAATTAGAGGTTATAAACTTTATAAAGTTTAACTCTAAAAATAACTTAAAATAAAATAAATGCTTAAGCATAATTATCTGTATAAGGGGTTTCACATCAACTCGAACGTAATTATTAACTCTAATAATAGGTGTAAAACCCCTTTTACGGAGATTTAAATAATATAGTTAAACTTTAACCTCTAATAATTAGAGTTAATAATTGCGTTCGAATTGGTGTGAAACCCCTTCAAAACTGGAGATAAAGTTTATTCACCAATTTGAATGACAATCCGCCATTGTGTTTGCCAAGTTTGTCATTTACATAATATTTATTATTATTATTAAATTTTATTTAAACACTTTCTAAACGGAAAAAAAACGTTAACAAAGGTGTGTACACATTCATAAAAAAATACGTGATTAAATGGATTAAATAAACGATGGAAAATAAATAAGGGTTAAATGTATCATTGGGTGAGTTTTTAATTCTCTCTTGAATTCGGTTCTTGATGTGGTGAACCGCGGAATATCGGGAAGTTCGTGCCAGGCATGCCTTTACTCCATATTCGACTAATGAGCCAGTATTACTGTATGCTGGAACTTCTATAGCCTTTACTCGGAATATGTGGCGAGAACGATGACTCCTATGTTGCTGAATTACAGATATTAACAGGCATAAATAGTCAGGTACGTATTCCATGGTGGATAGCCGCATGCATGAATGTGCATAATTTGTACACGATTCGTTTATTTACCGGTAGCCAGTGTAGATCGCACATTAATGATGTGATGCTGATGTGGTTATTATCAGCTATGTGTGGTATGTCGTAAATGATATGGACGGGATAACGCTGTAGTGATATAAGCGGTTTGAGTGTAGATATAGGTGAATGGCATAGAAGTGAATTACAATAATCAAAAACAGAAAGAACTAGACTTGTCATTAAAATTGTACAAGAAAAAAGTTAAGACTTTTTTTTATACAATAAAGTTGGTTGTTTATGTTGCGTATTTTGTGTGAAATAAATGTATTCATATCAAGCGAATGGTCGAAAATTACACAGAGGTTAGTAATAGGTGACCTACATGGTGATGATTTAATGGATGTGCCGACAAACGTAAAGGTGAATGGCAGTGGCTTACTGGTCTTATTCTGACTGATATAAATGATTTGAGTTTTCGTAGGGTTGAATTGCAACGAGTTAATCGTGAACCAGGTAATTAATTCTAGTATACAACTATAGTTAGACGTGCATTGCACGTCGTTCATGCGCAGATATGTCGTCATGAATATTGGCCTGGGTATACATTTGAAAGTCATCGGCGAACGTGTGGAACAATATCGTTGGGTGATTTAAGATTATTTTAAAAATTGGAGATATTAAATAATAATGGTCCGAGTACTGAGCCTTGGGGTACTCCGTATGTATGGATACATGGTTTTGAGTATTCTGATCCAATTTTTACTTCACTGAATCTATTTTGTATGTATGATTTGAGTAAGGATATCGCTTTGGTTCGGAAGCCGATAGAAAATAATATATTTATCAGTGCGTCGTGATTTAATGTGTCGAATGCTGTAGACATATCTAGTAATACAAGAAGCGCCCCATGATTATTCATTTGAATGTCGCTGACTACTTTACAAAGTGCGGTTTCAGTGATTTTGCATGGTGTGTATGCACTTTGATGTGGATGTAGAATATTATTAATCGTGAGATAGGACACTATTTGATGGCTGATGCAGCGTTCGAAATTTTTTGAAAAAATTGTTAATTGCGAAATTGGTCGATAGTTTTTGAGATAATTGGGATCGGACTTAATGTTTTTGATTAGCGGGGTTATAATAGCATTTTTCATGCTATCGGGAAATGGTGCAGTTAACAGTGATATACAGATGATAGATTGAAGGTGAGGAGCTATTAACCGTGCTAATTGGTGTAACATACTTATAGGCAGACTCTGCCTGGCAGAGGATCATTTAATAAAGTAGATTTTGCTAGATTTAATCAACTTTATGATGAAATCAGTTTTTGGTGGGATAAATGTTTCGAATAAGTAACTATTGTCATATAATGAGTGTGTTGTCGTAAAACAATGTGGTAATGAGTTAATAATAATATTGATTTTGCTATTAAAAAATGAACTAAAATTTTATGCACAATTCAAGTCAGTTTCATTATTTGGTAATTGATTTTTACAATTTCTACCTAGTATATCATTGGCGAGTTTAAATAACTTTTTCTGATCTCTGCCGGCGTCTGTGATCGATTGAAGGTTGTAATTAGATCTTTTTTTCTGTAACAGGTGATTATGTTGGCACTGTAATTGCAAGACCTCCTATAACCTCCTATAACCTCGGTTATAGGAGCTCCTATAACTGACCTAGGTCTTGGTAATTGTTGGAATGATGTAAGGTTTTTGATGGTATTAGATTTGCGGTATTTTCATTCGAAACTTTTAAGATGCATCTTCATTAAGACATGTCTTCTATTGTTCGAACATTTTTCATCGTACCATTCATATTTATATCTGTCAGTGATGTTTAGTGATTTCAATGAGGCGAATATATTTAATTGTTCACTTAGACTGCAGTTTAATGTCTCAATTGAGTGAATGGCAGTTGAGTTAGAGAATGAGTTTGCAACTCTAACTTTAAATTTATCCATATCAATAGAATATAGTTTTCTATAGCTGATGTTTTTCTTTGCTTGTGATGGTTTTGACGAATGTATTAAAAACGTAATAGCATAATGATATGAGAAAATAATTGATTGCTCAAAGTCTGATGCTATAGTATTATTTGTTCTAGTAATTATTTGATCGAGGATATTTCCACATGTATGTGTGGGAAAATTAATATGTTGTTTTAAATTGTTATTCTCCAATAGATCGTGGACATCAATACTTGACGCCAGACTGATTTTGTTGACGTGGATGTTTACAATAGAAAGTAAAATTCATCTAAATTACTATAATGACTCTCAATTGCTTAATACGTATGCTATATCTATTAAAATAAGCCAAATGATTATAATTATACAAATAAGTACACCTATTATATAATATTACAAAATAATTGTATCAAACCTAGTAAAAAGTGATGTTATATAATATTTATTTTTAAATATTTAAAAATAATATTTTCATTTAATTCATTTAATGACTAAATATTAATTTATAAAATAATTAGATTATATTATATAAAATGGAGAATAAACAATTATAGACTAATATATAATTAATATATAAGTAATTTAATATATGAAAAATTCCAATTAAATGTATATTATAATAAGATATTTACAACTACTATTTACATATATTCAATATAATATTGAATTTCAATTGACAAATTATAAAGAATATCATTGAATTAAATATAGTGATTCAAATATAATTCAGTGATATTCTTTATAATTTGTCAATTATCATTGAGTTATATTTGAATCAATATATTTAATTCAATGAATTCTCATTGTATGCAGATTATTCAAATTGTGAAATAAATACCCTGTGGATAAATACATTACTGATTTATATAAATCCAGTATATAAATATCAGTGTACCTAATTTTATTTCTTTGCTATGATTGGTTATCAAAGATAATACCGGAATCGTTTATTCCAGATTACGTATTATTATGATAATTATCTGTTTATCAATCGCGAAATAGTTTGAAAATATTCTACTTATTTAAATCATATTATTGTTAGTAGGTATACATATAATTAAACGCTTGTTTTAAAAATTAACTAACCTGTTTTACTAGATTTATATATATATATAATTTGAATTAATGTGTAGGTGTATTAATTCTAAAGTTAATTATATAATATAATTTATTTTCATAAGACACGTTTTCATTTTATATGATATATAACAACAATGCTTCTTGGAACAAATTAATATTTTCAATTTATTATATAAATAATTAATATACTAGAAATAATATGATATAACTCGTTTGAATAAGTTATATAAATGTTATAATAAATATACTTGGAAATATTAACTGATAAATGTTTATAGCTATACCAACCAATACAGGGAAACCCTAAGTGAAATAAATATTTAATAAATTATTTATAATATTATAAATAATATTTATAATAAATTTATTTTTTAAAGAATTATATTAATCCTTTTATATTAATAATATAGATATGCCTATATATCTCACATATATTATAATGTATGTAACATGTATTGTGGGTGTAAATTATTTATAATATTATAAATATTATTTATAAATCATTATATTAATAATATAAACATATCTTGTATGTTTGTGTACATATAATACCATACTATAATGTTATATTTAATATATTATTATAATTTGTAATACAATATAATAATATAATAACTTATATAATATAACTTGACGCATATAAACGTCCATCGTTTTCAACTGAGTCAATAAACCTTTCTATTATAATATTATTATACTATACAATTTTAAATCCATTACATTTAAAAAAAATTTAAATCATATTTAATAATTAAATATATCTACATTATGAACACACATATATTTAGTATTATAGAGTCTATATTATTACTATTTAGATCAGGATTACATTACTTATAAACCTTAAATGTAATAGGTAATCCCTACTTATATATCTTCAATATAAATATCATTAACAAAATTATAAATGATTCTATATTTGAATAGGACTTTTAATAGGACATTGATCCTATATATTTATAATAATAATATTTTGATTATAATTTATTATGTAATTATATATAGGTGTATACGTATATAATAATATGCTATATTATATAGTATATATATAGTATATATATATATATATAATTTAATACGAATAAATTTAATTACCAACAACTGATATTATTCTAGGTTTATATAGCGTATATAGTGCACTTATTAGGTTTAAACTATGAATACTTTATATAGGAATGAAAAAACTATATGGAAATAGAATATTAAATAAACAAATATCATATAATATCATATAATACATTACATATTAATTATATTAAACATATAATATATAATATATATGAACTATTGTTCACAAATAATTATTAATAATATCAACTTATTGATGGTAGGTAACTACTATTAGTCCAATAATAATAATTTGTTTTATTGATTAAAAATAGATTTTATTTTTTAATATTGATATAGGGGAAAATGTCCAAATATAAATACTGCATCAATGTAAAGAAAGTTTCTTTTATCGATGAAATACTAATATAATAATAAAAATGAAATTATTAAAACACTTATAATTTGATAAATTATATATGTATATTTTCTATTTTAATATACAATTTATAAGTATTCAACTAGTTACTGGTAATTTCCTAAATATAATATATTACATATATTAAAATTTAGTATAATCAGGGAGATATATTTTAATATATCTAATTTATGTTAGACGATATTAATATATTATAAATTTAAATTATTAGACTTGTAAACCATATGAAACAAACTGTTCAATTTAAATGTTAGTTTTAGATAAATATGAATTGATGTGTAATATATGTAAGTGCGTGAGTCTGGATATTTGTAATTATTAGGATTTATATATTTAGAATATTAGTGTGTTAATAAAATGCTTATAAATATGGAAATATAGATATATTTAAAATATATTTCTAAATCTAATTATAATTTAAATTTTCAATTAATTATATTGAAATTATCAATACATATTAAATAATCAAGTAGTACAAACGATATAGTATAAGGTTTGTTTATTTTTTTGATATTTGTTATGAGCAAATGCCAAATAACATATTTTTTCTAGTTATTTTTCTTATACAATTTTTAAATATTTTTGTATAAAAATACTACGATTACTTAGAATTAAATTATTTATAATTTGTACATATATATATTTTTCTCTACATTTTCATTTACTGAGATATGAGAGGGTATAGATATTTGTCATCTGTCATTATTTGTATGTTTCCCTATCGATGTAAAGAAGGTGAATAATCAATCGAATGTAGTGTATTGCACTTTGCGATAGAGGCGCTTCAGTCAAAAGTTTCGACTCGATACTCACTATTAAATACTCTCTACATTTTAAATTATAATTATATAAATTATAATTTTAATTTACTATCTTTATTAAAATAATAGTTATATATATATATATATAATATAACATACCAACATTCTTTATAATTTTGGTATTTATTTGAATGTAATTTATTTGAAGATATCATACTATTTTATATAATCAAAATATATATAGATATATATAGATAGAAGTCACTTCTATCTATTTAGAGGAAAATCCTAGTTTTATATTTAACATATATATAATATGATTAATATCCAATCAATATCACTGATGCCATTTCGTTAATTTATCGAAAAAATGCCATTTGTGTAAATATCTGTTAAATGCATTGCGAGTGCCAATTGAACAGGTCCACTTTCTTTATAATGATGGGTAAATTCTAAATTTATATCTACTGAGAAAATATACATTTTTAGATTTTTTCTTATAAATTAAATACAGATTTTAATAAATTTTATAAAATATATCTAGATAGAAAAAATAAATATCAAAATATTATTTTTTTTATTATCGTTAAGATTAGAAGTCACTTAAATTTTATAAATTTTTATTATTATCATTAAATTGTAATTTAACAACAAATTTTTATATTTTACATAGTTAATTTATATTATGTTAATATTAATATTAATAGGTTTATGAAGTAGTTAGAAATCTTATTTATTATTATCTTTTAGTTCAGTCTAACATTCATCTATACATTTATTAATCAAGTTAGTCAATAAAACGTTTAGATACTTATCATTTTAATATTTAAATGATTTAAATAATTAAGAACCTACTAAATTAAATGAACACATACATGGTGGTATTTAAATCAAATGATACATAATAGTGATTAGGAGGGTACGTTATAACGTACCCCCCTAAGGAATATATTCCTCAATTAGTGCATTTATTTTATTTCGTTGTTTTATTGTTGACATTTTTTTATGAATTCAAATGAATATATAATATAATCAAAGTACCATACACATTTTCTTTTAAGAAGATTATTAAATTAAAATATGTTCTAATTATAATTTTTTTTAAATATCGATTAATTTATGACCAAATATTTTATAATCGTACAACAAGTATATTATGAATTTTCATAATTAATTTAATGGTCCGGACGAGGCTCGAACTCCTACTGCTTGTGTGTCTGATGCCTTAGCCAACTGAGCATAGGCAGTTAAAATATATATATATATTAATATTTTATATTATTATATATTATATTAAGTTATATATATATATACACACACATACTCTATACATATAGATTGCAAATATTGTGAAGAAAATAACGTGATAATAAGACATCTTTTTCCTCAAATCTTACGAAAAGAGATGGCTGCCAAAAGAAATTTGGTAACTTAATCTATCCCCTTTGATTTATAAATTATCTCTTATAATATCATGTCATATGTATACTATTCTGTTATAAAATATAATTTAATTATCTAATAATTTAATCTGACTACTTTTATTATTTAATTATATTTCTCTCGTCATATTTACTAGATTAACTTCATAATATTATAACTAAACCTAATTGTCATATGTAAATTATTAATAAAACCTTGTTCTTATTAATCTTAATATTCTCTCATATCATTACCATCCTTACCGATGTAATCTATTGTTCTTTACCAGTAGTACGATTATTACAAATAATAAGATAATACTGAAACCATTCTCCTTATATGCTTCTTTAGATTAACATTACTTTGTATAACAATTAGGGGCGCTGGAACGATTTTGCATGTAGGGGGGGAACAATCAATCAAAATAAATTATGTGGTAAAAGTTGGGGGAGACCAACACATAGGATGTCCCAATAGATTATAAAGTTGGGGGGATATATCCCCCCCCCGTCCACCCCTTTTACCCTGTTACCCTGTTACCACCCCTGTTACGCGCCTCTAATAACAATGAATCTCCAGTAAACCATGATGCATACAGTTTACATACTAGCTATAGACTTACCTGTCCTTACCTGTATTACTGACTAAATAAAAATTGTGACTCACCACTTATTTAAACAGGCCATACTTTACAATTCCGACACAGATGTCGACTATGTTCCCAGGTAAGTTATAGTATGAGTGTGATTTGTTTTCTCAAATTGACATCATTAAATGCCCACAAGCAAATAATATTCAATAATAATTTAACATAAAAAATTATATAATATATATATTATATAATTATAAATAGTATATACAAATTTCTATGTAAATAATATAACCTACTTTATATAATTTGTTCTATTTATTATTAGCGAATCAAGTTCCTAATGTATATGTGTACTTATTCATATTGTACAATAATATAATAATATAAATGTAATAAAGTGATTATACTAATTTTGATTTTATTGCAATGAATTTGTAATAATCAAACATTTGTTAAAATTTGTATTATTAAAAAATATAGACATCATTTTAATGAGTTTAACTTTTGAAAATTATTTAAAATTAATAATTTTATTTTGAATTAATATTCATGCTTATTATAATATCTATAGGAGATCTATACCCCTATCTACCTACATAAAGTTAATTTAATTAAATATTTATTTATTTATTTATATATATGCATTCTATGTTTAAGAAAACGGCTCAACGAGATTTACAAAATTTAAATGGCTACTAATTCTCTAGGACAGTAGAATTGTCATTGTTCGGATGGATTTTTTGATTTTCAAATATTATATTTTAGAACATTTTTTTAAATACATTAGTAATATTTTGAAATATTTGGTGTATTTTTTAAAATATTTTTTGAATTATTTTTGAAATATTAAAAATAAATATTTGTCTACATTTGTTTGTATTTTAGCTACAATTTATTTGATTGTATATACTAGCAATGCAATATCAGGAATAGCTATACTTAATAAATAATAAATAAGCAAACAATAAAAAACCGAGTAACGCCAGGTACGTTTTGGTCGGGTACGTTTTGGGGTTGGGTTTTCGATATTTTTTTAAAACATATTTTGTAATATTTTATATATTTTTCTACATTTGTTTGTATTTTAGATAACATTTATTTAAATGTATATACTAGAAATGTAGAATCTGGAATAGCTCTAATTAATAAATAATAAATAATAGATAGGCAAACAATAAAAAACTGATAAATGTCGGGTCGGGTACGGTTTGGGTCTACATCGGATACAGTTAGAATTAGTAAATATTAGTTAGAAACAAATTAAAGATTAGCTATGCATAATCAGGAATAGCTATAATTAATAATAGATAGGCAAATAATCAAAAACCGAGCAACTGTTGGGTATGGCTAGTATATATATATTTTAAGTTATTTCATTTCATAAATTATGCATAATTAATAAATTATTTTAACAGTGATTCAAAAAGAAAAATGTCGATTGAAATGAAACATAATGGTTCCTATTTAACAATAGTATATTTAATTATATTTTATATTAATTATTATTTATCATAAATATATTTTTGATCTATATTTGAATTAATGATAGTAAAGATTAGTAATCATTCATTAGAAGTTTTTTGTTTATAATATAATAAATAAAAATATGCAGTACTTTTTTGTATCTTTTAATAAGAAGTATATCTTTATTCTTGTATTAACTTTATATACTTACTGTATTAACGTTATGTACTTACTGAATTAACTGTATTTACTTACTGTATTAATACTATTAACTCTAATAAACCTATTACAGAGGACAAAATTGAAAAATTGCCAAAATGTTACTTTGACAAGATACCTGATGAGATACTACTGCGTATCTTCACAGATCTCCAGTCGGATACAGATACTATTGGTTTAGTTAATTCGTTAGTATTATACGATGTAATAATAGTATAATAGTATTATATATTAACGCCTTGATAAATCATTTATATTCTTTTTTTTATATTTCGTATTATTCTTTGTCTATTTCAATAATGTATGTTATGCACATATTTTACTTGTAAACTTTCGATTATATATTTTCTATAATAAAAATGCGCTCATTCAATCAACTATTAGTTATGCTTTAATAATGCTTTAATTATACATTAAGATCTCCTAATAAATACTAATGCTGGTGGGATATTAACATTGATTTTTATATGTTTTGATAAATGTGTTGGTATTATTTCATATACTATACCATATCTTAAGATATAAGATTGTATCTACAACATTTTAATTAAATCTAATAATTTTAAATGTACACGTAGGGTAAATTTCAAATAGTTTAAGAAACGCACTACTACATATCGTTACCTAGTAAATATTCGTATAAACTAAATGTAATTGTACTGGAGTGAATATAAACGTATACACACACACACACACTTGTAATATTAATATTCTTTTTCCTCCTAAAGGGCTTCAAAATAATATAGCATTTGTTCTGTTGTCGTCGCCTTTAATATAATCCCAGCAAACAGTAATAGCCTCATAATAGCAGCATAACAGCAGCATAACAGCAGCATAACAGCAGCATAATATACTTTTAAAATTAATAGTAGCATACTAATAGTATAATAGACTTACAATAGCAACATAACAGCATCATAATAGCATGACAAATTAATAGCAGCATAATAGACACCTAATGGCAACGTAATAGCAGCATAATAGCACAATGAAAACATGTGAGGCTATTACATATGCTGTTATGCTACTATTATGAGGCTATTACTGTTTTCCGGGATATTTTTAACTATAGACTACGTGGCTATATATGAGGTGCTATCGAGGGGTGGTATAGGTCAGGCTGCACTATTATATAGCTACTGATCACTAGGTGATAACACGGTGGAGAAACCAGTGGTCTCATGGCCGGCATCAATTCATTATTTATAAATAATTATCTATTAATAGAGATGGGGGTGATAATTATCATGGGTTACGATACAATTATCACGATTATTACATGGGCAGTGATAATTATCACTGCCCACGATATCGCTGCCCGTGAGATCTCCGGTATTCATAACACCGCTACGCAGATATAACAGCGCTACTCTACCGGCTACCGACGATACCGCATCAATCACCTACTGCACCAATAGCACTTCATAATATATTGATAACACTACTGTTAGAGCATCTGTTACTAGGGGCGCTGCGACAGGGGGTGAGGGGTTATGTCCCCCCCCCCACTTTAAAATCTAGGGGGACCTCCTATGTATTGGTCCCCCCCCCCACTTTTACCGCAACATTTATTTGTATTAGTTGGTCCCCCCTACATACACACCATCGTTCCAGCGCCCCTATCTGTTACAGATGTGATATCAGTACTCGCCTACCTACTGATAACATACCCTACTGATAACATCACCACGGCTACAACAGATGTTATAACGTGTGCCAACGATGGAGGGAAGTGTTAAAGACTCCACAATTCTGGTCAGTGGTAACGATCACGAGAACGAGGCGAGGCAACGCACGGTATCCCCTTAACACCTCTTTTTGGGATATGCTCGAACATATGGAAGAAGTAGGCTACAACTGCATCGTTCAGAAAGTGCATAGCCTAAGAATTTATTCCGTGGATATTAAAGCGTTTGACTTCATCGTTAGTATACTCCATGTCAACATCCATTCATATTTGATATTAAGGGATCCCTTAAGGATCCATTAAGGGATCCCAAGTTAGACACCTTTTCTTGGTGAAAATTATTTTTTATTTAAAATTTTTTTTATTTCGTGATACTATTCTACGATATGTTTTTTAATATCCGTAAACAAATTATTCATGAAAACAGTATAGAAATGACATAAAAGGTGGTTTATATATATTCATTATATGTGATATATAATGTATTCATATATATTCAAATGCTGTATTATCTAAATAATAAATTCACACTAACAGTGCATGTATAAAAGGCTATTATTATAAAAACTATTATAGCTATATTATTAATTTTTTTTGTATTATACAAATAACATATATTCCCATAGAGATATCTTTCATAAATATTATTTTCTAATAATAGTAAAACTATAATTTATATAGAATAAATGACAATAAATAACAATTAAAAATGGTAATTTATATATATGCACAATAGGCTATATATAATAAATATTATAAATATATATTTATTCGGGTATACATGCATGCATATGTATGTATATATACATGCATATATTATATATACAATGAATGGCGAATCTATACAATAGCGGGCGTTGTATGACATCCTTAACCCCTTAACTCTTTAACTGGACATAACAGTTGTCAAAAATAATTTTTTTTTAGGTATTTTCAATTAAAATGTCTGTAAGCATTCGGATTAAATTATAAATAGAAAATATATTAGTTATTAAGTTATATATTATTTATATTATGTGAAAATTTAAAATACGCGTTGATATAGGAAATATTTATTTTGTAAAATAACAAGTCGTATGTAAAGGTAATCGAGTACTCTTATATAATATCTAATCTATTTTAAATATAATGCAAAATCCATTGATTAAAGTAATACTTTTCTAAATAAGTAATATTTTAATAAATAATGACAAATATATAGTGCAACCTTGGTTACCATAGCTTTCATTGTACTCGTATGATATAGTCATATTTATAATGTCTAAGTAATATCCTTCATATAACACATTATTTGGTTTTGATTAAAATAACATGCATGTTATTTTAATCAAAACCAAATAATGTTAAATGATGCCAAAACTAAATCATGATTTATTTGAATCATATATATTACAAATAATTGATTATCATTTGATCTATGAATAATAATTAAAAGTGTGTATTTCGAAAATAGAATATAAATTGTAGAAATAATATATTTTATTGTACACATTTTTAGTATATATTTTTGTTTTTAATTTATATTTATTTTTTTATAATATCTCCTATTTTGTATATTTTAACAGTTGGTTTTAATATTTGTGTTTAGCCTCATGTTTAGCCTCATGTTTATATCGGGTTTATACATCACAATATACAACTTACAGAAGTTGACTTACATAATTAATTTTGGAGAAATATATTTAAAAAAAAATAATTATATGCTAATTGCATTATTTCCTATGACCCGTTTAACTTCTTGATTGTATCAGGTAAAAATATCATATAAATATAATATTCTAGAATGATAAATTTATGATAATATAAGCTATATAAGCTTTAACTGCATTTCACTCACGGGAACTATGCATTCAAATGTATCTGGACGTTAAATGCTTTACATCTAGGAGTAGTAAGCTTGCAGTAGTTATATAGAAGAAATTATAGATATTTAATATTAATTTTATAAAAATAGAAATATATTTAATTTATAGATTAATTATTAGATATATTACACATTATAGCTATATTTAATCGTGATTTATTAATTACCGGTTCCACGCTTGATTTCGACGACAATCAACGACAAACAAAATTATTAACAAAAGATGTTTTATATTTATATATTCAATAATATTATAGCAAACTATTATTTATAAATTCTCAAAACTCAACCTAATCACCACACGTTCCGCCTAATAATCAACGTTAATGAAAATATGAAAACATTACGAATATCAACGGAATATATTTCTTAATAATGTAATCGTTTCCAAATTCGATTAACCCGCTTAGAATGTGGCTTCATCTACGAACACACACACACACATACACGTGTACCCGTTACAGAATTTACGAAAATTGAACAGTATTCAGCAGCTGAGTATCTGCGACGTACCGATATCTCTGGACACTCTGAAAGAAGTTGTGCCGTCGTTTCTACGCCTAACTAAAATACACCTCGAAAATCGGAACACAAGCATGGTTCAGTGTTGCGTTCAGTTATTTAACTTCTTACTTTTATTCCTACTATTTATCACTATTATTCCTACTATTTATCACTTTTATTCCTACTATTTATCACTTTTATTCCTACTATTTATCACTATTATACCTACTATTTATCACTATTACACGCGTAACAATCTTATAATTTGCTTAGAGTTATTGAACACTTTACTTATTTATGTTCTACGTCGTCGATGATACGACGCGGTACTATCGATGAACTATGGTCTAGTTCTATTCACCCTGTTCGCCCCCCAGATGTACAGCCCCGGCGATATCCGAAGATTTGTCCTCGCTCTAGGCGATAACGTAAAGGACCTCACTCTACGAGGATTCGAGGTCAGGAAGTTGAGATTATTGTTGAGTTCGATCGTTAGTGTGAACGAAGCGCGGCTATTCACGATATCGTGTAACATTTCACGCTGACTATAGATACTGTCTTGCAAGCTTGAACGTTTGGAGATATCTCAACGAGCGATACATAGCCAATCAGTTGAAAACTCTATGGATATGATCAAGTTTGATTTTTTGCGACTAAGTCTCCTCAAAAACTTGACAAGCTTAGATCTCTCAGGCTACGATATCTCCTTTAATATTGTTTGTGCTGGTAGTAGTAGTAGTAGTAGTAGTAGTAGTAGTAGTAGTAGTAGTAGTAGTAGTAGTAGTAGTGGTAGTGGTAGTGGTAGTGGTAGTGGTAGTGGTAGTGGTAGTGGTAGTGGTAGTGGTAGTGGTAGTGGTAGTGGTAGTGGTAGTGGTAGTGGTAGTGGTAGTGGTAGTGGTAGTGGTAGTGGTAGTGGTAGTGGTAGTGGTAGTGGTAGTAGTAGTAGTAGTTGTAGTGGTAGTGGTAGTGGTAGTGTTAGTGGTAGTAGTGGTAGTGGTAGTGGTATTGGTAGTGGTAGTAGTAGTAGTAGTAGTAGTAGTAGTGGTAGTAGTAGTAGTAGTAGTAGTAGTCGTAGTGGTAGTGGTAACCTTGTAACCTAATGGTTTAGACACTGCCATTCAACTTCTTAGTAGAGTTTTCGGCCGTGTTTTCAAAAATTAATTTGTATATGCCATGTTAAAAATATGGGTTTTTAACCTACTTTTAAAGATGGGGGTCGAAGATATTGATCTTATGTCATATGGTAGGCTATTCCATAGTTTAGGGGCAGCTAATGAAAAAGCAGTTTCTTGTTTTCTTGTTAGGTTGCGGGAGTTTTGGATGAATAATTTGTATTTGTATATGGTACGTTGTGGTTTGGAGGGATTATGTTCATTTAGTAAGTCGGTCAGGTAGTCGGGGTTATTATAATATGTGGCATGGTGAATCATAAGTAATATTTTATATTGTATACGTTGTGTGATAGGGAGCCAGTGAAGTGATTTTAGGTAGGGGGTAATGTGGGTTCTAGAGTATTTGGGAATTCTATATATAGTACGTGCAGCTGAATAAAGTAGTCTATTGAGTGGTATTATTGTGTTTTTATTAGATTTATGTAGAATGGAATTACAATAGTCGAGGCGGGGAAGTATTAGGGCTGTTATGAGAGTTTTAGCAAGTTCTGTCGTTATTGAGGGTCTTATTAGTCGTATTGTATGTAGTGTGCGGTTCACAGATTTGGATATTTCAGTAGTATGTTGGGAGAATGTTAGTTTGTTGTCTATTATTATTCCGAGATTTTTAGCGTAAGGAGAGATTTTTATGTTGTGGTTATTGATGTGGATGGGTGGTATATAGGGTAGGGTATGCGATGTATTGATCAGTATTGCAGTAGTTTTTTCACTATTTAGTGCTAGTGAGTTTGTTGCTAGCCAGTATCTTATCTCTTCTAGGCATTTATTTAGTGTGGATACGTTTAAGGAGGGGTCCGGTAAGTTGCAGTAAATTTGTATGTCGTCAGCATATACATGGAAGTTGATGTCTGGGTATTTATCAAAAATATCTAGTAGGGGAGATAAATATATATTAAAAAGGATGGGGGCGAGAACGGATCCTTGTGGAACTCCGTTTGATATTAGTCGTGGTTTAGTTAAGTGTGATTCAATTCTAATTGAGTAAGAACGGCTATCGAGGTAGGAGATGAACCATTCTAATGCTGTACTGGACAAACCAATGCATTGCAGTCGACGGATCATAATATTGTGATCTATAGTATCGAATGCAGCTGTAAGGTCCAAAAGAACAATGATGGAGCAGTATTTAGTGGGATATAGTAGGATGTTATTTAGTATATGGGTTAGTGCAGTTTCCGTATTTTTGTTGTTAGTATAGGCACTTTGGAATTTATTTAGTATATTGTTGTTGATAAGGTAGTTATTTAATTGTGCTGTAACAATATAACTCTTTCAAGTGTTTTAGATATAAAGGAGAGGTTTTATATTGGATAGTAGTAGAAGTAGTAGTGATAGTGGTAGTGGTAGTGGTAGTGGTAGTGGTAGTGGTATTGGTAGTGGTAGTGGTAGTGGTAGTTGTAGAAGTAGTAGTAGTAGTAGTAGTAGTAGTAGTGGTAGTGGTAGTGGTATTGGTAGTGATAGTAGTAGTAGTAGTAGTAGTAGTAGTAGTAGTAGTAGTAGTAGTAGTAGTAGTAGTAGTAGTAGTAGTAGTAGTAGTAGTAGTAGTAGTAGTAGTAGTAGTAGTAGTAGTAGTAGTAGTAGTAGTAGTAGTAGTAGTAGTAGTAGTAGTAGTAGTAGTAGTAGTAGTAGTAGTAGTAGTAGTAGTAGTAGTAGTAGTAGTAGTAGTAGTAGTAGTAGTAGTAGTAGTAGTAGTAGTAGTAGTAGTAGTAGTAGTAGTAGTAGTAGTAGTAGTAGTAGTAGTAGTAGTAGTAGTAGTAGTAGTAGTAGTAGTAGTAGTAGTAGTAGTAGTAGTAGTAGTAGTAGTAGTAGTAGTAGTTGTAGTAGTAGTAGTAGTAGTAGTAGTAGTGGTAGTAGTAGTAGTAGTAGTAGTAGTAGTAGTAGTAGTAGTAGTAGTAGTAGTAGTAGTAGTAGTAGTAGTAATGGTAATAATACACATATGTTCCTCCATATAGATTATCAACGATAATGTGTCGTTACCACAATTAGAAGAATTCACTTTTGGCTTCCACATAACTGAGGTATATAATACAAATACAGAAATATTCAAGTTAGTTCATGTACACGTGTATATGCATGTATGTACGCATGTATTCGAGTTAGCGCACATAAGTGTATGTGTGTAGACATATGAATTATAAAACAACACTTTACACTACATATTATCTTTATATAATAAATGAACTTGGATAACACATGATTATTATAGAATTCTGAGCATCTAATTTAAGATATATATCAACAAGTTTATTTTCTATTGAAAATATGTTTAGATATACGTGACATTTTAAAATTTATTTTTAATTATGTTTTAATAAAAATATTTTTTAATTAATTCGTTAAATTATTGACATAAGATATGTTTATATTTATATCTTCAATACTATTATACCAAACTATAATTCATAAATTCTCAAAACTATATTTAATCATCACATGTACTGAATAATAAAAATGATTTTGCGAAGAAAAGATATATAACTTGTATCTATTTACGTGATACAAATGTTAATGCTGAATAGTAATAATGAATAGTAAATATAGGTGGCAATACTATCTTCATGGAAACTGTCCTTGCTATCGTTTTAAATAATTTCATTAGCGAATTTTCAAAGTATTGTTACATAATTAACATAAATTAATTACATAAATGTAGAATGTTATAAAATATATATAATTTTACATTGAAAATAGATCTATTGATTTATTATATTTATCTAATATGGCTCTATTTTTTAAGAAAAATGGTTCTAATTATAAAATAATGTTATACTCTTAAAAAAACACCATAAATTAAATATTTATTCAAAAATGTAAATAACTTTTCATTTGTAATAGTAACAACATATGGCATAATTTTTCATTAATTTCACAAATTCATAAGAGTGACTTATATTTCTTACGGAAAATCTTCGATAACGCGCAATGTTAATGAAAATAAGAAAACATTACGAATATCAATGAAATATATTTTTTAATATTTATTCGTTTCCAAATTCGATTAACCCAATTAGAATAAAGCTTCATCTACAAACACGCACGCATACACACACACACATACACATCTACCTCACAATAACCTCGCAGCATGTTCAAGCACTCTAAAACTCTTCGCAAACTGACGGTAATCGGGGTGAACCTGGTCTCGGACGACGAAAATCCATTTACGGTGGGCTATTTCAACGACACGTTTCGCCGCGTCACCAGCGGTCTGAAGACTCTACGTCTCCGGCACTGTAAAATTGAGCACAACACGATGGCGATCATCACCGAGGTACACCTCACTCCGTTCCCCTCACTCCCTACCCCTCACTCCGTAGCACCTCACTCCCTACTCCTCACTCCGTTCCCCTCTCTCCGTACCCCTCTCTCCATACCTCTCACTCCCTACCCCTCACTCCGTAGCACCTCACTCCGTATCCCTCACTCCGTTCCCCTCTCTCCGTACCCCTCTCTCCGTACCCCTCACTCCGTACCCCTCACTCCTTACCCCTCACTCCCTACCCCTCTCTCTGTACCCCTCACTCCTTACCCCTCACTCCGTACCCCTCACTCCTTACCCCTCACTCCTTACCCCTCACTCCGTACCCCTCACTCCTTACCCCTCACTCCCTACCCCTCACTCCCTACCCCTCACTCCGTACCCCTCACTCCTTACCCCTCACTCCCTACCCATCACTTCTTACCCCTCTCTCCTTACCCCTCTCCGTGTCTATCCCCCCTTCCACCGTCACTCCCCCAGTCCGATCATTAATAGAAAGTGTAATGAATTATCTCGAAGCAGGCCGCCGATTGTTATTATAAGAATGTCAGAGTTCAAGGCGGGCGGTACTTATATATGCACTACTGCACATTATACGTATTATAAGATATTTTATAGTAACACGATATTTTATAGGCTCGCTTGGGGATATAATGCAGCTAAAAAAACAGCAAAATAAAACCAAGCCGAAGAAAGCATGCGACTTCGAAATAAAAATTGAACTCCGACATTCTAATAATAATAATCGGCGGCCTGCTTCGAGATTCGCGGTATAACGAACCCTAATAACAGCCGAAATACTTTTAACATTAGATTATTTGCAAAATTCACATTTACCAACCGCCCGGCCATTAACTATCGCACCCTTCATCGAATACACAGTCCGACTATGTGTAATACGTCGTGTAATAGGGCCCGTCACTCACCTCTCTCTCTCACACAGTTAAGTACCCATCTGCTAGATCTGTCATTAGACAGATGCTTCATCCATCGCGATATGGATCGTATCCTCGACGACGTGATAACATTGCCTCTCCTGACCGACTTAAGTCTCAGATGTCTACGTATAACCGACGACCGCCTTAGGTTACTCCTATCACTATACCGGCGCTTTCGTAGCATTCGATTACTTTCGTAGCAATCGATTACTTTCGTAGCATTCGTCAAAGTTATCTTTTATCGAATTGTTAATATACGCTAACTATAATAATATATTATTGTATATAGGTATTGTATATAGGTATATATATTGTATATAATAGTATTGCGGAAATAGTGCGCGATTTGTAAATAATGTAAGCAGATGTTACTGCTACATCCGCATAGTTTATAGTACTTATATGTTAATGTACATTATAATGACATAGTAAAAATGGAATTAAAAACATTTTTTAAATTCTATTTATCCACCAAAATTTATTTACCTTAATTTTTATATCAGAAATTCTGTATCTCTTTGGTTATGTTTTATAAATTAAAAATCGAATCATTACGTTTGTAATATGAAGTATATCCCATTATCTTTGGAGAATAGTTTTTTAGAACAAATTAATATTATTTATTAATATATAAGATAATTATTTATTTTTTTAATATTTTTATTGTTAACTTTTTAATTTAATTGTAAAATTCAAAGTAAATGTAAAATAAATAAATATAATAAATTTTATAAAAATAAAAAATGTCAATAATATGTGTAACAGTCTTTATTTCTATGTTATATCTATCTAATATATCTAGCATATATTATAAATACAGAATTGCCTCCAGGACTCTTCAAGTATTGGGCATTGTTACTTAAGGGGATGCGATACCATTGATTTTTTCGAAAAAAAATTTAATTTCAAATTTTTTTTAATGTAAAATTATAATATTACAAATATTATCTTTAAAATGGTGTTTAAATTATGTTCATTACATTATTCATTTTGTTTATATTATATTATTTGTACCTGTATAATAATATTGTTTATATTCATATATTATATTTGAGACTTGATTTACTCAGAATAATTATTTGTGACCAATCATGCTGACATAACTAATATTAACTTTTGTAAAATTGAATATTTTGTCTTCATTTTTTTCAATATAACTAGATAAAACCTGTAAGATTAAAAATATTAGTCAAAATTAAAAAATAATTATTTAAAAAATTTTAATTAGCAAGTTAGTTGTTATTGTTATTTGTTATTTTTATTTGGTGGAGTCCTTTCGTCCCTTCGAAGCCGCGATCATTTATTTATACACAATTATATAAGATCACTTCTAAATAATATTTTAAGACCCATTTTATAAAATTAATTAATGGTCCGGACGAGGGTCTAACCCGTGCCCTACTGCTTGTGTGTCTGACGCCTTAGCCACTGAGCCACACAGGCAGTTAAAGTTGGAAAATTAACATTTTTTAACAGATATTTCAATTATTTTTTTTACAAACTTATAACATAAAGATGTGTAAACATCTATAAATTTCAACATATAATATAAAAATATGGAATATTATTAATAGATTAAAAAAAAAAAAAAAAAAAAAAAAAAAAGTGAATATTTTTTGAGTTAATAGATTTCTAAAAATAGGATATTTTTAGTATCTTTTACATGTAAACCAAACGATGGTATTGCGTCCCCTTAAGTTAGGTTGATCATTATTTTAATCAACTTATTAACAAATCAAACTTACTAAGGACCTACGCTCGCTATCTCTGCAATAGTTATTTTTGTACACCAAGCTAGACACTTTTCAGTGGTATATTTAATTATATTTCAATAATTAAATCTTTGAATCTATGATATCAAGGATATTTTTTATTTGTCAAATATAAATGCATTCATATTTTTAAATTGTAATTCTATATAAATATTTTAATAAAAATGAGAATTTTTTTATAAATTAGGTTTGAACTGAATGATGTTTTTTATATTATTTATGTCGACATTCCTAAATAATATAATGTGTATTACATTATATTATTAATTAGATATAATCATATTGAAAAGATTTTCGCATTGTTTTTTAGTATTTCTGGACCATGATGAAATATGATAAAATCACTCGAGCGAAAAATAAAAAATTCACAAAATATTCTTTATATCCTTCACCTGCCATGCATTAATGTAAATAATTGTATTATACTTTTCTAATTAAATGTTTTACTAGTTTTAAAGCAACATAAATCTTATAAATCTTATCTATCCAAGTTTTTAAAGGGGTTATTATTAATAAAAATGTAATCTAATTTTAAAATAATTTTAATATTTATTTAAAGAGTGACTTTTTGGTTTAATTTAATAAATAATGACATATAAGAAATATATCAGTGTAAAGATATGCTATATATTTTAAATATATGTATATATATATATTTAACAAAATATGTTTGTATTAAGGACATATTTTAAAATATTCGGAGACGTTAACTTTCTAGTTATCGCGCTAACAACAGATAACACATTGTTCTCTGCAAGTATTCATTTCAACATTGCATTTGTTTACACATATTTAGACATTTTAGTAAATGGAATACATAAATCATAAATCGTATTATTAAATAAACTTATTATTATATACGTTATTTAACATTAGTGTTTAACTTATTAAAAAAATATATTTTACATATTCTACTTATTATGTTTTTTAAAATTAACATTATATTTAATTAAAAATAACTGTGATATACGTATCATCTACAGTTTCATATTGAACAATATACCACTTCTGAAGAGCTTGGATGTCACAAGATGTATTAAACTGTCTAATGGTCGTGATAAGTACTACGAAAACATTGAACAAATTAAGAAATTACGGGAATCTATCGAATAAACTCATTCAATAATTCATTTATTCTACCGTTAGATATAAATAATATGTAATAGAATATGTAAATATCAAATTTATGATAATTATATCTCGAATATGTATATAGATTTATTCAGAATAGATTTATTCAGCCCGTAATATACAGAAGACAGCCCTGATATTTCCTACTCTTCATAAAGATTTCATCATATATAAATTAACTAGATAAATAAAATTTTGTTTATAACTCAATGCCTAATATAAATATATCTAACGAAACTAATATATTTTCTACATAGCTTAAGAACTTCTACTAATAATCATAATATGAAAAAATTATAATATAAACAATACATAATGCCTATATTATTAACATATGCATAATGAATACACCACTTACTATCATACTAAACTAAAATTTATAAAATACACATTATAGTACACATATTTCACTAGATTTAACAATGTTGATAACTTACTGATATCTATTCAACAATAAAGTTACAATTTACCAGAACTATATGATGTCAACATATCATTAACATATTGCAGAAAGGAACTAAAGAAAATCTCCAGGAGAATTTTCGTTCATAAATTATGATAATAAATTATAAATATACAATATATACAGAACATCAAATATTAAACCATGTACATTAAATTATACTAAAGAAACTAATATAATAAAATATTTTCAAAAAATAAACCAAGTTTCATCTACTAAATAACAACATGATAATATTGAAGTTGATTGCGTGTTGAAAATATAAATTTAACACTATCAATTTAATTTACGTAGTTATTTTCTACCTGATAATTCATAATTTATTAATTTTATAACATAAATAAAATTTATATTACTTATTTTCTTTTAATTTATTTAATATTTATTAATTATTAAGTTTATAATTTGATAAGTGACAAGAAAGGTGATTACTTATTTAAATAAGATTATCAAAATAAAGTCAGCAAAATTAAATTCCAATGTAATAAATTTTAATGAAGTAATATAAATGCAATAAAAAAATTAATATCAATTTATTAAATTATGAATTATAATATATAATTAATAATTAAATATATTTATATTTTTTAATAACAAATTTAATAAAACATATTTAATACATATATCATTGATATATTTTCATATAAAAAAATCAATTATTAATAACAAAGTTCAGTTATTATAAAATAATGTCGGTAATATTAAAATAAAATAAATTAAGATAAATAAAATAATATATCAATCACATATTAATTATGAGACATAGTAATACATAGTTAGTTGATGTTGATATGTAGTAATACTCTATACATTGAATACTATATTAAAATGAATAATTGATAAGATAAATAATTAGAAATAATAGTTTCAATAGATAGTAATACATAAAAATGGATACAAATTGGTAATTGTAAAAAATAAACTAATGGTATTAATATATTAATCGGTTAATGCTGTATATGAATTTTATAAATTCAGAATGATATTTGCACACGAACGATTAACGTAATACGTTGATATACTATTTACCGGGTGCAACCACAAGTCGACAATGATACCACTATTATGTAACAACCGATATAGAGGTCAAGGTCATTGACCGCGCAGAGAATATAGCATAATGTCGGCATTCGGAGAGGGGGTGAGGATTTATGAGGAGGTCACATGGGTTACTGGGGTTTATCGGAAGTTATAAAGGGTTACAGAGGGAGACGTCCTGGGGTTATAGAGGATACACCCGGATGTAATGATGTCGTGCAGGACGTGGTTTCCATGGTTACCAGATCCTACCGTCGGCGTAAGCCGGATGAGCCAATCGGTAGGCATGTCGGTCTTGAGACTCTCGATAGCTAGTCTCCAAGAGCTGTTGATGCTTACTGTCCTCCAGGTTGCGTTCTCTCTTCCTCTCTTCCATGTCGCGTCTGTATCGATCGTGACGCGGGTGTATTAGGTATGTAGTAATAATCATCATGATCACGATGATAATAGTGAGTATATTGTTAATGTTAATTATGATTTATTAGAAGTTGTTTGTTTATAATAGCAAAATGGGTAAACATAAAAATAATTCAATATATTAGTCCTTCAAAAGGGCGTTAATTGTATTATTATTTAAATAGTAATACAGTATCTATAACGATGCTACTTTTGTATGGATCAATACGTAGACCATAGTGCAGTATAATGAAATCTATCTAGCATTCAGCATCTGAACACTAACCCCGGCAAGTGACATAACATCATCTGTTCACTATAACAAGTGTTCAGTCGATGTATCAACTGCCTGGGATATCGCAACACTAGTCTATTAATAGTAGTACGACCGGTAGTGCCCCCTATGAACGGTAACCTCGCTTTACTCGTAGTGTCACGCGCATCGTCCGGTTCGCAGACATCTAGCGCCAGACGACTTATCGTGAAGGGCTGACCGAATATCTGAGCCTGAGGTCAACGATCATGGGGGGAGATATGCAGAGTTAATATGAAATATACGCTTGCATTTGATAAAGTATTGGATTGATTGAACGAATGTGGGCCCCATACTGTAGCCCCATATTGTAGCTCTATACCACTATGCCTTTTTTATGGATTTATAAGTGGTGGCAAATTCCAAAAATAATTATTTTGTTTTCAAGTATATATGAAAAACAATCGAATAAAATACATAATAAATAACTAGGTTTATTATATAATTGATTATGAAAAAATATGATTTTTTTATAGGCAAATATTAAAAAGTGCATAAAAAAAGCAACAACTAATAGTGGGGTAGGCAGATGCACACACAATAACCCTTAAAAAGGGTATTTCCACCCTGTGGCCCCGACACTGGGGGTGGGGCCTATACTGGGGGTATTTAAACTTAACTGTGGCCAGACTTAATACACATTGAATCCTCAGCCAGTAATTATTGATGCACTAGTCTATATGATGAATGGTCACCGCTTGTGATTATTATGTAATAACTAGTGATTATTACATCATCGTGATGTAACCTGGCCATTGTTGAATAACTCGATTGCCTTATCGACTGATGCCGTGTCTTCCATCAGAATCCACGCGGTTCCATTGTTCTTACGCGTGAGAATATCCTGTTGTTATGTAACGGTAGTAGTAGTGGTGGTGGTGGAGAATTGTGATCTATTGCATAATAGTATTAGGGGAGACGTGTTTAGAGCTCGAGAGGGCGTGTTTAGTGCAGATGAATCACCCGAGAATAAAATATTCATTGAAAAGCCTTGATTGTATGCTGTTTGATGGCAATTTAATAGAACAACTGATAGTATCAATTAATACATTATCGCTTATGCGTCACAAGTTTAGTAAATAACTTGTATATTATGTAGTTATTGATACCATCTATACGTGTATCCAATATCTATATGTGTCTATAGTAAAAGAGTTAACCGTAATATGTTATACATGTAAGAGAACTAAAACCACATCCTATCGGTTAATACAGTAATCAATGGTTGCTAACCACTAACCATATTGCTCACATATATTCATTATTATATGTATTTATTTAATATTGAATTAAGATGAACAACAATTAAAATTTATGTTAATTTAAATTAATCATAATTCATATATATATATATATATACTAGCTGGTCGGGGCCCGGCTTCGCCCGTGATCGCTCGTAAGGTTCACTTAGTGATGTAATGCAGATAAAAAAACCTACCAATATTAAAACTTAACCCAACCTAACCACAACTGTAAAAATAACTAATACTGAAAATATCAATAACCATACAGACACACACACACACACACACACACACACACACACACACATATCACTATAATTGTATAGGTTCACACGGGAAGTAATGCAGCTAAATAAACCTATATATATATATATATATATATAGATATATATATAATTAAATATGTGATATAAGTAAATGAATAGCTACTATGAATTATTTCTTATATGTATCTATAACTTTACGTTTACAGATAACACTTGTGAACATCCTATGTATTCGTCAACATAAACAATGACCTTGCAGTGTGTACACAGCTAGATACACACAGGGTGCACTGCCTACATATTAATAGTATAAGCGAGGACATGTCATTGGTATAAGGTCGTTGTTTTGTAGCAGTTCAGTTGGTCAGCTGGACACGTGGACACATGGACAGTCATTGGGCGTATGTCCAATGAACATTGTCCAACCGATCGACTTTCCGCGCTACGCAAATCACACCCTAATTTAGCACATATACAATCACGGAATCGGAGCGAGGGTGAGCATGAACCTTCATCAGACACACTTCAGTGATGAGACAGTCGGCCTCCATCTCTAGTATAGCCTCTAGTTTGGTTACGCTGGCATTAGCTGATAGGTTGTGAAGGTAGACAGCCTTCGCTCTGTTGTCTGATAGCTAGAGGATGATGTAGTCGAGGCAATGCTTCAGGTAGCTAATTACTCATTATATTCGGTATATCATTAATTATGTCGGTATAATATCAATATTTTTAAAGGCGACGCAAACAGAAAATATGCTATATTATTTTTAAGTTATTTAGGAGGACAAATTATATTAATATTATAAACTAGAAACTAACAGATAATAAATAAAAATTCTTCTAATAAATATTATTATTATTATTATTATTAGTATAATCAATTAATCATTATTTATATTACATAGGTATTATAGTGCCATCTTGATTTTAAATGTAGCTTTAATTTACCGGGCTATATGTTATAGGGTATTGTTATTTTAGTAGAAGTCCTTCATACCTTCCTTGAATAGAGATGACATTTTTACTTATGGGATACTTATGCGTGAGTTAAAATATGATTAATATTTTTATTTTAACACAAAAATTGTATTATATATTTTCTATGTTTAAGGACACAGGGGCATGGGTTTTTCGTTTACATGTAAAAGATACTTTTCAAAACTTAATTCACTAAGTAATATTTTTTTAAATTATTACATTTTTTTGTATTTGTATAATAATTAATCTGAAAATTATAGATCAAGTTTATTTTATTTTATTCTATTTTTGTAACATCTATGTTGTATGCATATTTATTTACATGACCTACAAAATATTTACAAAAAATTACCAAAATACTATTTTTTAAATAATTATAAATTCTTATCAATACAAATAAACTTGATTCATAATGCTAAATATGTTATGGATATATTGTAAACATTTTAAATTAAAAAAAAGCTTTATTACTAAATTTATTAGAATTACTGTAAACGTAATTGGTCAAAATAATTATTTTGTGTAAATCAAGTTTAAAGTTTTAAATTAATGCATAAGAGTATATTTATATTTGTTTTAAAATGTTTCTTTTTATCAGTTTTATTTTACCTAAACAGACCATTTATATACCATTTTAAAGATAATATTTCACAAATTATTTTTTTCATTATTTTTACCAGATCCTAGTGCCCTTAATATTTAATATCTTATTTATAAATTTGTAAAATTCTTATATTATTTTTGTGTATTTATATAAATATAAAGTTTGTTATGAACGTAATCGATATAATAATTAATTGAAATTGATAGGAAATTGTATGTATTATATTTACTTAAATTTTATATATTAAACTTTGAAAGTCATTTTCTCAAGTTTTTACTTTTTCACTTAGTAACCACATATAAATATGCCTACTACTAGGGCCGCAGGAACAGGGGGGGTCGTGGGTGTCTAGACCCCCCTGTTATAACCAGGGGGGGTCCGGATATCTTTGGACCCCCCCTGTTCTTGCACCAAATTATAAAAATAATTTAATACTTTTTAATAATTTGTTAATAATTTAGAGAAAATTGTATGTTAGTAGATAGTGATTATTATTAAATATGTGTATAGTTGGAATAACAAAGATCAAATCATTCCAGAAAATCTGGTACAATAAATTGCAATGGATTCATTGGTGTAGTTACAAGGAAGCAGTATTTTGCTTCTATTGTGTTAACAATTATAAAAAAAACAAATCGTGATAACATCCAAGAATTTATAATGACTGGTTATTCAAATTGGAAGAAGGCATTAGAACGATTTACAAGTCAAGGAAAAAAAATATGCATTGAATTGCAGTGGAAGCGGAGAATAATAATAGCATTAAAGATGTAATGATCATACATAATAAAAATGATACACGAATTAATAATATTGTTCTGAGAGCTATATTTAATTCCATTAGATACTTATCGCAAGAAAAAATAGCCTTTAGAGGTACGGAACATTTTGAGGGTAAATTCATCGAACTATTAAAATTAAGAAAAAATGAAATTCCTCAATTATAATTATGGTTACATATGTTAACTGACAATACTAGGAAGAGACACCTATTATCATAGCAAATTCAAAACGAGATTATAGAAATATTTTCATATGTTATTTTAAGAGAACTTATTAAACAAATATATGGCTTCTACAGTATAATGTGTGATAGCACCCAGGATATTTCAGGTATTTAAATGTTATATAACGATTATAATTATTATGAATTAAAATAATTAATTATATTATAAAACTTTTCTGGAAACGAACAAGATTCGATATGCATTCGTCATGTCAATACAAATCTTGAAGTTAAAGAAATATTTGTTGATCTATACGAAATATCTAATACAAAAGCAGAAACTATAGCAAATATGCTAAAAGATGTATTGATAATATTGTGTTTGCATATAGAGAATTTACGTGGTCAGTCGTATTATGGAGCAAGTAACATGTCTGGCAGATACAATAGTGTATAGACGTTAAGATGTCAGGAACAACCGCTGGCATATTACACCCATTGCACAGATCATCGAGTAAACCTAGTCGCTCAATATGTTAGTAAACCGGAATGTATTAGATCTATATTAACCATAGTTAATGAAATAGGACAATTGTACTCTAATTCTATCAAATATAGAAACACTTTCACATATTGTAAGTTGAAGACATTATGTCCAACCCGCTGGACAATAAGAAAGGTCGCTATACAAGATACACTCAAATATTATAAAGAAATGTATGCATCTTTATATGAAATGATACATATGAATGATATTACTTCTGACCAATATGATAAATGCAGATCAATTATGAAAAAACTTAAAAGTGGCAATATTTATCTAGGACTGAAAGTGTCATTAAGTATTTTTGAGCCTTTAGATATATTAGTAAAATCAATGATTTTAACAAATAATACATTATATGGTGTCAATGATTCTGTACAAATATGTTCCAGATCTTTAAATATTGCAAGAAATTCATATTCAACATTATTTCATGAAACCCTTAGCGAAATTAAAAATGTTGCTTTCATAAAGATATAACTAATAAAAGAAAAATAAAAGCAAATACAAGATATTTTATATAATATATTATAAGTATTGTGTATTATAAAATAAATATATCTCCAAATATATATAAATAAAAATGACAATTAATTATATTCTTATTATATATAATATATATATATATAAAATATATAATATATATTAAATGAATATCTATAATTGAGTTATATTATCGCCTACTTATACTCAAGTTACTTATTTTCAAGTTTAAATATAATAATAACACAACATTTTAAAGATATAACTATAGTAGTACCATATATGGTATCGATAACAATGATGGAGAAGACTTAATTGATCATTTAAGGTAAATTATATTTGTCATATATCCTAATTGCATATCATATATATATATATATATATATATATATATATATATATATATATATATATATATATACATATATATATATATTTATATATTACATACATACATATAATTTATAAAATTATAATTTAATTATATTTTAATACATATTATTTAGAGTGAACTATTTGAATGCATATGATATTGCTACAAGAAGACTCGAAGAAAAATGTAATTGTTAGGTGAATCATTAAAATCATTTTTCAATCTAAAGGATATACTATTAAAAGAAAACTATATAGATTCAGATGAGATTAATAAATATCCAGAATTGAATTTAGAAGAACTACAAACCAGGTGCTTAGAAGATGCCATATTATATAATAATTCATGTATGGAAAAGATAAAGAAAATATATTCCAATGTAAAAATATGGATGAAATTAATCATTGTAAGACCAACAAGTTCAGTTGACTGTGAAAGAAGTTTTAGTCACATGCGCCTCGTAAATAATTGGCTAAGACATTCTATGGAACAAAAGAGACTAACAAGTTTAATTATATGTAGTATTCACAGTGAAACTCTAGACGAATTAAACATTGATGTCATCATTTGTTAAGAAAACATAATGGAGAGAGAAGATCTTCGATGTTCTCATTTCATTAAATCTAACATCAATTAAAGGTACCTAATAAAATGATATGTACATTTATAGACTTATTTATTTATATAATATCTAAAAAATTTTAATTAGTTATACACAAAAAAAAATATATAATAATAATACAAATTAGTGGACCCCCCCTATGAAATATACCTTCCTGCGGCCCTACCTACTACTAATTCAATTTTTAATATTTGTATCTGAAATTTGTACTGTAAATGTATAACATATATATCTATATGAATCATGTTGGATTTATTACTATATTTTATATTAATTAAATAAATGATGAAAACTTGCATTTTAATGAAAAAAATTAAAAATAAATATTTAAATAATTGAGAATATTTGTTTACTTACTTAGTTACTTAGTCCCGTGACGTCGCCATCGTAGGGGGAACACATGATAATGAATAGCACAACTTTCTCCATTTCGAACGATCTTTTGCAATATCTAAAAGTTGCCTAAGAGAAAGATGGGAAAATTCGAATATATCATTCATCCAATTTCTTTTAGGTCTTCCTCTTTTCCTCTCACCTTCGACATATCCATGAAGAATAGTATTAGCTAACGAATCGTGACGAGTTATATGTCCGAATTTGGTCATTTTTCTTCTCATGATAATATCCAGAAGTGGTACATATGGGCCGACTTTTTTATTAATTTCATTGCTTACAAATATATTAGTTTTTCTTTGTTTATAGCTAATATTTAAAAGTCGTCTGTGTGCTTTTGATTCGAAACTACGTATTTTCTTTTTAGATTCTTCTAGTAAGGTCCAGCTTTCGCATCCGTACAACAATGTTGAAATAACTAGAGAGATGTAGAGTCTGTATTTAAGTTTGAAATCAATTTCTCCACTACGCCAGATCTTCTCCAATTTCACAAGGGCTGTAACTGCTGTCGCTAGTCTTATTTGGATTTCTTTCTTTGAATTTCCGGTGTCGGTTAGCATTGCTCCCAGATATTTGAAATTTTGAACATTTTCAAGTTGTTTGCCGTACATAGTGATCACAGGTGGTGTTGAATGATCTCCATTTACAAGAATTTTACTTTTTTCATGGTTAATTTCCATACCGTATGATGTCGAAGCTTTTTCTAGAGAATCTGTGAGGGATTGCAACTCACTTTCTGAACCAGCGATGAGATCTATATCATCAGCGAATCTTAAGTTGTTGATTTTTCTTCCTCCTATTGCTATACTTGACGATTGATCTACTAGAGAGTCTTGCATTATTTTTTCTAGAAATATATTGAATAGAACTGGCGATAGTAAGCAGCCTTGTCTAACTCCTACTGTCGTATCGAACTTAGTTCCTATCTGGTTGTTCAATAGTACTGCGCTTTTTGCTGATTCGTAGAGTGACTTTATGATTTTTACCAAGTCGTTGCCTATCCCAAATTCAGACATCACATTCCACAAACCATCATGCCATACTCTATCGAAGGCTTTCTTGAAATCGATGAAATTGTGGTAGACTTGTCGTTGATGATCCATATGTTTTTCCATTAATATTCTGCAATTCAAAATTTGTTCTGTTGTACTGCGATCCTTTCTAAAACCTGCTTGTTCATCAGCCAGGATATCTTCTGCTTGTGGTGTTAAGCGATTCAGTATGATCCGTAATAAAATTTTGCTCGTGTGACTGATCAGACTTATAGTACGATAGTTTGAACATTTTTTGAGATCGCCTTTCTTTGGAATAGGTATAATTAAAGAAGTCGTCCATGCTTCAGGCCATTGGTTTGTAGACCAGATTTTCTGACATAGCTTGGTAAGTATATCGTATAGTGCCTCACCTCCTCCTTTGATAAGTTCACCTGGCACATTATCAATACCTGGTGACTTACCATTTTTCAAGGTTCTTATGGCATTGATTACTTCTTCTTTTAATATGGGTAATGGTTGTTCTTCATTTTCTTCTCGAGTATTATGTAACTTAGATTGATCAGTTTTAATTGGGTAGTTATATAAATCTCTGCAATATTCCGTCCATCTTTCTAATCTTGCACTATCATCTTCTATTGGTACTCCGTTAGCATCTTCAATATTTGACATTTTCCTGTCTATAGAGTTAGTGATTGCTTTTATCGTGTTATACGCTCTCTTGCTATGAACACCTCTTTTTAGGTCGTGGTCAATTGAATTACATTGGGATTTAAGCCAATCTTCTTTTTTCTCTTTCATACTTCTTCTAATAAGGTTGTGGACTCGTTTATATTCTTCTGCATGTTCAGTACTCTGATGTTTGGTTGATTTTAGACTTCTTCTTTTATCACATAGCGTTAAAATCTCATCAGTTATCCAAGGTTGCTTTTTTATTCTGTATTTTCCTAGAACATTTTCTGCTGTACTTGTTAATGACTGTGAAATTTGCGTATATGCATTGTCAGTTGATATTTCATTAATATTGATGTCTGATAGCTTCGATTTCAAATCTTCTTTGTACTGTAGGCTTATAGTTGCATTATTCAATTTTTGTTTACACCATTTTAAATTAACTACATTTATAAATAAAGAACCTATATGATGGAGGACAGTATCTGTTGAATAACAAAAATGTATCTATATTAGTTATTTAGATAGAGCTAAAATAGCATTGTTTAGATGAACAGGAACCTCCTCCCTTAAGCTATAGAAGTGACAAAGAAATTGTGAGCAAAGTCATACTATGGAATACAAATCATGGTAAAACGAAGGTAGTGCACCCTCACAAAACCTTTGTAGATCAGCTGAAAGACGATGTGGACCTGGATATTGGCGATATGACAAATGCAATGAAAGACAGGGATGTTTGGAAAAGAATTGTAACGAATGCTCGAGCAACCCGCTCGACCCAGTAAGTAGTAGTAAGTATACATGTATACATTTATAAGTAACATATTTATAATTTATATATCTTAAACTTGATAAATAATGTTTTAAATAGAAATGTATATACTAGGAGAATATGCCAGTTTAAAGTTGAACGTGTATTATACTACATGTAAGCACATCAGCAGTAGAGTGTCAGATACCGCTACACACTACCACTACACACTACCACACAATCCTCATCTCTATCACTATCCTACAAGTATACATATACTTATACCTACTTATTGCTTTATACACACATATACACCACACATATATACACACAAACACTCACACACACACACTCATACACACACATATACACACACCTACACACTCATACACACACATACACACACATACATACACACTCATACACACATACTCATATACTATAATAGTAAATCATTATTCTGTTGTTGTTCTCAGAAAATTCTCATAAATAAGGCTAGACTGATTTCTATGAAATATTAAACCCACATCAATCTCACATGTATTACTACCAAAGCTCTGGTACTACTACAGGGCTTTGGTACTACTATGTTAATGAGATCACTTTAACTGTGTGCTTGATTCCCAAGTACTCATGTTATGTTATGCATACTGTTATGTAATACATGAATTATATCTGAGAATTTTTCATATCAAATTTATACAAAATTAATGCTTGGTAAGTTAATATTTATAATGGTATTATATTATTTATTATCAGCCGGTTAGAGATTGTGAATTTATTATAACTTTATTTTATATATATATATATATATGTATGTAAATAATTTGATTGTAATTTGATGATCTGATTACATTGAAGAATGAGTTTCATTAAGGCTACACAATTCCTAGTGAATGTATACGCTCTAGGTGTATGTGTGAGTGTATATATGCTATAAGTACACATTAATGCCTGGTTGATCACCATGACAGCTACAAGTAGGGGGGGGGGCATGTGTACTGTTGTCCTCAGTGTAGACACATCTGTTTGTTGTCACATCACACGTACCACATACGTAGTAGGGGCAGGAATACCCGTAACCAAACCCCACTGTTATGGAACCCCTATAAGTTAGATCATATACCGTAGGTACCCCATCCATCCATGAATGACGCGTTCGGTAGAGATTCTAAATAACTCGGCGCCCCTTTACTTAACAAAACAGAAAGATCGCTGTAAACACACGCGATGGAAAGCGGATTAGTGACATTACAGAAATGATTAAACGATGAACAGAATATTATAGCTCCGAACTGTATAAGCGTGATGTTGATAGAGAAGAATCACTTGTTACTATGTAAAATGTACAGTGTACATTGTACATCGTACAATGTACACTGTACATGATCGAACAGCTCAAGATAACTTATTAGAAAGTAAGGTAAAAGAGATTGTAAACTCTCCTCCAAGTTCATCTAGTCGACACGGACTACGGTATGATAACGATGATAGCGTAGTAAGGGGGTGGGGCGAGGGCGGCGAGGGTGGGCGAGAGGGTGGCTGACCTGCAGCCATGACGGGGCTTCCTTCTTCACTCCGATGATTATGTCCCAATCTTGTTTAGATATCGTCAATACGTCTGTAGTAGTAGCAGCGGTAGTTATAGTTGTACATCGTTGTGTATTCACCGAAATATACAATGTAATTACGTTATTCGGAAGTGAGAGATAATAAAGTTGTAGCGACGCGAATATTGATCAATTAATTAAACGAATGAAATTAAATAGTTTGGAACAAGGTGCAGTTCTAGTTTAGTTAGTGTGCAGTTCAATAAGTATGTTAGTTGAGTTGAAGTAATGAAGTACAACGTCTGCATACGTATCGGGAATGCTAGGAGATATAAACAACGATAGTAGTATAACGGTGACATTGATTTTAGCTTTACGATTTGCTATTAATAACTTTAACTTTAATTGCGATGAGATTTCTGTAACTATACTCATCGCGTATGTCTCACAGCAAACATATTTATATTCGATAATAGATGTGATATTAGAAAAGGGACTAAATCACTGATATTATAACACTAACACATCTACACTTACTATTCAAGACTACGACTGGGTGACTTGTTGATCATTACTACTAGGGGCGTTGCAACAGGGGGAAGGGGGGATATGTCCCCCCCTCTTTAAAATCTAGGGGGACCTCCTATGTATTGCTCCCCCCCCCACGTTTATCACAAAATTTATTTTGATTGGATGGTCCCCCCAACATACAAAATCATTCCAGCGCCCCTACTCATAATATATAATAATTGAAATCCGACGTTTGTATGCGAGTTTAAAATAAAGGATATTAGGGTCGATTAAAATTAAAAAAATGATAGTTTTTATCTTATAGAGATTTGAATTCTAATATAAAGGGGGATTATGAATTCTAATATAAAGAACAATACAATTCTCCTATTTTATTTTAATTTAGTTTTAGACATTGCACCCGACCACAGATCTAGAGATCTCTCTATCACTCGAGTCTCTCTAGCTCTATGCACCCGACAATCAAAGTTTCGTAAAAATATCAAAATAATTTTTTAAGACATAATTGTTTCCCATTTTACCCCATGACCCTGAGATTGCGCAGATCTATTGTTATTATTTTATTTTGAAATTTTATATTTCTAATTTTAAATTATTAATCTATATATCAACCTATTACTACTTAGTTATGAATCTAAGAAATATACAGAAATTACCATCATGTTTTAATCTATCTTTATTATCCTATTCTAAATTACCGACTTATATTGATATATATAACACTTATAAATGTATAAAAATAAAAAACCCTAGAAATTCTAAAAAATCAAACAATACACCGATTACTTGATTATCAAGTTGATATATGGAACAAGGTTTCAATACCCACAATTACGGAGTATTCTATATTCAAAAAAATGTCAAGCTATATTGAGGACGCCGAGAAACTATTAAAAAGTCAAACGAAACAACATTTTAAAGATTATATAAATAAACACGTTGAGAAATATAATACATTATTTGATATATGCTCTTGCAAGTGCAATATTTCAATTAAATGTAATTGCGATCATAGTTCAAGAGTACCTACAGCTGAGGTCGAGTTCCTTCAATACCAGATAACTACGAGATTGAGAACAATTGATTTTCTAATAACCCTAACTAACATTCAAAGTAGAAATACAACTGATATATCTGAATCTGAAAATAGATATGAAACTACCGAATCAATATCGTAAGTACATTTGTAACTCCTTACATTTATTATTTATAATAACTTATTTATAATGAACTTATTATATTATATAATATATTTTTTTTAATATTTAATTTTATATTAATATAATATTATAATATAATATATTAATATAATATTATATTATGATATATATTTATATACTATATAATATAGTATACATTATATGTATAAACTTATTATATATGTGTAACAGGGATGGGGTCAAAAACTGTTTGTATTATATATAGAGTTATTTTGTGTATTTGTATTTGGGGTATTTGATTAATTACACTGTATCTTATATAATACAAATATTAGGTTGTTATTATGAATACTAATAATTATATAAAAGAAAACTATATTTAATTATAAATTTTCTAGCACATATTTTTATAAAGAATTTAATTATAGTTAGTAATATAATAATGTAAAAATCAATAGTTTATATTATCATTTATATATTCTTTTATTTATTTATTTTATCGAAAGAAAAATATAGAATTATATTTGAAAATTTATAACAAAAACATTAAATTAAATATTGTAAATTATATAATAATATTAAACATCTACTACATATATGTATTATATAATGTTTATTTTTTTCCTATACAGAATATGAATTTGTATAGAATAATAATATATTCTCTTTTTTATTTTGTATTGATATTTGGTTAAGTGTATTTTTATTTGTATTGTATTTGTATTTAATAAAAAAATTAATAAATATTTGTATTTGTATTTGTATTTGATACTTTAGGAAATAAATATTTGTATTTGTATTAGATAAATGCATTTGACCCTATATCTGGTGTGTACTATAGTGTATCTATATTTATTTACAAATTGAGTCCATAAATAAAAATGTATTTTTACTATTATAAATACTTTCAGCGATATTATCGATGAACTATTTACAATAAATTCAAATGGTGACGACAACAATGACCTTGATGATGATATATGGGTTGATGATAATAGGCAACAAATCAATGAGTAATCAATATATCAACTACTAAGTAAGTACATTTTATATAAATGATCAGTAGTATAGGCATGCATCTATAACTAGTTATTATAATAACTATCAAAATAATGTAATAGTAATATATTTAATAAGTAAATATAATTTTTATATGTATATATAATTTTCATTAGTACTAATCGCTTACAAATTCTGGACAAAACATCCTTTCTACAAAAATGCGACGAAGATGGCAAAGCGTTTTGGTGTAAAAGACACTCCACTCGCTGCTTGCATCTCCGCATTATTTGTGGACATCGGTTGGATAACTGTAACCAAGTGATACTTGATCGATGTGCAGTTCGAAGACAGCGAAATGTTGGGCTGAATGCTTACCAGTGGTCATAAAGCTATAGATATATTCAATGCAATTCGTATTTCTGTTGGAAAAGATATTAAAGATATCAAAGTTCTTGGAGCTGATGGGACTAATACCAATACTGGCAGAAAGAATGGTGCTCTGGCATTGATAGAAAGGCACATTGGGAGAAGGTGTCATTGGAATGTTTGTATGTCCATATATGGAATATACATATTTATATAAATATGCTCAAATTTATTTAGGTAGTAAAATTTATATTGAAACAAAATGCGAGTAAAGATATATTTTATAAAATATATTGTATTATTATCCTATAGAATTATATTATTAATATGCCTAAAATTATATGTATTATTATTAGATTTTTGGTGACTCATACTTTACAATATCTTATAAAATTTCATATCAGTTACTTAAATTCTAGTGTAAATTTAAATTATATATTGATACAAATAATATATCAAAAATAGCTTAGATAAATGTTGATATTATGTGAAAAAATCTTAGTGTAATATATGTATAATTATTATCGTTATATGTTGATATAATTAAATTAATATTGCTTAACATAGATGGCTTATATATAGTTCATTATTATATATTTCTAAGCAATACAATCTATATTATATTTGATAAATGATGCTACTATTTCTAACAGATATGTACTCTTCACATGAATGAGCATGAGAAAGATATTTATTGAAATAGATGGTCCATCAGGATTTCCCAATGTATATGTTGGTGACCTTGGAGTGCAACTACATAAATGCCAGCTTCTTTCAGTTGTAAACATTCATAAAATCTCTATCGACAATGAATACCGCAATGAGTTGGTATCTAACAAGGATCTGAGAAGTGACCAGATGTATCTTCGTGATATGATTCTCACAATAGATGCTGGTAATGTCTCGGAGAGTCTTGCTAGGAGATCACCAGGGAAACTCGGATATGCCTGTTGGTTGACCACCGGAAATAGAATATTAAGAACATATTTATCACATATGAAACACCGACGCCCGATTTTGTTATTATGTGTACATATATTTTACGTGTTTATGCGATATTCTGGTTCGGCGAAAAAGCTGCGGTGTCAAACACATTTAAGTTTCTTTCTGATCTAATTGAGCGGGATAGACGGATCCATATTACATTAATTGAACGGCAGCTAATGCATTCATTTAAATCTAAACAAGATTTAAAAAAATAAATATTAATAAAAATTTACCATCAATTGGAAAATTAAATAATATATATTTATAAATAATATCGATATAAAATTGAAAAAAATAAAATAAAAATTGATCAAAATTTCTAGGGAAAAATAAGCAAATTTTTTTGCAAATATGATTATTAAGGGTGGAGGCACGAGTTAAAATATGATTAATATTTTTATTTTAACAACACATTTTTATTATATATTATCCATGTTTAATATCTTATTTATAAATTTGTAAAATTTCATTAATTATTTTTGAGTATCTATATCGGGTTACGATCAAAAAGGATGAGTTGAGGGTTAAAAGTTACATTTTAAATGCGAAATAAATTTGTATAGGCTAACTATGGGATGTAATGCAGCTAAAAAAACTAAACAGGACAAAACCAAACCAATTAAACCAAATAACTCACAAATATCTATACAAAAAATATATATATATACTATTAACTCGTATTTCAAATGTAACCATTAACCCTCAACTCGTCCATTTTTTTTGTCTCCCTTTATATCAATATAAAGTGTTTTTATAAGTGTAATAGATATAATAATTATTTGAAATTGACAGGATTTTTTGTAAATACTTGTTACATTTAATTGTATATTTCGAATTGTATACAAATATTTTACAAAACAAATTTATATTTTTACATTAAGCATAGATTAGAGATACATTCCATATAATTAATAAACAAATCACGTATGTATATAACAAGATATCATAGGTTGAAAAGAGACGCTCTCAAACAGACAATTTAGAAATGTTCTTACTATAATTAGCTCTGTTTTTTAAGATGTTATATGCTTGTATTTATTTTATATTATTCATTATTCATTTTTTATAATACTTTATAACTATTATTAAACTATTACTATAAAAATAAATTTATATTTTTCTATTTTATAACTTCTATACATATATTTATTTGTTTATCTCATAATAATGTATATTTGGGTACTACTCTATATTAGTACTAATTATTATTGTTTCAGTGTTGTTTATATACCATTATATTTTACATTTCATTTATATATATAAATGTAATACATATATATATATTATAATATTTTGTGATTATTTGTTTAAAAAACTTTGAATGTCATTTTCTCAGGTTTCTACTTTTTCACTTAGTAACCTCATGTAAATTTTATTATTTTTATCTGAAATTTTTATATTTAATGTAAAACATTTACATCTATAGGAATCCTGTTGGATTTATTATTATATTTTATATTAATTAAATAAATTATGATAAACTTGCATTTTAATGAAAAAAATAAATATTTAATTGAGACTATTTTTTTACAATATTTTAAATTAAGTACATTTATATAAAGACAGATCCTTTATGATGGAGGAAAGTATCTGTTGAATACAACAACATTGTGTAATTACCTCCATTAGTTATTTATCTTTAGCGATTTTAGATAGAGCTAAATTAGCATTGGTTAGATGAACGCGCACCTTATATGGCCCCCCCTTAAGAAAATGTGAATCATTTTTTTTGTAAATAAAATGTTTATTTAGTTTAAATATCATATTTATATTGTATATATATATATGTTTTAAATTTTAAAAATATTTTAATTGGAAAAAAACAAGTATTTTTGACTTTCTAGGAATATTCCTCACAATTTCTATGATTTTGTTCTTAAAAATAAAATTTTGTAATATTTTATTACATATTTTATTTATATGATAAACAATTTTCCAATGGTTCAGCAAAATTTATTCATTATTTGTGATTTAATTCCAATATTTATATATTTTGTAAAAAAACAATGAAACTCGTATCTTTTTCAATGCAAATTATACTTAATCTTAAAAGCGCGGGCGACATATCACAAATTGTTCAAATTGGGTTAAATTTGTTTGTAGCTTACTTTTTATTTTATTCTCTATAAGATATTTACTAGAGCGTTTAGTATACTCACAAATTTCACAAATTTCGGTTCCTATCATGCTTCCCCCAGTTACCCCAACTAGTTTGAATATGTATTTTAAAAGTTTTCTGGGTTATAATAATGAATAATGTTTTAATTTAAATAAATATTAATAAAGTATAATTAAATAATATTAAAATTTTTTAAATTCATAAAATTAAAGTACTAATATACTAATATACTATATATTAATATACATGAAAAATGGTAAATTAGCTTAACTCTGTATAACATTAAGTTATATAACAACATCACTACCCTATTTGCAGGATATAAATGCATTAGCACAATTGAGAAGAGTAACGCACCGGATAACAACAATAGTAGAATACGATGCACATCTTAATTTGATACACTCGGAAGGCAGTGCAACCTTTTATTTGTATTAATATCTAATAAACGATTATAAACAAACAAATTCTACTAAATGAGTATTATTGTTAATACGATTACATCGTATATCACGCGCGGTTCACTCGTACCTATTTCATACATTCACGTAGTCATCTGATTACCTTGATCTGAAAGGCTGGCGATCAGAGAGCAGATGTCGTCGAACCGTAAGTAGGGAAACTTACGACACACGGCGTCGGTTACTATGGCAACGGAGTCTAGTTTACAGCCGAGGGCACCTGATAGGCGTGATGGAATGGTAGACGTGCATATGAAGCGATTGGAATATCTATACAAATAACTAGCGATACAATTATTAAATGAAGTATCGGTAAGGAAACTATTTAGAATCTTAGGGGCCGTTCACATGAGCAATCTATTCCTGCAATCGGTTGAAACAATTACGCATCTGTAAACACATTTTTTTTTATGTCCTTTACTCGTCCATACTCGTGCGTGAGTTTTCCTCACCAACTGCGTAAATATTCTAATTAGAACATTTAGCAAAGGACGCAGAAATAATACATAATTGTACAGCTGCGCAATTCTTTCAGTCAATTGCAGGAATAGCTTGCTCACGTGAACAGCCTTTTATATTTAATAACAGTGGAAATAATAAGTGAAATAATAGGCGACATAATTCAGAGAAAATAGGAGACATACTAGGGGATACACTGGTGTGCCGTAGTGCAAACAGTAGGCAAAACAATAGGGGAAATAGTGAAGGATACAACAAGGACATACCTGGAAGTCCTCCTAATCCATTCAGATGAACTGAGAACTGAAAGTCACGGATCATATTCTCATTACCTATAAATAGAGAAATTCTCAATATATTATCTAATAGGGGACTAATAGGTATACTAGGTCACAATTAACTCATATTCGTATTGTGATATCAATGATTATTCATATTGAAAATGGTACTTGGATTGATTGCCAAAAAATAAAGAATTAAATATAATATCTATATATTATAATATTTGTAACATTAATTGATTATATTTTAAATATAATCGTTAAATTTTAAATCTTTAAACGATTGATGACATTAAAATATTGATAACTTTATTTTTTATATAACACCAGTATTACACACACACATATATATATATATATAATTTGTTGTTTTTAAGTTTTATAATACTTATATTTTACCATTACAATTTTAAAACAATCTCTATAGTTAATTTTGTTTATTACTATACTCATAATTTTTTTTTCAACGGATGATCATAAGCTTTGCTTCAATATCTATCATAGTTCTTATCCCAAATTCTGAATTATATATATATTAAATATATTAATGAATGACTTATATGTTAAGAATTAAGAATTGTATCTAATATATATTTCTATAGGTTTTAATGTTGATAGATGAACACATTTATGATTTATAAAAATATACAATTACAGCAACTTCCTTTACTTCTGTCTAGGACAGGACGTTGCTCACTATCTCTGCAATGTACTCTTTTTGTACTCCCAACTAGATACTTTTCAGTGGAATACTTAATAATATTTCAATGATTTCAATCTTTGAATTAAAGATATCAGAGATATTGATTTATTTGTGAAATAAAATGCATACATATTTTTAATTTTGTATTTCTATGTACATATTTTATTAAAACATACAAATTATTTATTTAGGTTTGAATTTTATGTTTTGCTACTATTTATGTCATTCCAAATAATATAATCTGTATTAACTTATATTAATTAAATATAAACATATTGAAATCATTGGTTTAAAAATGAGTTTTTATATTGATTTGTGTATCAAATTAAAATTTGTACTCCTGGACCATGATGCACTATGAATAAATCACTCAAGCTGAAAATAAAAACTTTACAATATATTCGTTAGCATGTCATGTCCTTCATATCCGTTAAATAATACCTCTAGCACTAATGTTATTTTGACTTTAAATTAATTATTGACTGTTCAGTGATATATACGAACAGTCAATAATTAATGTAAAGGCATAACTAACCACTAATATACCCTAACCCACCGAACTACTTGCTCAAAGTAGTTCGTTAAAATAATTTTTATTTTGCAGTTGAACATATGTAATGATCCCACTTATCTTTAAGTATCAATACATGCAATGAGCTTAGGCACAATCGCTTAGTTATGTCTCATTACAATAAAGAGAGTGCATTGTAACCATATTACTGTTAATGTTACCATTGTTAATGTAATATATATATATATATATATATAGAAATTCCATATGAAAGTATAAAATGTAGTTAGTGTTGAGCAGTGCGGCACTAAAGAGTACACGAGTTCCGGTAATATTTTAAAGTTAATGTGCGGAAATAAATGCGAGAGCTGAAATTGTCCAAATACGATTAAATATTACATAAAGTGCAAGTACGAGTGCTATTTATATAGTACATAAAGAGCTATTATAAGTTCAAATGTATATAATACGTAATAGTTAGACAACACTGAATATAGTATATAAAGCAAGCATTGAAAACTAGTAAATCATATATACGAATAATAATTACCTACTGTATCGAGCAGAGACTGGAATACTGGTAGTATCTCATCTTCGTTGATGTTCATTAGGTTTTGATTATTTAATTTCAAGGTCAACTCTTTATCCGGCGTTAAAGCACCGACCAATGTAACCAACCCATCGAAATCTACAAATAAATTATTAAATGATATACATATTTTAATATATATATAATATTATACTAAATATATACACTATTATAATGTAAAATAAATAGCATTAAAAATGAAAATAAACTAATCAGTTTAAGGACATCATTATTTGATACTATTATTATATTAACCTATTATGAATATTATTACTTATGATCAGTGATGGGCACGATCACGACTTTTCACGATCGCCGATCGTCGATCAATTTCGTCGATCATTTTCTAACGATCGTCGATCTTTTTACTCAATCATTTTTTAACGATCGTCAATCGTGTAATTATTTTGATCGTCGATCGCGATCTCGATCATGGATCTCGATCGTATTATTATATAAGCGTATGAATTACAGGCTGCTACATGAACCACTAATGATCCACGCAGTACTCGCGAGTACTCACCCATTCACGCCGTCATATTAATATATTTATATATATATATACAAATAAATCTTTTTTACTAATGTAATCGTAATATTTTACCGCGCAAGACATGCAAGATCAAACAATACGTTTAATTATCTACTCTATAATAGAGTCTCTAAGCCAAAAATGAGTCAAACTGTCAATTTCCCTGGGGCGTATTATATAGGACTATAACTTTATTAATATTTTAGATCATTATAAGTTCTAAGTTCAAAGATATACAATGTCTTGGATACATTCACCCTTTATTAAATCAAATATTTATTTTAATGACTTAAAAATAATTAATAATAAAGTTGAAGCATCATGCAAGATTTGTAGAAAAAAAATAATAGCTGGGATTTCGTCATCATCAAATTTAAGACGTCATTACAAAGCTGTACATCATACTAAATTAGATGAATATGATAGAGTAAAATGTGTTTTTTCACGATCGTCGATCGCGATCAGTTGCTGACGATCGTCGATCATTTTACTTGATCATTTTCTAACGATCGTCGATCGTCGATCATTTTACTCGATCATTTTCAAACGATAGTCGATCGCGATCGGGATCGACGATCGACGATCGAAGATCGTGATCGTGCCCATCACTGCTTATGATATTATTACCCATGATAGTATTACTTATGATATTATCACCCATGATAGTATTACTTATGATATTATTACCCATGATAGTATTACTTATGATATTATTATCCATGATAGTATTACTTATGATATTATCACCTATGATATTATTGCTTAGATCAACATAACGAATATCTGAAGATGTTCTCAAAAATTCAGAAAACTTCGCTATTCCTGAAGTGGTAATCTGTTCGGGTAAATTTTAAATATTTAATTTAAATATGTATATAATTCTTAATTTTATATACTAAATTATTTTATTACTAGTGTATTTTATCACATTCTTTATAAAAATGTATAAGTTACACTATCAAATTTAAGTTTGAGTTTACCAAGTATATAATTATTAATATTTTCATTACGATTTTAATTAAAATATTAAAAATGTGTAATTTTAATAATGAAATATATTGAATACAACTAAAGGGGGTTCGCATCTGTGATATTTTAGTGCAGGGGTTCTTAAACTTTTGTTGTCATGACCCTTTTCATAAAATAAAATGTTACTATTACCCACAATTATTTTGAAAATAAAAAACAGATTTGCTTAAAATATTCATTGAATCATTCATGATTTGTGACTTTATTTTTTTATATACTAAATTTGAAATATTCGGCAAAGTCTTGCTTAAAATGCATCTCAGTTCTCATTCTGCTTAAAGTTTATTTCTAGCTTTTGATTTTATATTCAATAATGTAGAAAATCCTTTTCCGCATAAATACGTTGATGACAATAGTAGAAGTATTCGCATGCACTTTTTCGGCCTATTTTGGATATTGTGAAGATATCGTTGTCCAGAAATCTGATATGTTTTCTTCTTGTTTGAATACATTTTTCATGGATGTATTATTTACTAAACTAAGAAATTCGTATTCCATTTCCATTTCCTCAGGAATAGGAAATGTATAATCCATAATTATAATAAACGGATGTTCTGTACTTTTACCTTGAGATTTAAAATATATGTTTAATTCATCCATGAGCTCAAATACACGTACTATAACATTACCTTTCGACAACCATCTGACAGCCGTATAATAAAGAAGGTCCTTGTTCAACTCTTGGCATAAAAGCGTGATTAAAGAAAAATACGTGTATTAAGTGCACTTTTTAAAATAAAATTACCCATTTTGATGTTTGTAAACCGATTTCATATTAATAGGAAGAGTTTTCGACGCTAAAGCTTCTCGATGAATCATGCAATATATAATTATAGTGATATATGGATTCTTCTTTTTTTACTAAAGTAGCAAATCCTGATTTTGATCCTAGCATTGCTGGAGCTCCATCTGTGCATATACCAGTTAATGCTGACAAAGATAGTTCTTCTTTTTCGAAAAATTCTGAAAATATGTTCATTATATCAATAATTTAATGCCGAGCAAGCTCGACCTGGTAAGATAAGGTATATCAATAGCCTCTGTCGTTGTTTTTAAAGGTTAAAAAATATAAATTCTTCTTCAACTTTGCTATCGCGAATGTAACGTACATATACTAATAACTGTGAGATGTGAGAAATATCTATATATTCATCGAGTTGTAAAAAAAAGAAGTGAGATTCTATTGTTTTTTATTACTTGTAATTTAATGTCTTCTGACATTTAATCAATTCTATTTTTAATTGTATCATTGGATAAACTAATCTGACTCAATATGTCAATATGTATACTCAATATGTACACATATTTTGTTCCAAAAGCAATTTGGCAGTTTTAATTATACAATGAAACCATAGGGTGTCAATACAGTTTGTCCTATTGTGTATGCTTTTATGATTGGCAATAAGAAGCGCTATTTCATAGGATGCTCTTGTAACGTTACTTGATTGAAACATTACACTTGAATCATTGTCCAAACGTGATCGTTTTAAGTTGAGTTTTTTTAAACTTGAAAAACTCAATAGAGGGGCGTAATGCTCTATAGAGGAAATCTTATAATTGCTACTGGTTTTGGCTCGCAGGAAAATTTAACTCGTCGAATAGCTGACTTGATTCTAAACATATCATTTAAATATTGAGAATGTAATTGTTCACCAATAATAATACTAGTTGAGATTTACTATTACACGGAATTTTCAGAGAAATCTTCTTTTTAAAATTTAATATTATTAATAAAAAACCCCATGACCCTTTGAAAAACACCTATGACCCTTTTTTGGGTCATGACCCATAGTTTAAGAACCCCTGTTTTAGTGGGATATCAATGATATTTTAGTTTCTTAGTATCATATGACTACAAAGCTAAAATGTTCATATATATATTTTTTTAAGTATAAAAAAATATTAAAAAAAATTTATAGGACAATTTTATATATTAGAAGTACACTACAAAATAATCAATAGTAAATATAATGTAAAGTCATTATTATTTGTGAGACCTCGATTAAAGTAAGTGAGTAATTATTACTGATATATACAAATAAAAATTATAAAAAAATAATCAAAAATAAAAAAAGTTGATAGCCTTAACAAATAACCCTTTTGCCTAACTTTTACACGCGTCTATTATGTTATATTATGGGGAAAAAATAAATGTATATACTCAATTTAATAAAGGAATATTTATTTATAATTATTGTTATTTTATTCGTTTTTTTTAATACAATACAAATATTACATAAAATAAGAAATAGGATATCAAGTTTAAAGTTGTAAATAATGTGTATGATTATTTATATTTAGATTATAGCAATATAATTAGATATCTCCTATTATATATTAACTTAATAACTAAATTTATAATATAATAATTAACAATTTTATTTAGATAAAGTATATAATTTTTTTTTTAAATAGTAATTTTTATTAAAAAATTGACTTATATATTCAAGTAGGTTTCCTTATGATTACATTATAAATATAAAATTAAATAATTAAACTTAAAAATTAATCTTCTTACTTGACTTTAAAAATTATATATGTATAATGGTTTTATATGGTTTTATAAAATGTTTAGATAACTATTTTTAAATATGCCTAATTATATAAAAGTGCAATGTACAATAATAAATTCCTACTAGTTTATAGTTTTTTCTAATACATTATGAAAATAAATTAATTCGAAAAATTAATGATAATTATTGACTAAAATTAAATACGAAATAGATGCCTGTGTGGTGACCTTATTATCGGATAAATGAAGAGTGGTTAGTGAGCAGTCATGCGTATCGAGTAAAGCCTCGGACAGACTGGTTAGCGTAATGTCGGACAGTCTATTCGATGATAACTGAAAGAGAATGTGCTAGTTGAGTTATGTGTAGGTGAAGTGATGCAAGGAATAATGCAAGGAGTGAGGAAATGAATTAGTCATGAGTAGTTATTTAATTACGAGAATTTATGTTATATATATAATTTTAATTTATTTGAAATTATTTATTTATCTTAAAATTCACTAGAATATAATATATATAATTGTGTAAATAGAAATGCACATATATATATAATATAATATGTAAAACATATACATAAATATATAATAATATAATATATATAATTATATAAATATAAATTTATATACACATACACATACATATATATATATATATACTTTTAGAACATATAAAACAGAATCTACACAATCATAATGCGAAGAGGATGTTACGAGTTTAAACGTTGATCATGGTGAACGGATTGCCCTGGTGAAGGATCGTGGACAGGGCCTCTACATCGTGATCCTTAAGTTGACAGCCTCTCAGGCTGATGTTCTTCAGCGTGAATCCATCTCTATCTAACGGAGATGGTGTTAGACTATGCATTATGTTAACGGCGATGGAAATGCTAGGTGTTATGTTAACGGGGATGCTAGGCGATATATTAATCGGGATAACTTTAAAACTGCCCGTATGGCGTAGTTGGCTAAGGTGTCAGATGCATAGATAGTAAGACTCGAGTTCGAGCCTCGTCAGTACCATAAAATAGGTCTTAAAATAATATTTAGAAGTGATCTTATTTAATTGTGTATAAATAAATAATCTGTTCTCGTTAACACCATGGATTACTTAACGTGAGAACGGCTTCGAAGGGATATTAGAGCTATATGATTATAAAATGGGTCCATTGGTATCCGCTATTTGTATTGTATTCAATATATATATATGAGATTTTAATAAATAAATATTATTATTATTATAAGTAAAAACTTCATCTATTTTCCAGGATGTTATGAAAGGACTCCACCAAAATAACAATAATAATAACAATGCCAAGTGCTATGTTACTAGGAGGGGCGCTGCAACAGGGTGGTGGGACGGGGGGGATATGTCCCGTGTTTTGTCATTGTCCACCCTCTTTAAAATCTGATAGTCCTGTCTCACTTTTACCACAAAATTTATTTTGATTGGTTGGTCCCCACATACAAAATCGTTCCAGTGCCCCTAGTAACTAGTGATGGTGATGGATGAGTGTGTGACATCGGGGCTATAGTTTCAGTTATGTATCGTTGTAGATTATAAATAATCAATATCAACTAAGTATACTTAAATATCTTATTAATATTTAAATAAATTTATTATATTTTACTATATAACTATGAATATATATTAATATATATATATATATATATATATATATATATAGTATTGAACATATTTTAATGTATATATGATTACTATTGAAAATGAATATATAGCATTCTAATCAGTATGAATTACATATTATCTAATAATTATATTGATGATTATTATTTATGAGTAAGCAAAGTAAAGTTGTAAAGCAATGTATAAAGTTAATCAAATATAAATATTATAAAATAAATATTTTAATACACAATTATAGTTATTTTTTGCTAATAGTTAAGAATGATGTGTAATATTAACCAACATTTATACATTTATATTAGTAATATAATATTACTAATTATTAATTAATTATTAATTAATTACTGATTGTACACCGACAATAGGATATTAAACCTCGTAATTTGTCGAGGAAATTTGAGCCAGAGAATTTGATACTATCCAATATCAGAGTGTGCAATCCTATATTCCCTTCACTTGCTTATTCAATGTTGTATATTTCAAATAGATCAATAATGTTGATATTAAATAGATCAATAGTTTATATTTATATATAGAGTTAATGTTTACTACACATATTCTTTTAATTTCTATAATATAAACGTATTTTTTTTCATTCAAAAACATTCGAGAATAATTTATATATTATTAAGGTTATTAAAGAGTTGGTTGTATAGTTGGTGGTAGTGGTGGTAGTGGTGGCAATGTTGGTAGTGGTGCTGGTAATAGTAGTGGTGGTAGCATTGGTAGTAGTGGTAGTAGTGGTGGTAGCATTGGTAGTGGTGGTAGTGGTGGTAATGTTGGTAGTGGTGGTAGTGGTGGCAATGTTGGTAGTGATGCTGGTGATAGTAGTGTTGGTGGTGGCGGTGGTGTTAACACTGACCTATGGTATACTGAACGAAGTGGTCGAGTTCACAAAGAGCGGTCAGTTGAAGTTTACGCAGATTTAGCCACCCCAGGCCGGGGAACATCGCCACCACATCGCGGATAGTGTCGCTCGGACATAGGCCAAGGTTCAATGCCTCTATGTTACCTACAGTTAGATGTGAAGTGTAGGGCAATACGTCGAGATAAGATAGAACTTCTTATTGGATTTAACTGTATGCGTCTAACTGATCGGGACTAATACTTAGGTAAATCATAGTAATAGTAATAGTAATAAATAGTTTAATAATGCAGGTTGTCTAATTGAACAGCTATATTAATCGTAAAATATATTGAATATCAACCCTACATTCCATAGTATAATTATATCGTAATGTGGATAACGAAATTTCTATGATATTTTTCTATAATGGGACACGCAACATTCGTGAGTTTACATGGGAAAAATTATTATTTTTAAATGGTATTAACTTTTTTATTATTTTTTAATATTTTTTTTGTATATATCAATAATAATTAGCTACATTATATTTACAATTGATTATTTTGTAGTGTATATATTATTTAAGTAGTTTTAAAGAAAAACATAAATTTTCCTGTTATATGATTAATTTAAAATATTTCTGTATATATTTTTATAAATATGAATTTAAATTATTTATTATAAATATGTTTTCTATATATAAACTATATATACAATTGTAAGTACAAATGTGCATTATTATAAATGTTATCTAAATGCTATTTAAAATATTAATTGTATTTTTATTTCATATTCTACTTTCTAATTTTAAGTATATTTTATATATTTATATTATTTTTAATGTTTTAATATCTTTTATTTATATTTATAAATACAGTTGAATAAATACATAAATACAATGAATATATGGTTACAAATAATGTAATATATATTATATGTTTTATTATACTTATTATTATGGATATATTTAATTGGTGTTTTAAAATGTGTTATTTTATAAGTTATAACTTTAATAGAAATATATTTTAAAGACAATTTAATAGATTATTTTTAAGATATTATAGCAAAAATTATAATAAAAATAACAAAATTTATAATAAACAAATTATTTGGAAAAAAAATGAACGTCGTGCATGCCTTTATGGAGAGGATTAGATTTCGTTTTCATTTATTATCAACAATTATTTTACTTTAAAATATTAAAATATAATTCATTATTTTTAAAATGATGTAAAATATATCATTCAAAAGTAACAATAAGTGCCTAATGTATGCATTATAAATATACTCCTGTACAAAATATAATACACATTATTATGTAATATGTATTATATATATACAACTTTAAAAGCTTATATTTCGGAATTTTTTGTACGCAATTTATGATGTATATAGTATGAATAATGTAGCTGATATATTGACTAAATAAACGATAAGTTCACTGAACCTTTAACACACATATCAGCTAAAGTACTGATACCGGCTCTGGTCAACATCGGATTATCTGATAAGTTCACACTGACCAGAGAGGTTAAGACAGCGGTGTTGCTGAAGTGACCAGGTAAACAAGACAGCAACTCATCTCGGAGGCTGCAGTTCATAAGCGATAACGTCTTCAGGGTGCTGGAACATTCCTTTGGGTTCTCGGGCACTGGGGGTATGTGCGGTTAGGTATTAGCACGTTACTGATGATGGTGGTAGTGTTGGTAGTGGTGCTAGTGATAGTAGTGTTGCTAGCATTGGTAGTGGTGATAGTGGTGCTAGCACTAGTAGCATTGGTAGTGGTGGTGGTGGTGATAGTAGTGTTAGTAACATTGGTAGTGGTGGTGATGGTGCTAGTGATGGTAGTGTTGCTAGCATTGGTAGTGGTGGTAGTGGTGGTAGTGGTGGTGGTAGTGGTGGTGGTGGTGGTAGTGGTGGTAGTGGTGGTAGTGGTGGTGGTAGTGGTGGTAGTGGTGGTAGTGGTGGTAGTGTTGGTAGCATTGGTAGTGGTGGTGGTAGTGGTGGTGGTAGTGGTGGTAGTGGTGGTAATGTTGGTTGTAGTGGTGGTAGCATTGGTAGTTGTGGTTGTAGTGGTGGTAGTAGTGGTAGTGGTGGTGGTGGTGGTAGTAGTGTTGGTAGCATTGGTAGTGGTGGTAGTGGTGGTAACCTTGTAACCAATTTGTTTAGACACTGCGATCAACATCAGTAATGAGTTTTCGGCGGTGTATCATATATTAATTATTATAAGCTATATTAAATAGATATGTTTTCAATTTGACTTTAAAGGTGTGGTCAGAAACTATAGATCTAATTGAGTGAGGTAGGGAGTTCCATAGTTTAGGTACTATTATAGAAAAAGAAGATTCCTGTTTTTTATTAAGTGATAAAGTTATTGGTATATTTAGTTTGTATTTATGTATTGTTCGTTGTGGTCGGGATGACTTGTAGTTCGTAAGTAGTTCAGTAAGATAGTCAGGTTTATTATTATGGGTGGCATGGTGGGTCAGTAGGAGTAATTTGTATTGTATGCGGTAAGGGATGGGTAGCCAGTGAATGGATTTCATATAAGGTGTAATATGTTGTCGTGAGTATTTTTTTATCCTGAAAATGGTTCTGATGGCTCTATATTGTAATTTAGTGAGCATTTTGATAGTATGTGCTGGGAGTGAATTTAAAGTAGAGTTACAGTAGTCGAGTCGGGGCAGTATTAAGGAAGTAACTAGTAGTTTGGCAAGTTCAGTAGTTATAGAAGGTATAATAAATTGGATCGTATGTAAGGTATAATTAATGGACTTCGCTATATTAGTTATATGTGGTAGATAAGACAGCTTTTGGTCAAGTGTGAGGCCGAGGTTTTTAGCTTGGTTAGAGTATTCTATAATGTGATTATTGATAATAATAGGTGGTATGGAATGATGTCCTGGGGATGTATTTATTAATAAAGCTATTGTTTTAAGGCTATTCAATAGTAGGGAGTTATTTGAAAGCCATTTACTAATGTCATGTGGTGCTGGTGATAGTAGTGGTGGTAGCATTGGTTGTTATTGTTGTTCGCGGCGTAGCGTTCACATGGACGGGAGTCCATGCGCAAACGCTATTACAGCCTCTGGTTGTTCAACCAGGGCTGACAGTGGGGGCGCCGCTCCCCCAAACTCACGGATTCGTCTTCGAGTTGTGGCCGGGCACTCTTGGAGCCAGTGCTCGAGCGTCTCTGGGGCTCCTTGGCAATGTGGACAGGTCGCAGAGGAGTCAGCATCGACAATGTTTCGGTATGCTGCCAGCTTGTGGCAGTGGCCACTGCGGAGCTGGGCTAGTAGGACCGAATACTTTATAGAGAGGGAGACTGGGGCTCGTTTGCCGTTAAAGACCGCTTTGGTTCTTTCGTGGCTTATGGTCGGGTCCATCGTTTCTCTCTTCGTGAAGGCTTTAGCTGTCTGGAAGGTTATGCCACCATCCGTTGCCGCTGGCTCTTCGTCTGAAGCTGCCGTCCGCCCACTCGTTTCCGATGAGCCCTATAAGGCCGGAGACCCATTGTAGCGAAACACGCGTATTCAGCGAGTTCAGGATTCGGCGGGTCTCTGCTAGGTCTAACCCGTCGCTCAATCCAGGCGACTGTAGGGCTGTCAGGGTTGACTGGCTGTCAGTGCAGATAATGAAGGGGCCTTGGTTCTCGCGGTTCTTGATCCAGCCAACTACCTGTAGCATCGCTGTCACTTCCATCTCATAGGACGACGTGAGACGTGTCTTATCGCGGTCTTGGCTCCAGATCTCCATGTCGTCCGCATACATGCTGACACTCACCCCGCTCGGGACTTCTTCTCTAATACCATTAATATAGAAGAGGAATAGTAGGGGTGAGAGTACAGCTCCCTGGGGCACTCCTTATTGCATCTTTCTGCTGGCGCCGATAACGCCGTCGATCCGAACAGCTGCCTTTCTGTCGCAGAGGAATACTCTGATCCAGCGGACGATAGTCCTTGATACGCCTTTCTCCATCATCAGCTGAAACAAGTGATTCCGCCATACCGTGTCATACGCCTTACTGTAGTCCAGTAGAGCGAGGACGAAGCGCTTAGCGGGTCGAGTCTGGAATCCGTCGCTGACTGCTTAGGAGAGGCGGAGGACTTGATACTCGCAATATCTGAGGGTCCGAAAACCAGCCTGATCCTGGCACCACCACTCATTGGACTCTGCCATGAAGGAGAGGCGGCTTGCCACCATTCTCTCCATGGTTTTAGCCACGCAGGATGTGAGCGATACTGGGCGGAAGTAGTCGATCTGACTTGCCGGCTTACTCTTTTTCAATATGGGGACAATTATAGCCTCCCTCCATGAAGCCGGGCAAGATCCTATTTTCCATGAATCATTGAAAATGCATAACATGAAGCTGGATGCGATTGGGCCCATGGCTTTGATGAACCTTGGGTGAATCTTATACTTCCCTGGCGCGCCTTTGACTTTCATGCTTGTGATCGCGTTGGACATTTCTGCGGCATTAAATGGGATAGAGCTCGGGTCCTCAACTATTGGACCTATTATGGAGCGGCGCACTGAATTCTAAATACGACATGCCTTGGGTATACTAAACCTACTGGTCGCAGCGTACCTTTGTAGGAAGGCGTCTGCTTTGGCCTTGTTTGTTATGTATTCCCTCCCCTCGTGGACCAATGTTTCATTCCGGATGCTTCCTGTGCTCCTTCCGCTTAATGACTTGATTGTGCTCCAGATCTTGTGGGGGTTCGAACTTGAGTCAGAGTCTTCGAGGAATTCCTTCCATCTGTTCTCCTTGCTCTCTCTGATTATATCCCGCACTGTAATACATGCCTCAATCCATTCAGCCCGCTTGTTCGTAATGTCTCTCTTCAGCACGTTTCGTCTCTTCACAGCCTCTCGTATGTCCCTAGACATCCACTCCTTCCCATTAACACTGCATTTGACTTTACCAACGTGCCTTGTTGGACACGTCAATCATTGCCATGTTCAGGAATTAGGATCTGGAGTCTAGAGAAGACTCGTGTATGGCCGTTGGTGCTGCTGTCACCGCTTCGTCTAATGATTCAGCAAATAATTAGAAGTTAGCAGATTTCCAGTTCCATTTGAGTTCGTTACGGGATGGAGCGTTCAGCGTTGTCACCTGACAGTCAATGGTGATGAGTATGGGAAGGTGATCCGAGCCTAGGCATTCAGTCGTACCCCATTCCACTCGATCCAACCAACTGCTGTGAACGAGGGTTACATCGGGCGCGCTGCTGCCTCCGGTACCTGGGTTGGTCCTTGTTGCGGCTCCGCTTCCTCTGTTGCAGAAATATTTTTCTATCAGCCACTCTTCGAGATTCGATCCCAGGGAGTCTTCAGGTTACTATCTGATCCACATTTGACTATGTGCGTTTAGATTGCCCCCTGTGATTGCGTTCCGGTCGTGAGGCAGTTCTGACATCTCAAACTCGTTACCGTGGTTTTCTCCTCTTGACGGGGGGCAGTAGACGTTGGATAGTAGAGTCTTGTTGAAAGGTTTGGCTCTCAATTCAATCGATTGAATCTCCAGGAGGGAACTCTGGGCACTGGGCGTGTTGTCAATAGTTGTGAAGGGTATATCTTCCTTAATAAAAAAGAGAAGTCCCCCACCACTACCGACGCCTCTGTCTTTTCGGACTGTAGAGTAGCCCTTTATAGCAGGGTTCTTGTCCAGGGCCCTCAGCTTCATTTCCTGGATCATGATAATGTCGAGATTGAGTTTCCTTATTCGGTCTTCGAGCTCTACCATCTTGGTCCTGATCCCGTTAGCGTTCCACTGTAGGATTTTGAGGCAGCCTCTTCTGCTCACATCGGCTTTTCTCGACGGGGCAGCTTGGCGCCGGTCTCCTCTATCCACGCCCTTGTTGTTCGCGCTGGTCGAGCAGTTTTCGCAATGCCAGGAACAGGTGGATATATGCATGCTTTGTTCGCCTGTCGACAGAGCAGCTTTTGTGGCAGGTACGCCGGCATCCTATGTAGACGAGCGGGTGGGGCGAATACCTTACAACTTTTTCGCATTGCAGGCATCGCTTCTTAGGCGCGCTGGTTCTTGAAAGCCTTGGGGCTCCGATCGGTTATCCAACCAGTGTGGGTACGGTCGATGGTAGGGGAGGCGTGCAGGAACGGGGTGGGACGCAGTCGCTGCAGGTCCAGTTTCCTGGAGTCTGTGACACTCGTCTCAGGCCGCTACATTTCTCTTGCTTGTGTGAGGTTGCAATGCACGAGCCACATTTGAGGTGCGGATGATTGGTTCTCAGCATCCTTCCGCAGGGCTTGCAGCATGGTCCAGGGCCGGGGTTCGCTTCACCATCGCCAGCTCTCATCAATAGCATCCGGACCACCAGAGCTGGTAGGTGTCCGGACCACAGAAAAACCCCCGTGAGTGTGGGGGGGCGGCGTTCCAACCGGGCCCGAGACTGTAAAGCTGAAGTAAGGATTCTTTTCACCATCTCGATGAGGTGGAAATGGAGCGCCGCGGGAAGGCAGAATCGCAGCTCCACTGGTGGTAGTGGTGGTAGTGTTGGTAGTGGTGGTAGTGGTGGTGGTAGTGATGGTAGTGGTGGTAGTGGTGGTAGTGGTGGTAGTGGTGGTAGTGGTGGTAGTGGTGGTAGTGGTGGTGGTAGTGATGGTAGTGGTGGTAGTGGTGGTAGTGGTGGTAGTGGTGGTAGTGTTGGTAGTGGTGGTAGTGGTGGTAGTGTTGGTAGTGGTGGTGGTAGTGGTGGTAGTGTTGATAGTGGTGGTAGTGGTGGTAGTGGGGGTAGTATTGGTAGTGGTGGTAGTGTTGGTAGTGGTGGTAGTGGTGGTAGTGGTGGTAGTGGTGGTAGTGGTGTTGTTAGTGGTGGTAGTGGTGCTGATGGTAGTGTTGGTAGTGGTTGTAGTTGTTGTTGTTGTTGTTGGCGGCAGGCGTTCACATGGACCAAAGCCCATGTGCGAACGCTAGGACAGCCTTGGGTGAAGTTACCAAGACTGACAGTTGGGGTGCCGCCCCCCCAAACACACGAGTACGTTTTGCGGCCATCGCCGGGCATTCTTGTAGCCAGTGCTCAATGAGTTTCTGCTTCCGCTTCACAATGTGGACAGATTGACGAGAAGTTAGACTATATAATGTTCCTGTACGCAGCGAGTTTCCGGCAGTGCCCACTTCTCAGTTGTGCCATTAGTACCGCGTCACAACGCGAGAGAGGTTCTTGGTCGCGGGGACCATCAAAGACTGCTTTAGTTCTTTCGTGGGTCGTCTGAGGGTCCACTACTTCCCGCCCTATCAGTGCTTTTGCCGACTTATATGTGATAGCCTGCTGGTGATCTTGCGAGGAGGTATCATTTGTGGCTGCTGCTCCAGCCGCTGTGTCCGCCCACTCGTTGCCTATCAGTCTGCAGTGGCCTGGAATCCATTGTAGGATAATTTGCCTGTACGCCTGGTCTAGGTTTCTGCGGACCATCGCGAGACCTCTTCCGTCACTCTTGTAAGAACCGCAGAGCGCCGTCAGCGCCGCTTGGCTGTCCGAGTATATGACCGTAAGGCCTCCTTCTCCTTGGTCCGCTAACCATTCAGTGGCTAATAGTAGTGCCATTACCTCGGTCTCGAATGACGATGTTAACGAGTTTCCTTTTCTTGATGAGGAGTGCACGATAGTTGGCTCAGAAGCCAGTCCTGTAGTAGCAATCGAAAAAAAGCCGCACTACCACCATTTCTGAATCCCCTTTCTGATGATCCATCTGTGTAGATGGCATACTCGTAGGTACCGACTTCTGTGATGGTGTTGATGGCGTCTATCAGGAGTTCCTTATCGCTGTGACGCTTGCTGGATCCACCTGAGAGCGATATGCGTACTTTCCAAGAGGGGTTGGCATTCCACGACCAAGGCGGCGGGTGCCACTTGACAAACATTTCGCGACTGACCTGGTCAAGGCCAAGCTTTACCTCTTCCTCCTTACCCATGACACTGAAATATTTTCTGTTCTTCCACCGGTGCGACACCGGCGAATCGAACAGATTTCGTCTCGGGTTTGAGGAAGATAGGTGTGCCGATTTCTCCCAAGCCGTTATGCAGTTCTTGCGAACTGTCGTCGCTAAAGAGGTTATACCAGCCTCCAGTCTCAGACACTCCAAGGGGGTATCCGACATCTGACCAGTCATCGCTCTCAGAGCACGGTTTTGGGCCCGCTCCAGGATCTGCAAGTTAGATTTCGCTAGCCATGGCTGCCCCGCAATAATGAAGAACGCTGTGTACTGTCGCTGTATAGATCGTGCGAAGGCTTCTACGACTCCATCCCAATTCCTTGGAGGCTAGTGCTGACATGATTCGTACCCGGCCCAGTGCTCTGGCCTTAACAGCCTCTGCTTGAGGGCGGAACGTCAATGTGCGATCTAGCGTAACTCCCAAGAAGGTGGGGGTCCGGTTAAATGAAAAGGCGTGTCCGTTCAGTGCGATTGAAGGGGACCATTTGGCTTCTGCTGGGTCTTGCTGAAGAATGCCACTTCGCACTTGGCCGGATTGAGGCTAAGTTTATGGTCCACGCTCCATAGCCCGAACGAGTCCACTGCCTTCTGCGCCGCAAGCTGAGCCCTGAGTTTGTCCTTATGTTGGGACCATACCCGATGTCGTCCGCATACATGCTCACGCAGGTATCCAATGGGGCTGTCTTTCGAATTCCGTCAATATAGAATAGGAAGAGGAGTGGCGATAGAACGGCGCCATGTGGTACACCATTATGTAGTTTGACGCTATGCCCCGTGACGCCATCCAGCCTAACCCTTGCTCTCCTATCGCTTAGGAATCCCCTCGTTCAATTTACCATTGTGCGTGGTACCCCTTTCTCTAACATTATCTCAAATAAGCGCTCTCGCCAGACCGTGTCGTAGGCCTTGCTAAAATCAAGCAGGGCAAGTACTGTTCGTGAGGCCTGCTTGCTTTGGAATCCGTCACTTATAGATTGTGATAACCGTAGTACCTGGTCCTCGCACGAACGCATTGACCTGAACCCTGCTTGATCCTCGCACCACCATCCGCTTCTTTCAGCCAAATTCGACATCCGGTTTGCAACCATTCTCTCCATAGTCTTTGCCACACACGAAGTGAGGGAGACCGGGCGGAAGGAGTCGATTTGACTAGTGGGCTTCCCTTTTTTTAGGAGGGGGATGATGATTGCTTCTCTCCATGATGACGGGCAAGAGCCGCTGCACCATGAGTCGTTGAATATTGCTAGCATGAATGATAGAGCCACCGGGCCTAGAGCGTTGATGAATTTTGGGGCGATTCTGTCTCTACCCGGTGCACCCTTCGGCTTCATGCTTTTTATCGCAACTGATAATTCAGCGAGGTTAAAGGCTTGGCAGCTTTCTTCGGCGACCGAGAGAACGTTCAGCATGCGGCGGATCGGCTTCTTACGACGGGATGATTTTGGGATGTCCAGCCTACTTATTTCAGCGTACCTGTGGATAAATGCATTGGCCTTCGTTCTGCTTGAGGTAAAACATTTCCCATTATGTACCAGCGTCTCGTTTCGAATGCTACTTGCGCTTTTACCGCTTAGAGCCTTTATCTTGGTCCAGATTTTGTTTGGGTCGTTACTGTGATCTGATTTGGATATAAATTCCTTCCACTTCTCCTCCTTACTCTCCCTGATCATACTCTGTACCTCTCTGCACGCCGTAATCCATTCCTTTCGGTTGTTCGCGATCGACCTCCTCAATCTGTTTCTTAGCTTGATCGCCTCGCGGATCTCTTTGCTCAGCCACTATTCGTGGAAGTCTTCACCTTACCTATGTGGGCTTTAGCTGCACTCAGCATGGCATCGTTGAGGAATCTTGTACGTACATCGATGGGTGCCTCTTCAAGAGAGATAGGTGCATTTCTTATCGTGTCATCCACTTTCTTGGAGAATCCGACAAAGTCTGCTTTTTTCCAATTCCAGCGGAGTTCGGTAATTGGCGGTGGTTGCAGGGTGACGATCTGGAAATCTAATGACATAACGATCGGTAGGTGGTCAGAACCCATACTATCTGTGGTCGACCATTCTACTCTGTCTAGCCAGCTATTGTGCACTAGCGTCACGTCTGGCGCACTGCTGCCTCCCATACCAGCGTTAGTCCGAGTGGCTGAACCATCATTCGCGACGCCGAAATCATAGTCGCATAACCAGTCCTCCAGTTTAGCGCCAATTTCATCCTCCGGTTGCCACCTATCTCATGTTGCGGAGTGGACATTCAGGTCGCCCCCGATAAACACATTCTTTTCAGACGGTAGTTCGGTGGTGCAGAATTCATGACCGTGATTTGATCCTCTAATCGGCGGGCAGTATACATTCACGAAAGTCAGGTGGTGCATCGATGGAGCTTGGATGTCGGTCATCAGTATCTCTAACAAAGAGTTTGGGTCCCCATTAGAGTGATCGATGACGGTGAAGGGGATATCTTCTTTAATAAAAGTAACCAGACCCCCTCCCCTTCCCACCTCTCTATCCTTGCGGATGGTAGCATAGCCTTTAAGTTTCGGGTTTGCATCTGAGGAACGGAGTTTTGACTCTTGGATCAGGATTATATCGATTTCCAATGTACGAGCCTTATCCTCTATTCGACCATCTTATTCTTGAGTCCATTTGCGTTCCATTGCATTAGCAGTAACCCTGCCCTTATCTTAACATCGGTTGTTAAGACCGGTTTGTCGGAAGTTGGCGTAGCTCGGTCTGTCCCTTTGCTGTTATGGTTAACCGCACAGCCTTCGCAAGTCCAGGAGCCTGCCGCAATGAACATGTCCAGCTCACCTCTATTTAGTCATGCGCAGCTTTTATGGCACTCTAGTTTGCACCTTGAGCATATTAGCGGTCTAAGGGAGGCTCTTGTTATCCTGCTGCATTGTAGACAGCGCCTTTTGACAGTTGGCGAGCATGCGTTCCGTTGGGTACCGACTATTTGTCCTACCAGTACAATAGCGTTGCTGTGTCGCCTGCTCGGGCGAGATTGATTGCATTCTCTGCATTTCCAGATGCCACGACCTTGTTCTATCCGACTCAACCCACTGCAGCGTTCTTGCTTATGTGAGGAGTCTCCACAGCTAGGGCACGTGAGATGTGCCTGACTGGAACGTAGCATCTTAGCGCACGCTTTACAGCTTGGACCTGGGTTTGATTCCACATCCCCGGCATAGGAGAGTAACAACCGGATCAAGAGGGCCGAGGGCAGTTGACCGGGCGGCAAAAACATGTCGCGTGTTGTGGGGGGGGCAGTCCAACCGAGCCTTGGGCCCGAGAGTGTCCTTGCCGAGAAAACATCCTTTTCGCCATCGATATTGATGGGCGAAGTGCACCGCGTGAAGGCAAGTGGTTGTAGTGGTGGTAGTGGTGGTAGTAGTGGTGGTAGTGGTGGTAGTGTTGGTAGTGGTGGTAATGGTGGTAGTGGTGGTGGTAGTGGTGGTAGTGGTGGTAGTGGTGGTGGTAGTGGTGGTAATGGTTGTAGTGTTGGTAGTGGTGGTAATGGTGGTAGTGGTGGTGGTAGTGGTGGTAGTGGTGGTAGTGGTGCTGATGGTAGTGGTTGTAGTGGTTGTAGTGGTGGTAGTGGTGGTGGTAGTGGTGGTAGTGGTGGTAGTGGGGGTAGTGGTTGTAGTGGTTGTAGTGGTGGTAGTGGTGGTGGTAGTGGTGGTAGTGGTGGTGGTAGTGCTGGTGGTAGTGGTTGTAGTGGTTGTAGTGGTGGTTGTAGTGGTTGTAGTGGTTGTAGTGTTGGTAGTGATGTTGGTGATGTTGGTAGGGGTGCTGGTGATAGTGGTGTCTGCAGTGATGGTAATGGTAGTGGTGGTGATGATGATAAATATTATGGAGATGATAGTATTGGACGTAATGACATAATGACATTTATTTATATTATTAGTAATATGTTGTAATTTTCATCAGATATATTTTTACAACATTTATACATGATTATACAAACTGATGTGAATACATAAATAGTATATCGCGTAATAATGAACCATTGTTAGCCATGTCAATCATCAGAGTTACGTCGTTCATTACGAATGTTTCGAGAGTTGGATGATTGAAAGAGTTCACGAGTAAAGTGCGGAACACACCGTTGCTAAGGGGCTGATGACGTAATGTTAGGTAACATGATGTAATGCGATGCGAGGTTATGTAATATGATACTATGCCAATGAATAGAATTATAATTAATGGGTTAATAGAATCTTAACTTTTGAATAGTGATCCATATATCCAGTAATACAATATTATATGTGAACTTATACGCAATATACAAAATAATTGTATTTTAATTTTACTATTCATACAAAGTAGGACAAAATTAGATTTGAAATAACTATTTATCAGATTAAACCAAGTTATCCAAGTTTTGTAAACAAGTTATCTTTTATTATTATAAATGATATCTTAATATGTTTTAAATATATAAATATATAAACTGTATTACATGTATTTAAAAGTGCAATTCAATACTAAACCTTATTACCGGAGAGATTGAGATGTTTTAAAGAGCGATTGACAGATAAAGAATCAGAAATAAAGGACATCGCATCTATATCTAAGTCCATTTGCTTTAATTCGAGAACTTCCAGAGAACAGCTATCATTTTTCTACAAAATATAATATCATTTAGGGAATGACACACACATAAGTATAAATATATATATATATATAAATAAATTTATTAGAAATAAAATTAGAAAATAATTAGAAAATATATATAATAATTAAAATATAATACTTGAGTAACAAATATAAATTACGTTCCGGTTATAATAAAATTATAGCGTTTATAAATGAAAGTTTAATTGAAATCACTAATTTAAATTAAAACTAGTATACTATATGTTATCTTGATGTATTAGGCTTGATATAAATGAAGTTAGTATAATCATTATAATAATAATTCTAACAAATCTCTCTTTATATATATATAATATATACCTATGTATAGTATTTACCTTTATATAACATTTTACTAGTATTAAACTATGGAATAAACTCAATACAAAGCTGAAAGTGATAAAAAATATCAAGTTATTCATTAAAAAGTTAAAAATTTCTTATATTTATAATTATAAATTTTACTTTTATTAACAACATTCAATTTTATTAACATCTATATACATTTCATATACTACCTGGTTAATCTGGATGGAGGATACTGGCTACTACTTATGAAGCTTTCAATGGATTATCAAATGAGAACTTATTTGTAATATTCTATTATTATTTTATTATTTTTATTATTATAATTATATATATCTGTTTATTTAACTTGGTTTATATGCATCGTTCATGTGTGTACTGTGGTTATATGGGATGATACATATGCATGTTTGAAATGCTAATAATAAAGAGTTTGGTACACTCAAGGGTCTGGTCAACCCATATGGGGCATGGGCAACCCTGAAGCTTCTTTCATTTGTTGATTCTCATAATTTCTTCTAGTGATCACTTGTTCGATGTGTTGGCTAATTTTATTATAAAAAAAATGTTTAAATATCTTTAAAAAATACAATTGTTATATAATATATTATGCATATGGCATTATTAAGGTAAAATACCTCGAAAGTCTTCTGACTATTTTATTTTTCCGTTTATTGTTTTTTTTTTTATAATGATTACAATAATAAAAGGTATCTTATCTTTATAAGAAAAATGTCACTTAAAATATTTAAACTTACTACCAGATTTTAAATAGAACATACACATATATTTAAAAAAGACTACTGATCTATACATATATTGGATAAAATAAATCATAATCATATAATTAAAAATAATTATCGAAATTGATTAATTTTTATTATACATAATGTATTATTATAATGATATAGTATATTGGTTACAAAAACATGTGATAATTATGGGCATCTTTAGATAATCACGAATCCAACTTAAAGTTTAGAATACACAATGTTCATAACATGGTACAAACCTTGTGCCCTGATCTACTTAATAACCGAATACTGAGAGTATCAGCCAGCTATTCGCAAATCAAAGGTGTGTGGCTTCATGCGTAATGCACAATAGCCTACGTCTAACAACGTATCCACACTTAATCCAGCAGAGTGTTCGCATTAAAGCTGATCTAGAAACTATCGAGGCATAGTTTAGTTTATATAATACACGTACAGCACGACGTTGAATACGCTCGAGTTTATACATCCGATGTAAAGGTAACTTACACAATACTATACAGCAGTAGATAAGTCTACTGAATACAGGCAAGTGAATTAAACATTTAGTCATGGCATAGGTAAGTTTATAACGAGATTTTTTAATATTATATAGAAAATAGTCTGCAGTAAGAAGTCCTACTTATCATGTTATTAATGTGTGGAGAGTAGTCTTGGTGAGAGGTTATAGTGAAACCAAAGATAGTTATAGATTGATAAGTAGGAAGAAATTGTAGAAAATAATGAGCGATCGATAGGGGAGAACTGTGTATCTAAGAAGAGTTATAAGTGAAATACCTAGTGAGATCAGTAATACAATTAACATAGACATTTGAATCATAAGAACAAGGAAATGATTTATATATCTGTAAATCTTCATCATAAAGATAGTAGTGGATATTTAAGAAAAATAGATTTGATAGCAAGAATATAAATAACAAAGGAGGAGATAACGGAGAGTTAGTCAGTTTACTGAAGAGGTTCTAGATGAAACAAAAGATAACAACCATCCATGCACATCACAGTGAATATCAATTATACCTTAACATATATTGGATATAATTATATTCTCTGATGTTTTATTTTATAAACTAGTTATATCTAACGTAAATATTACGTACATGTTTAATCAAAAATGTAATCAAGAATGTGATTAAAAATTAAATAACTCTATTAATTATTTAATTAGTACCTAGTAATTTAACTAGTATATAAATAATATCTTTCAGATAAGTAAAAAAAAATATTAAATATTTTAAGTTTATGGATTTAATTATCTTTAAAATAGAATATTATAATATTTGACATAAATGTAATATAATTGAATTATAGATATATTAATTTATATTATATAAGTTTACACAGTTGACATATTTTCACTTTATAGTTATATAGCCGATATAGTATAATATTAAATATATAAAGCTATGGATATGTATGAATTCGTGTTTACATGTGAGTATGTGTGAGTATGTGTGTGTGTATGTATGTTTATATATGGGTATTTAAAGTGATAAAAATATATATTTTATATGAGATTAAATGAATACGAAAATTTGTATATTTATAGATAATGTCATTATAGACACAAGTATCTGTGAAATTATGATTTATATGTATATGTGTTAATACATATTAACGCATATATTAACATATATGTATGTATGTGTATGTGTAATATACATATGAAAATATATATATACATATTTATATATATATAAATCATATACTAATATAATGTAATATATAAATCATATAATATGTTAATAATCATCAGTACGAAACATCAGAATAAACAAAGTAAGTCGGTATTGCCTTACCGTTAGCCAGGAGCAGAGGTGTGTAGCGAACACGGCAGCATTATCCATCGCGTTATTGCACATGTCCAGTTCTTTCAGTGTATCGTTCTCTTTTAGGCCGGCGGTCAACAGAAATGAAAAGTCCCGGCAGCCGATTCCTTGACATCTATTTAAATATGTAGTTATGTGGGAGACGATCAAAAAGGATGAGTTGAGGGTTAAAGGTTAGATTTGAAATACAATTTAATAGTATATATATATATATATATTTTGTATAGATATTTGTGGGTTATTTGGTTTAATTGGTTTAGTTTTGTCCTGCTTAGTTTTTTTAGATGCATTACATCCCAAAGTGAGCCTATACAAATTTATTTCGCATTTAAAATGTAACCTTTAACCCTCAACTCGTCCATTTTGATCGTAACCCATTATATGTATATACATATGCATCAATATATTGATCTTTTATTATTATATTATTGCACTAGAGAATGGGCCTACATGACCCTCATTTTAGTGTTAATATACAATATATCTTCTTATTTCATCATCATCATAATTTCATATATATATATATATATATATATATATATATATATATATATATATATATATATATATATATATATATATATATATATACACATAAGTTAAATTATTCGTTATATAAGTTTCACATTAATTTAATATTGTTTAAAATGAAAATCAAAGCAATATTTGATATTTCCGAATATCTCGTAGCAGAATTAATAATGTATTTGTATTGCGTTATATCAGTAACGATAAGAATTAGTCGATTATTTCATATTTCCTTTAATACACTTATTATACACTTATTATACACTTATTAAACACGTATTATACTTAATTGCAGAGCAAGCTATACCTGGTAAGGTAAGGTAAATACACCTAAACAAGAAACCTCAACACTTTCAAATGTTTGTTCCCTTTAAGCGACTCTCCGCAGCATCGCGAGAAGTAATCGGTTCCTAGACTGTTGCCGGATACGTTCAAGTGTTCTATGGTAGTGTTGTCTTTGAGCAGCAAGCCCAGCGCTTCCTAACGCGTCGGTAATAGTGTATATTGTGAGGGTAAGAAGACATCGATTGTCATTGAACGTTTATTAATTAATTTAATTAAAATACACGGACGGATAAGCATTTGATGTATTATATCTTTACTTTGCTTAATTTTATTAAATGAATACCATCAAGTACAGGTCGTCTGCTAATGCATATTTTGTGAAATTGTGAAATTATCATATTGTATCATGGTCTTGGAGTAGGGGAAAGATGGGTAATGTTGCCACGAGGGTAATGTGACCACTTGGCGTATCTCATAAACTATAAGTCCAATCAAACAAAATGTATACATGACATATGCGCATTGGTAAGCATTGTTCAAATAAGTAAAAATAATTTTTATATTTATTAGTAAAAAAAAGTGATGTAAAAAATACAAAAAATCGATTTACTTTCAACAAAATTTAAATAAAAGTTTAGTAAAACATATATTAAATCACTAATATATGATATAAATTGAAAATTAAAGTTGGATGTTAAAGAACTATTTAATTACAACAAAGTGTGTAAGCCATTTATTTTAGTGAGTAATATTCATTATTATATAGTGTATATAGCGTGATACCTCGAAGCGGGTAATGTGGACACTTAACGATGATTTAAGCCAATCATATGATTTGAAATAAATATTTATACATATTGATAAAATTACGTGCGTCATTATATGAAAACGTCGATTGAATCAACATCTACTATATCCTATCCATACAAATATATTTCAATACATATTATAATCGTGGCATAAACTTTTAAATTTAATTTAGTATATTTAATTATCTATTTAACAAAAGTATAAAGAACAACATATATATATATATATATATATATATAAAACAAATATCCATAGTTGAATTATAATATATATATTATATATATATATATATATGTTATCTTATCATAATTATTATTCATCACCTATTTATTTATATTTAAACATATATTTTTAGTACGTGTAAGTATATATAATATAATACATAATATAATACCCTCCATGGAGGGTAATGTGGCCACCTTAATAATTTCAATTAGATACTCTAAAATGAACAAATTATTTGGCAGTCCTCTTATATATCATAAGATGTATCCATATTGAAAAAATTATTGAATTAGAACTAATATTTATAAAGTTATACAACATTATCTAAAAGTGGCTACATTACCCATCTCCCTATAAATTTTAATTTAATCATAAAATAAATGCAAAAAACTCATTTTTAAATAACTGATTTTCAATATGATTATATTAAATTCATAATATAATTTAATACACATTATACAATTTGAAATGTCATAAATAATATAAAAAACATAGTTCAATTCAAATGGAATATATAAATAGTTTGTATTTTTTAATAAAATATTTATATAGAAATACAAAATTCCAAAATTGCAAAATTTTAATAATATCTTATATTTAAAAATAATATAAAACTTATAATAATATTAAACAAGTTAATTCACCAACTTTATATTACCTGCTTATATTTGTACTCTTGATTAGTTATTATATTTACACTTTCAGTTGAAATTTTAGTTGTATTTCAAATAGATTTAATTTAATATATCTATATTAACTATTTACTAGAATTTAAAATAATTTCCATATAATAAATATATATATTAATTATATAATATAATATATTTTTCCTTTATTAGATCATACTTGATATATATCCTATTTATATTTAAATATCAATTTAAAACTAAAACAATATTAATTAATTTAATAATTAAATTATTAATATATGTAGGATAAGCATATAAGTTATATATTAAGCTTATACCTTGTAAGATAACTATACTTACACATTATAATATTAATTTTAAACTATAATCAAACATAATACAATATAATATGGTGGTATATATATTTAGTAGACTGAACAATTAGAAGAATTATAATACTTTATGCTAATAGATGTAGGAAATAAAAAATGTGATAAGTGGTAAATATTTTTTAAATAATTTATATTAAAATTATTATTAAATTATATTAACCTTATTAATATATGTTTAATAAATAGTTTTTTCAACATTTTAAAATGTGAACTTTATTTTTAAATTAATTTAATAATTAATTAACTTGAATTATATATAATCATAATTATACTAATTTAATTGTTAATATATGTTTATATAATATATGCCTTGATATATAATATATAGTGGCTATATCCCAAGTATACTTATAGGAATATAAATACATATAGGTAGGGAATATCTTATAACAATGAAAATTATGAGAAATTAATAATTATACTTAATACATATAAATAAAATTACCTATATAAAATACATAATACATATAAATATCTACTATTATTATATATATATATATATATATATATATATATATATATATATTAATTAATAAATTATTAGATTTTGATTAAAATTAGGTGATTAAATAGGAGTTTATATATGTATAAAAAAAAGCGTTGATAACTCGCATAGATCCTATGAATCATGTAATATGATATGGGAATATCTCCAAGTAGTCATAGTAGTCATAGTCATATGACTCATAACCTACACATCGTACCTCGACGCATCTTCCTCGACGTGTCATTGATACTGTGGCTTGCAATATTCCCATGCATTTGTAGGTGTTATCATAACCTGTATTGCTATTACCAAGGAGATTATTACCTCTCCAGACTTTGATTAGTAATAGATTGTATACAATATATAGTGCACGCCAATAAATCCGCTATTTTATCAGTGACATATAAATATGTACATCTATTGGTTGAATATCCATTTAAGTGAGTTGTTCACACGTTTATGATTGGCACGTTTATGATTGTTCAAAGATAATACCGGAATCGTTTATGCTATATTAGTTGTTATCTGTTTATTGATCGCGAAATACGTTGGCAATATGATGTTGTATTCATTTAAATCATATTATTGTTAGTATACATATACATATAATGAAACGTTTGCTTTTAAAAGTTGCCTACCTGTTTTAATATATTTTTATATATAATATGAATTAATTTGTATAAATGTATGCATTCTAAATTTAAGCATATAATATAATTTGTTGGCATAATTATTTGACAAACACATGGTTATAATAAACAATATGGCTTATTGGAAAAAATAATATGTTCACTTTTAAATATAAATAATTAGTATACTAGAAAGAATAGGATATACATCTTTTTGATAAGTTCTATAAATGTTATAATAAATATACTTTGTAATATTACCTGATAAAGGTGTATAGCTATATCAACCAATATATTGTAAAATATTATTTATAATAAATTTATTTTTAAAATAATTATATTAATTAATGTATTAATAATATAAATATGCCTATCCTATTTTTGTGTAAATATAATGCCATAATATTATATTATACCATATTACATTATTTTAATTTAAATCATATTAAATATGATATTTAATAATTAAATATATCTAGTATATTATTTAGTATTATAGACTCTATAATCTATAATTTATAGACCTATATTATTATCATTTAGATCAGGATTTCATTACTTATAATCCTTAAATTTATAAGTTAACTTCATAAGTTAACTTTATTAACTTAATTTATAAGTTAACTTCATAAGTTAACTTATAAGTATACTTATATATAATTATACTTCTAATTATATTTTCTCAATATAAATATTACAAAAATATTATAAAATAGATTTTCTATTTGAATATTGATACAAGGGAAAATGTAAAAATACAGACTAAAATACAAAAATGAAGTTTTTTAAAACACTTATAATTTTATATATTAAATATGTATATTTACGATTTTAATATAAACATTTTTTATAAAATTTATAATAATTCAGCTAATTACTGGTAATTTCCAAAATATAATATATTCCGTATATTTGATTAATAACGGGCTTGTATCTAAATTCTAAATATTGACACCCTTCACAAGATTAGATATAAATAATGATAGGATAAATATCCGAAAGATGGAAATATTATTCATAATAATTCTGCCACGAATATTAGGACCTATTCAAGAAATTTGAATAAATAAATGTGAATGAATAAATGTATACACTATAATTATATGAATTGATAACATTTAATATAATTTATTATATTTAATTTGTTGTTAGAAGATATTAATATATTATAAAATTTAAATTATTAGACTTGTAAACTTGTAATAAATATATACTGTTCATGTCGACACATGCAATTTAAGTGTTAGTTTTCAATTTTAGATATATATAAATTGATGTGTATGTAAGTGCCATGAGTCTGAATATTTGTGATTATTTTGGTGTATATATTTAGAATAGTTAGTGTGTAAAATAAAATGAAATGCTTATAAAAATGAAGATATATTTAAAATATATTTTTAAATATAATTATAATTAAAATTTTCAATTAATTATATTGAAATTATCGATACACAATAAATAATAAAGCCGTAAAAACACTATAATATAAGGTTTGTTTATTTTTTTTGTTTTTTTTTATGAAAAAATCAAAATAACATATTTTTTCTTGTTATTTTACATATAAATTGTTTACATATTTGTATATAAAAATACCTACGATTACATAGAATTAAATTATTTATAATTGGTATATATATATATATATCTTTTTATTTACTGAAATATGGGAGGGTATACATATTTGTTATCTGTCAGTATTTGTAAACTTTCCACCATCATATATACAAATTTAAGATTTTTCCTTATAAATTAATCACAGATTTTATAAATTATATTATCATTATATTAGTAAAATTACATAAAAATGGTTAGTCAATAAAATACATTTATTAATCAATTATTTATTATAAAACATTTACTTTATTATTTAAATAGTTAAAAACCTTCTAAATTAAATGTACATAATATACATGGTGGTATTTAAAATTAAATGATACATATTAATTATTAAGGGGTAGGTCCTCTATTAGTTAATTTATTTGATTTAATTTTGTTTACACCCTTATTTGCAATATCACCCAATTCAGATACATTTATAAATATTATATGCAATATTTAATTATTAATCAATTTTACAAGTACCATAAAAACTGTGTTTTATGTAAAAATAAAAATTATTCGGATAATAAATTAAAAAAAATGTCGATTAATTTATTACTATATATTTTAGTATAAATGTATAAAAGTATAATATTATTTTTTTGATTTAAAAACCATTCAATTTATTATTTTATTGAAATAACTTAAAATGAACGCATTTTCTCAAAATAATGACTAATATAGAAAGAAGATATCTATATCTCAAACACAGCGTTATAGTGTATATGTATTCGTATATAGATTGACTATTGACAATAAATTAATTTGCTAATTTTGATGACAAATAAATCTTAAATTTCAAATATGAATAACATTTAATACTATTAAATTATATTAATAATTCTCTCGTGGTGTTTATATCTATATGTCTAGTTTATAAAGATAAGAAAAATAGGTAATATTAAAATTATTTTTATCAAAATAGAATTTATAGTTATAGTAAATATCACATATTTTTTCATATAAATGCACGCAATTGAGCAATGACTGATATAACCCCTTAAGTATAATAATGTAATTATTTCTCATGATATACGGAATTTTAAATACAAAAATTAATACTAATATATATATATATATTTTTTTGATTCAACATTTAAGATTCGCTATTTCAAAACAATATGATTATTATTGAAATATTATTGCTATATTATCTTATTAAAATATTCTCAACTTATACTAGCTCGCGTCTTCCAAATCAAATCAGAAATATAATCAAATTACGGTAAGTGTGAAACGTTTTACAATAATTATATAAAAAATTGCATATTATTCCTTGTTTATTTCAATAACGTATATTATCTTTAGCTAATATTTCAACTTAATTATTTCGCGTATATATTTGCTTGAATACAATATCAATCAAGAAATTAAATATAAATAAAAACAAGATGTATTATTAATATATTATTTGATAATGCAAGTTAATTCTGATACAATGAGAATACTATATACCGTAGTTCATAGTTTATTTCAAGTGATAGCGTTAAATTCCTTACTTGTAAATATTCATATAACATTAATTACTAAACCTTTTCTTTAATTTCAGCTATTAAAAACGTATACGTAAATGTATATGGTGTATTACCTTTTATATAACCTGATTGGGATAGAGATACAAATGTATTTACATGATCTAATTTATTATTTAAAATAATTAGAGGTAATATTTTTCTTTTAGATGTTAATGTACAAATATACCCAATAGTATCTAACTGTATAGTATACAATGTATACATTACTTAAACGCAGGGTGTGAAACATTGTTACGCATATCTGATACATAAATATTTGTGTTTTCTATTGATAATTTAAACATTGTTGTAAACTAAATTATATATATATATATTTATAAATATATATTTACTATATTATATTACATTAACAAACATATATATATATATATATATATATATATATATATATATATATATATAGTACTATAAACATCTCCTTCACTATGCCGTAATGCATAATCACTTAGTAGATGTCTAATACACATTTCAATTTATAATACATTACATAATTAACTGTGTTATTTAAATAATAGTTTCCTATTACATCAAATATCAGATTATTATTATAATTATAAATATTATAAACTAAAATATTAGTTATATTATTACATTTTTTTAAAACTTATACTGTTGATTTTTTAACTAAAAATTATCTTATAAAAATCTTAATAAATGGATAATTATTGTTACGATAAAATTAATACTATATATTCATTGAAATTAGAATCGGACTTTTTATATATTAATATAACCTACATTTAAAAAAATGCAACTTTTATCAAGATTCTTATAATAAAATTGACAAATATAGTCAACTCCCGATAAGTAGGACAAGTAAGGACCGTGAAAAGTGGCTGATAGATTAGATAGATGTCCGACTTATTAGATATTCATAAGAATCATAAATAAGGCGTGCGTCATGTTAAATCGCTATATTAATAGTTCAGTATTGTAATGTATACATGTATACAACTCAGTCAGTACTAATTAAATAATAATTGAAAGCATGCAATATATGATATATATCCATGATCAAATGTATAAAAGCAAATATTTTGTATTTCTACATATTTATCATTAATTTAAATACAAAATTGTTTTACTTTTAGGCATTGTGTCATGGTTGTGTTTTTTAAATGAGTGATTAAAAAAATAAAAAACTTATATTTCATTGGTTTAAAATTTAGTTTGAAAATTGATTGTAATTAATGTATTTAAACTCATTGGTGCAAACTACATGCTGTGTAGCTGGTATATTAACTCCAATTAAAATATATACTAATTAGATGCATTTCAGAAAAGTGTGCAGCTTAATATATTCACTCTGTATAAATAGATATTCAAATTAGACACATTACAATTTGATACTACTTGTATTATGTAAAATAATTACTGTACAATAATTATTTTATTCAAAACTGTTACATACATTATTCAAAGTAAATATTTCTGATAATTTATAAAAAGTCTGACTTATTATAAAAGTGACTATAATATATGTCCGACTTATATAAAAAACTGACTTATACGATTCATTTAATATGTAACTATATAAAAATTCAAACAAACCAGCTAAATTTGCCAGCCTTATCGAAAATTCTGCCTTATCCTTAGTACGACTTATAGAGAGTTGACTGTATTTTATTGAACTTTCTTGGGGTATTAAACAAAATTAATCAGGATTAAAGAACAAAATAAAATTTATTATAATTAAATATGAAAATAAATAAGGAAATATAAAATATGATATAATTTAGAATTATCTGAAACTATCTAAATATTCTACATTAAATCATTCATAGCTAATATATTAAATTTATAAAAATTAATATTTTTACAATAATTTTTAAAACTTCAAATTTTTTAACTAAATTCTAGTAAATTTTAAATAATATAATATATAAAATAAACATTTACTCCTCTAAATAACACATAATGTTTATATCTAAAATATAATAATTATGTATTAATAATAATTTATAATTTGATAAATAGAATTTGATATTTTTAATAATGAAATTAAAATATTACACAAACTTGAATTTTAGATAAGAATTTAAATAATAGTGTTATTATGCATTATAATGTGTTATTATGTGTTATTATGTAAACTTCAGCATAATCAGCAAGTGTATTGCAGTGCATTGATACACTTTAATTGATCATCAAAATGTATATGCGTTTAGAGATTTATCAAATTATACTTAAATTTAATATTTTCTGTTATTTAAAATGATTTAATTTAAAATTTTGTAATCTAATATATCTAAATAATATTAAATTTAATAATAAATAAAGTTTAATAAGATACAAAATATTAATATTTAAGCATAATATTAACTGTCTACAGGTAATATATACATTAATATATATATATATATATATATATATATATATATATACCTATTGCTATATATATACTGATATACACATTATTTATTTGAATGGATACCTTACACAACTATTACATTTATTAGTTCTATACCTTTGTTACTTATCTTGAGGTTGATCATCAATATAACAATGATAATAATGTTTGATTGATAACAATAAGCATGAGTATGATATGATTATATAGCTCTATACACATGTAGGTTGTTTATAACCATATCAGGTAAGACTAACTATATTAAAATCATCTCATTAAGTGAATTAATCTATAACTAGAGTAATTCCAATGGAAAAGTGTACCTAACGTAGGTATTATAAATAGCTGCAAGGCATTCACTAACATTTTTTATATAATTAAATTATTTAATTTCAAATACATTTGTCAATCTACCCTTATTCGAATTGGGGAATTTGAGACTACTGATATACAGAAATAATATATTATTAATGTACAAATTAAAAAATATAAATGTATGTTTTACAATAAAATAATAGAATTAATCTTTTAGTTTCTATTATAATTATAATTCATTACTAGCCATTGGAATAATCAACTTTAATTTTGTATTATTTACTTAATATGAATAAAGTTTCTAATATAATAAAGTTATTATAATAGTTAATAGTTCTATTAATATTTAGTTTTATTGTCACAAATACCCAACACAATATACAATTTTATATATTTATAAAATTATTAAATCAATATATTATATTATAATAATATTCATTAAAATAGATTCTTTTTTATATATTTTAAAAGTTCATAATATTTAATAATCAACATTTATTAATGTCCAACATAATGGGAAATGTGTCAAATGAAACGTAATAGTTATTAAGATTATAGAATGAATTAAAATGATAGTCCAATCATAACATCTTGATTACAAAGTGTAAAAAATTGTATAACAGACTTGATAACTATATATAGTTCAGGAGATTAATGAATGTATAATTTAACATTTGATTCTTGCTAGGGGCAATATCTAAATCAATTTATTTATTGTGTACATTTTAGGTTTTTTTCATATACAATTTATCTGAAAAATATATTGAAAATCTTGTTATTTCATTACATAAATAGTAGTTTCCATTTATGGCTATAATATGTAATTATATATGATACATTATTACTGTGATTCTAGTAGAGATTAGAACAATGTATAGGTAGCACAATAAGTTTGGTAGACATCTATGCCATTCAGATAATAGCTGTACAGATAGAGTTACTCATACATAATGACAATATTTAATATCACGAGTTTTTATCTATGAAAACTTCACAAGTGTGAGTTACACAAGCTGAGCATATCAATAATTCTATGTAATAATTCTAATAATTAGTTAACGGCTCTAGTTAGATTACATACTATTCATTTATTATATGTGTATGATACTGCTTATTTATATTAACATATATTTGATAACTTAGCCAATAATTTATAAATAAGTCTGATACATATTGCAGATTAAACTATTATTACTAGTAAATATATTTATATATATATATAAATTGATATATATTTACGCATATAAAATAAGATATTGTATTATAAAACTACGTTTTGTAGTTGAAATTTCATTGCTAGTGTATTATTTAAATAGTGTCCACGCTTGCATCATTAGGCTCGTCTTCCAAATAACCTAAACAACATTATTAATGTTTCTAAATGAATTGTATAAATAGGTAATACTCATTATACTAATTGTAATACTACTAATGTAATACTCCTAATGTTAAATCCTAATTGATTATCTAAAGTAGAAGGCATATTAATTCTTATCTAACTTTTATAATCATCTTTAAACCCATTAACTAAAATAAAAGTGAAATCGCATTATAGCTATGCCAGATACTGTTAGAAGTAGGCAGTCGTTATTGTTTCCACTAATTATAGACTATAGTCTATAGTACGTGCAACAACGTGTTTCTCGATACAGTAGTGATAGTTTTAGTGCTAGAATAGAAGCAAGTTTGCAAATGCGTTATGTCTGATATAGTCAGTTGTGTATATACCAGGGTTGGCGGTTTTTATGGTTTGATTGGTTTTTTTGTGGTTTTTTTGTTTTTTTTGGTTTTGTTGTTTTTTTATAATTAAATGTTAAGATTATTCATTAGAAAATATTATATATACCTAGATCGATTATTAAATGTCTGTGCAAAACATACATATATAGAGTAAGTATAAAATATACAACACTAATGAATATTATTTATATATATTAATTATATATATATATATTATTAAATTTTCAATAATATATTATTAATATTAAATGTTAATAAAATTATTTTATTAAAATATATTTATTATAAAAATAAAGTAAAATATAATAAAAAAAATAGTTACAAATTGTAACAAAATAATAATTAAAAAAATAACAATACAGTAATTAGATAATCAATATAATTCTCACAATAAAATAACAAGACACAAATTGTAACAATATAATAATTTAAAAAATAATAATAATAATAATTAGATAATTTCTAATAGAAATATAATCAATTTAATTCTCAAAATAAAAAAAACAAGTTTTGCAGCCTTATTATTGCCTAATCGATTCCTTATTTTTGATTGAACAAGGCCAAATGTCGAAAATATCCTTTCTACACCAGCACTGGAGATAACAGCCGAAAGATGTATCAATTATATTGAGAACTTAATACAGTTCTAAATGTTACAGCATTAGTATAGGATATATAATTGTATATGACAGGAAAAAGTAATTACATATCCAATAGATATTAGCCATATAACACCATATTAATGAAATAATGCTTTTATAATGTTAAAAAAACCAAAAAAACTGACCAACCCTGGTATATACAATACATATGTATCTGAAGTTGATTATGACGTACTTGTATATATATATATATTAAACGCTATACTTATTACAATATTTATAAATAAGATAATATTTCAAAATCATTCATTTACAATTATTATTAAATATTTATATTTGGTGTATATGTGTTAATATATAAGAAATGTGTTAATTAATTTATATGTGATAATATATTTGTATATATATACATTTATATATAGCAACATTATTACACTTCTAAGGTCTATTAAGTATTATAAATTCATAAAGTGTGGATCTAAACAATTACTTAACCATAACATTACCACTAGCATCATAGAAATACTCGTCACTTTTATATAAAAATTATACATATATCTGATATCTTGTCTATATAATATAGTATATATTATCATTGATTTTAAAAGTTAATTCAAATTACTATAAGAACATAGAATACACATGGAGTGCACGCAGTATTCAGTGCATACTATTTAATACACACTACTCGAATAGCAATAGTGACTTTAGCTTATAAACCTATCAGAGATTATCTCATTCACAAAACTGTGAAACAATTTTAAGATTAAAATAATAAACAAATCTAAATTTTAGAAAATTTAAAAACAATATTTTATAATAACAATGTAAATATTCAACATTCTGACTACGAAGCTTTACTATACTACTAGATGCAGAATGTGTTCAATGGTTATTTACATATAATATCCCTATACATACTTATAAAGATTCATACACATATATATACACACCTATATAGTACGCGCCTAGGATAGGGTTAAAAGGGTTAAATGCAAATACAATATTTTTGTCTCCACAAACTTCATTTTTTACATTCATAATTTATTCATTAAAATACTAATAATTTAATAATAGCATTGGGCAATTTACACCAAAATACCCCTTAAAAAAGGCATTGCATTGCGTCGCATACTCCAAGTTGTATACTTAGATAGTTAGATATGGCAGGAGTTGATGAAATGTGATCATCATTTTAAATTGTAATGAATCTTGATTTAACAACGGGACGGTGATTAAGAACGAATGTTATTACTATAGTTTACCTACACTATGGCATTTGAATCTATCGTATTCGCATGTGAACTAGTGACTAAATAGTAACAGATTGCATACATTACATTAATAGAATTATTATATAGCTATCATGTTAACTTTAACTATAATTAGGATATATATATAATTATATATATATATATATATATATATACATATATTTACATATCATAACTCTATAGAAATTGAAACCAAATCTACATTATTACTTTTATTATAGATATTTACTGTCCTAACATACTTTTTCGTAGGTGCAAAATTACCAGTAATCCTAAAATAGTATTTAACTGATCAACCACTTACAATTTATAAATAATATCCACAATGTGGATTCAACATACATAATATAACAGAAATGTGTATTCATTAGTATTCTTATAAGATATATTTATTTTCTAAAATCTTTCATTAGTTTGAATTATTTCACAATCATCTAGTTTGAATTCAATACCACCAGTAAGCGTGCTTCAACTTGTCCATCATAATTCTAGCACATAACACACATCAGTATGTTTAGTAGATTTATTGTTGAATCAAATATTAATAACAAATAAAAAATAAATTCAATAACAAATGTAACGTAAACAAACAAAAATTTAGTTTTTATTAAAAATGATAATAAAAATAATATTTTATTTCTCAGCGAAATTAACACACACAAGTTCAGCTCATACCGATGCTGATACGTTCTTGTGATATACATCACTCATTAGATAGATAACACTACACGCACGGTTACTTATACGTATTACACTATCACTCTTACCTTAGTATTACTTATACCTATTACACTACTACTAACTAACGGCAATTACTACGCTACGATAACTTTATTTCTCATAATTAATCATGCATAACATGCACATTATATCTCGATGATAGTAGATCACACGATTATAGTGTTATCGTTAACGCTGGGGCATACATTGTATGACATACCCTCATCCTTATTAACGCTTACAGTTAAATATGCAACGTGTCATCTAAAGCTATTCGATTATTTACCAAACATTTGTTTATATGCGATGAGTATTCCCTTTAAATTCATTTTAATACATATATATATATATATATATAATATATATATATATTAGTTATATATATATAATATATAATATGTATATATATAGTTGTAAATATATACACAGAATATACTATATATATATATATACCATTTTATATAATTATATATATATATATTATATAGACCTTTGATACTAAGGTCGATATTATCTACTTAGTATACAGGAATAATCCTTTTGAAATAACACTCAATACATTAATAATACTTGATGATATTTACGTTGTTCGGTTACTTTACTGTATCACTAATCACCACTATTACGTAATCGTGATGATGTAACATCTTATTCTTATGATAACAAATAGATATTCTGTTCAAATATTTATATATATATATATATCTTAATTATAAATTGATGGGAGAATAACAAATTCAAGTCGAAGTTATTTATATATAAATAAATAACTTATTTATGTATTTGCGGTAAATAGAGATAAATAGAGATTAAATTCAATAGACTCGTAGTCTTTACGTTATTAGCTACATCACACCATCGATGTAAAGGAAGTGGATTCAAGAAATTGAGTGTAGTGTATGGAATTTTGTGATAGACGCTCAAAACATACTACTAAATTTCAAATTAATATTTATTTATATTGATAATAATGATCAAGTTTAATGTACTAAAAATAATAGTTATATATATTTAAATCGACATTTCTCATAATTGTGTGTAATTAAATGTATTTAAATTGAAAATATAATACTATTTTATTAATATAAATAATCTAAATCTATAGATGTAGATAGAAGTCAATTCTATCTATTTTATAAAAAACATACTTTTTAATAATTGACATATATAATATGACTTATATCTAATCAAAATCGCTGATGCAATTTTTTTAATTTATCGATAAAAGTGCCATGAGCGTATCTATCTTTTACATGCATTTCACGCGTCGAATGCTTATCCACTCTCTTTGTATCGCCTACATCTTATCTAATCGTTACATAAGTGGAGAGTGACTAACGGATGAGTCGGTGTCGGCCATATTGTCCGCGATATCGACGTAGGTAATTAGAGGACATCCGCGTAGCGATAAGCACAGTAAGCGAAACGACTGAGGTCCTATTCTGTTGCCGGAGATATCGAGCTCCTAGTGATGAGTCATAGTTTACTGTGATTGGCCGCGTCGTTGTACTATTGTTTTAATCAAATATTTGTATCGTGTATGTATATATATATATTTATATATTATTTATAAATTATTGGCTAAGTTATCAATAAATGTTAATATAATAATCAGTATCGTAGAAATATAGTAACGTTATGTAATTCAACCATTCAATTATAAATTATATCTATGCAATAATAATAATTTATAATTATTACATAGAACTATTCATATGCTTAGTCTATGTAATAATTATAATTTATAATTATTACATAGAACTATTCATATGCTTAGTATATGTAACTCACACTCGTAAAGTTGTACCCGTTTTCAGTATTATAGTCGCAATATTTAATATGTTATAAAACAATCGTACAAAGCTATTAAACTACGATGCGATAATATATTTAAGATACGTAATTGCTAGGTGTTACGTGACATCTAACTCGAATATATTGTAATGGTTTCACTGTATTCAGAAACGAGTGTCTGACGGGCAGGGATCGCTTCAAACAAAGTATAGATACGTAGTCGCTAAATTCAAAAGAATCTATTGTTTCTGATAATTCGCAGAGAGTATTGACGTGTAGATCGAATTTCTTTTTCGAATAACTATTTCCTATTCGTATAGTATATTTATTAAAGTTGCAATTATTTAAACCAAAGCAACATAATTACAATTTATACATATAATTAGCGTCAATTAAATTTAAACCTTTTACTATACAATTCTGTTCATCGTCGATACAAGATACAAGACTTTTCTTTTCCGTAGAATGTGAAGTTAGACTTTTAGTGTCGGGCATATTTGAATTATTATCAGTCGTGGGTAACGATATACTATTTAATCTCTTATTTTCATTTGAATCATTATCTTGTAATATGTTGTCAGAAATATTTGTATCGATTACTTTAATCGATTGTTGTGACACGTACAAAGGTTTAGATGGTTGACTAGGTGCACAACCCATTTCTCAGATTAATGTATATTAGGTTACATCTAGGTTTTAGGATTTTGTTACACATTAATGAAAATAACTACATTTAACAAAAATATATTCAGAACTATGTATATAAGTTGTATCTTATTTCTAACCAGAATAGGTACAATATAATTAGTATGTTTCACTAATAAATTAATATAATAATTATATATTTATTATATTATAATAATTATTAATATTATTAATTATTATATTAATTTAATATACTGTTAAAAACGAAGGATATTTATAATTCACACAAAATTATTTTGAAAATAGTAAGTAATGTAATTACTAATTACATTTAAATAAATATTATTTACAACTAGTAATACTAGTGTACGAATGTACAATCCTTATTTTTCACTAATTATAAAATGATTATAAGTAATTATTATCCTTTATTATAATTATCATTAATAATTCATAAATTTACAATAAGTAAGTATAGACTATACTATACTAATTCAATTTAAATTGAATTTGTTTACTAGACTACGAATGTCCAATCATTATTTGTTACTACAAAATAAATAATTATTAGTTAATTATTGGTAATTTATAAAATTATAAATTCAAATTATAATGTACCCTTGTTAATATACATTTGATGCTATAATTGTACAAATATATAATATATATATATATATATAAATGTATTATAAATTTTATATATTATTATAAATATTATATTATAATATTATAAATGTAATATATTGAGGAATTTAATAAACTCAATTTTAAATACTTATTCACAGATTTATGGAATATGATTATATCTACTGGTAACTGATTAACTCTCGATCGTAACCTACATGTAAGTTACTAAAATAATATATATTGATAAATTAAATTATTTAAATTTTAAATATAAAAATACTTTTTATCCTATCCACATATAATAAGAAAATAAATGCAACATCCGCTTTATAATTGAAAATTTGTTTTGCAAATTTTAGATTAAGTGTGTTAACTTTTTTTAAATTAATTGTTAGTATATAATTAGTTATTAATTATTTGTATTAATTATAGTAATATATTATTTTAAAATATTAAATTTATAATTCTTATTTTAACTGTACACAGATAAATTATAAACACAAACTCAAAGAGCAAGTCATCCTCTTGAAAGATGATGGATAGTCAGTTAGATTATTCTGGTGGCGAAAGTCAGATTAGCAATTATGACTATACCATGCCATCTCTATCTCTTAGTTCCCAATTTGATCAATTTTCCATCAGTTCGCAACAGAGTGACATGTTTTCCAGATCAAAGGTTTTATACGCCATTTTTTTAAATATTTAAAATATTGTATTTTACATAATTGTTAATTATAAATTTATTAATATTATTCAATATATTTTAAATTTAGTTATTAAATATATATAGTTATATATATTTTATATGCTAACAATGACATATTTACACATTTTTTAAAGCCGATTATAAAGTATATAAATATTTACATTATAATTATTATAATAATAATAATTATTATGCTACTTTACTAAATTATTTAGTTATAATATATATATATGTTAATAAATACATAGACAATAGGTTAATTATGTAGATTATTATATAATTCTCTATCTCATCATATAAGCTTAACATTTTCTTACAAAAACAAATAAATTTATATATTAATATATATAAATTATATATTATATAAATTAATAGTGAATATTTATAATTCAAGGCATGTAAATAGTATTAAAGTATTATATTATTAAATATCATATAATATATTTAATATTCATATTATAAATCAATTTTATATTCATTTTTAACAGAGTAGGAATTTTCCGAGGGCAAAGGTTTTATACGGATAAATTGTTTTCGTAAAAAATATGATATTTATAATATTTTTATAATAATACATTTTATTATTATATATATATTTAATCAATTTCTATTATATATATATATTTATATATTATACTTGTTGCATGTTACTACATTATATAGGGATATATGCAAGTAATTTTATTATTGGTATGGTAATTTTTTAAATAATTTTTTTCACCATTATAATAAAATTAAATTAACCACTCCAAAAATGAACTATTTGTATTAATTGTAATGGTTCTTATACCTATAAATATATACATATTTCTATTAAAATTCAGACATTAGGTTGTGTATACTAGTAGACTATTAAATATCAAATATATCCTTCTTTTAATATCAACTATTTTATTAATTTGTTATTATTATTGACACATAAGTAATCTATATGACATTTAAGCACAACATCACAATTCTATCTGTATTTATTAAAGTATATGTATTGGAGTATTGATGATTCATAATATTATCATGAATCAAAACTATAATTTATATATTCTGTGATTATCCTGTTTGATAAATTACAATTTAAAACTTACTAATAAAAAATTGTCAATCTATTCGAATTATATTTTTTCTTAAATCACTTCAAAATCTATCATCGCATTTAATTAAACTAATATTAACGATTTCGTATAACATAACCAGCGAAGCCATGATTCGCCTAAAAGATTCACCAAGAAGAATTCGATCACCACTTCTCTCGGCGGATTGAAATTCAAAAATCAGCGACCCGCGACTCAATCTAAAGGCAACTTGCCGACTCACGCCTGCTGGTTAGTTCACATTGTAGAAATGCCCCCCGCCCGCCCCCCCGCGCCCTATTTAAATAGTAACAATCATTTTGTATCGGAAATAGTTAATTTGTACAAAAAAAGTCAAATCGAACGAATGACTGGTATTATATTTAACTTTACCAGCAGTCACTAAATGGTCATAAATAGAACGCGGTATATTTAACAGTTTACGGTACATTATACGCACGTGATATATTTCATATATTAAATATCACTATATCACTAGAGCAACAGTTTAGTTGTATATATCGCGAATAACATTAAATATATAGTTAATAATTATTAGTTATAATTATAATAATTAAGTTATAAATATGTAATCGTAGTATAACTTATGCGCTATGTGATGTATTAAATTAATACGTAATATATATATTAGATAATTTATAGTAGTTGTAGTATAACGATAATAATTAGCATTAAATATACGCAGAGTAATTATAATAGGTAATTCTTTTATATAATAATTATTTGCGGATAATATTTAATATGTCTTACCGACACTTGCGTAAATTTTTAATTTTTGATGTGCGGTTGTTGCGAGGAATACGTCCAGATACAGATGTATATGTTGCGCTACCTATAACGCCACTTAATCTAGCTTATACCTTATAGCTATACCTTATATATTATAGCTTATACCTTATAGCTCTACCTTATAGCTTATAGCTTATACTTTATAGCTTATAGCTTATACTTTATAGATTATACCTTATAGCTTATATATTATAGCTTATACCTTATATATTATACCTTATAGCTTATAGCTTATACTTTATAGATTATACCTTATAGCTTATACCTCATAGCTCATAGCTATACCTGCATCACACACACACACACACACACACACACACACACACACACACACACACACACAGTTACTGCGGAGTTCACGAGCCTAGCATGGTGATGTATTGCGTACTGACTAAGAAGTGGTTCTGCAACGGAAGAGGTTCCAGCTCTGGATCGTTAGTAATCACCACCACCACCGGCACCGCCAAACTACTATTATATAACTCCCACGTGTATATGTATAAAGTTTATTTTATCGTATAGCTTTTATTTCTCGTTCGCTTCGAGTCGACAGTGAAAATTGAGAAAAAGAAATCTTAATTTTTGATGGTTTTAAAAAATAAAATAATATATAATTTATATTATAAACTGGGTTGGCCAGTTTGGGTTTTTATAGGTTTAAACCAAGAATAAAACATACTATTTTGGGTTTTTGCTATTATTTATGGTTTTTCATAATTAGTTTTATGTAAACAATATGTAAATTATTATTTAATTTTTTTTTATTAATTTAATAAATAATTGTATTATTGAAAATTATAATTATTACTATATTAATGTTATATGTTAATGATTATAATATGATATTTAGATTAAAAATTGTGATATATAAAATTACTTTTTCAAAAATATAGGATTCAAACATAAAACCCAAAAAAATAAATTAATATTTTTGTTGTTGTGTTTTTGCAAACAATGATATTAATTATGTTTTTTCCTAAAATAAAATTCATCAATTAACATTTCAATATATATATAATATATATATAATTATTTTTATATTTATAATTATTTTGTAATTATAAACATAATATTTAAAATTGAATTTAAAAAGCAAGATAATTTTGTATTACATAAATATTTATTATGTCTGGTATATTGAAATTTTCTGGTTTTATCGTTAAAAATAATTATAAAAAAAGTATCGCATAAAGCTTCAAAAATTAACTTCTATGTTTATTTTTATCCAAATTGGAGATAAGAATATTATTGATATATTTCATTAAAAATGTATTAATTATATATAATAACAACAAGAATAGTATACATTATAATAATTTATTTATCAGGTTATCTATTCAATATTATACCACTACATTTATTAAACTAATTTTTTTTCCAAATAGGTATATTAATTTTGAATAGATTTAAAAAAACTAATTTAATTATTATTTTTTAATGACAATTTATTGAACATTTTCCTTTATATAGATATTCAATATTTAAGAGTAGATAGTAGGTAATTTAACCCGACCCGGTATTATATTCCAAATCCAGGTTACAAGAAAGTGTAAGGAAATCAGATATTTAAAAAACGGGTTTTATTTGATTTATGATTAGTTTGTTATTTTTTTTGAATATTAATTTTGATTACTTTAATTTTAAATTTTAAATACATTATAATAATTTCTGAATCAGTATATAATCAGTACATTGCCATATTATTGCTATAATATTATAATACTTTATGATAAATATAATAAATATATTTTAGTTATATATAGTATTATTAGCTAGCAAATAAAATCGCAAAATAAAAATTATTTTCTAATTTATAACTGAAATATTATCTTGAAATGATGCATAAATTAATGAATATGTAAATATGTGAGATAGAACATATAAATATATATATAATATATATATATATATATATATATATATTATATATATATATTTATTTGATCAATAGAATATTGAAAATTTAATTTAAAACTTTATTTAATCAATATAAATATTTGTACTATCAGCAATATTTTTACTATAACATAAATGAATATAGTAATAGTGAATAATTATTTAAAATGTTAAAAGTATCATTATAATATATTTAATACATATATGTTCATATAATGTATCATTATTTCCTACCTTTTTATAATATTAATTATATTAAAAATAAGAATTGTTAAGTACACTAATTGCATTACTTGTAGAACATACAAGATAACAACAAAGTATATTTTACATATTTATACAAAATTGATGATAAAATATAATAATCTAATTATTGCTTGAAAACTTGTCATTTTTGTATACATGTCAAAAATATAGTTTATAAAAATTCCTAATTAATTAAATATTTTAACAAATATTATTAATATCGATATGTTATTGATACAGGGTATTTAACATATTAATAATAATTCATTATTTAATAATAATTAATAGTAATTAAATTATCGACCATATTTTAAATGTTAATTAATTATTATTACATCATTTTATTTATATATGGAAATAAAATATTTCTCTGAATTATTCACACTACATAAATAAGCAAAAGGCTTGGCATCATTAGTATTGACCACTTAAGATTAACTTATTACACTGTTATTGAAGAGAGATGATTTCGCAACACTGGAGCGAGTATATGTACATGTACAAGATAGAGGGGAAAATGTCTATTTTTAAAGGGTATTAACTTTTCTATTTTTTATATTTTTTTATTTAACAATAATACTTAGTTACATTATATTTACAATTGATTATTTTGTAGCGTATATATTTGTATATAATTTTCATATATATACATATTTTTTCAAGTATTTTTAAAGAAAAAAAGTGTTTTTGCTATATATGTTTAATTTAAATTATATAATATAACATTGTAAGTAAAAACACGCATTATTATACATTAGCTACATAAGTTAGCATGTTATCATACATTAAGTTAGCATGTTATCATACATTAGCATGACTAGTGAACAAACCTCATTCTGTATAAATCTTAAGTAAACGCTAATTGCATTTTTATTTCTTATTCTACTTTTAATTTTAATAATATTTAATATATTTATATTATTAATGTTTTATTATATTTTATATATATATGTTATATTGTACTAGTATTATCATTTACACATATAATACATTATAATTTATTATTTTGTTGGTGTTTTAAAATTTGTTATTTTATAAGGTATAGTTTTTATAGAAACAATTCAAAAGTCCGGTTAAGGCTATGTACGGGTGTGGACTGTCTAATGTATAAGAATAGGGACAAATACCATAATGCTAAAGACTACTTCTCATTCAATAATTAATGAATCGACCTAATATAAATTGTAACTTATTTTGTGACCGTTGAATATGGTTCTACAAAAATTTCAAATTTTGTTGGGGATAGTCAAATAATTGTTGGTTACAATTTTTGTAATTTTTTTTGGACATCTTTTTTACACTTTTTTTTAATTTAAAAAATAATTTGTAGTCATTATTAAGTATTGTAATAAAATATACATTCTCTGAAAAAATTATTGAAATCGGTAAATTAATTACCAAGTAGTTGTAATTTTAATAAAAAAAAAATTATTCAGAGATAATCAACTCTAGTTTTTTTTTTTTTTTTTTAAATATTTATAATTATTTATAAGATAATTGATATATAACTCCAATTTCAGAATAATTAGTTTATAAATATATACTTATTTATAAATTTAGAATTTCCAAGCCGAATATTATGATTTTTCAATACCTGACATTTCCTACAGTTTTCAATTTGTGCTCGTACAGCAGATTTTCTTCGTGATATAATAGTAAATAAAAATAAAATGCCTTCAACAAAATAATGCTATAAATTAATACCTGTCATTCTTACTCGACCAATGAAACGATTGATATAAATATAACCCCGACGTATATATTTACAGAATATATTACTCAAAACGAATGCTAAAAATCAGTAAAATATAAACTTATAAATGTCTAATTAAAAAAGTTAATATTTGATTTGAATTAAAATTTTTCTCTAGTTATTTTTCGTTGAAATTTTTAAAGTACATGTTTTAAAATGCTTTTTTTAACACTTACGTGATATTTACATTCAAAAATTTAAAATCTAATAAATAATATATAAAATATTATAATTCAATCATAAAAAAATTGATAAATTAATTTATTTTGATACCCGTACATAGCCTTTAAAAGAATATTTTTCATATATTGTAGATTACAATATTTTTTGTAAAATAAAATATATTGGAAAAAAATGAATTATGATTATGCACATTAAATAAATATTTAAATAAAATAAGAATACAAATCTAAACACAAATTTATTTAAATGCGTGTAAAATGGTGTTTATTAATTTTATTTAGTTATAGGTATATAAGTATATTATATATATATATATATATATATATATATATAATGTGAATATTTTGTAATTAAAAATTATAATAAAAAATATATTAAAAAAGTATATTTAGATATAAGTATAACTAAATAATATAATAAATTAAGCATTATATATATTGTGAATATTTTGTAATATAATAATAAACATATTAATAAAGTATACTTATTGGAAATAATTATTAGAAATTTAATCTTTTAAATTTATAGTTTATTTGTGATTAAAATATATTAATTAAAATATAAGTTAATAAAAATACTTAGAATGTATTAAATGTAGATTATTTTTAACTCTGCATTATCATTTAAACATTTATATTAATTATTATATAAAAACGTCAACAAATAGTTTCATATTAACATATTTAATAGTATTATAGAATATTATTTTTTTGGGATATTTTAATGATGAAATATGTATGTTCACATACAAAAATATAAAATTTGTATTACAGAATTCTATGTATATTATGCTATTTTAGTCTATGAAAAATACACAGTTTTAATTGCTGGATTGCCTAAACGCCATTAAGTGTACCTATCGGGAGACACACACACGCCCTATTATCATTATAAGTAAGTACATATTCTGGTTTTCATCAAAGCGGTTTGTAAGAATAAAATAAATATTTATATATATATGATATATAATATATCATATATTATCAAAGTTAGAATTTAAATACTATAGACTTCAATTGAGGAATATAAACAAATTATATAGGGAAGAATATTAATAAATCCTTGCTGTATATAAGTGAACTAAATATAATAAGTCGAAAAAAACAAAAAAAGTATATATTTATATCATACATATTTCTATTATACACATTATATTATTTATTAGCATTCTTTCATGAAATATTTCTAATATTACTAAATTATAATCCCTAGGTTTATGTATTTTGTAATTAGTCATATATTAGATATATATATTTATTTATTATATAATACATTGTAAATTAAAATCACAATATTTACTTATATAATTATAATACTGTGATGTTTACTTATATAAACAACAAAAGTCAATATTATCCATTATTGTATTAATAACAAAAATATTATTGAAATCTGTAGCAAAAAGCATATTTTTATGACCCTTAATTATTAGATAAATCACAGATTATTTATATCTATTTATAGATATCATTTATCCTTCATTGTCAGTGTGTTCTTCAACTTGTATTTTAATTTTAATTTAAATGTATTTGTAGTTGAATGTATATATTAGTTTTTATTTGATTTCAAGCACCATTCATAAAATATAAATTAAAATATACTATAAAAATCTAAATAAAGAATACCTTTATATGTTAATCATATATAATATTAACTACTAATACACATTAAATTATTTATTTTTTTATCAAGTTTATATTTGAGTAAAACTTTAGAGTGTGTATCACAAGGATCCAGATATATATACAGTGCCGACACTATATTATTTACATCATTTGTGAAATTTCATAAAAAAAATAATAGAACATTTTCTATCTATATTTGAATCAAATATAATATTTCAAATATGCTATAGCGTATCATATTAACTATTTGTATAGGTATAATGCTACAATATACATTGGCTTGATGATGATTATGATTTTATTTAAACACTAATTCAATTATAAAATTCTTATAGTGTGACAATAATATATAAAAAACAATAAATAAATGTAATAGTAAGTATAATGGCTGACATACGCAATACCCTCCTCTATATCACGCACACATTCCTTCCTTACGCAGTCACATCGTGAATCATCTGGTGAGGTCAAAGGCCAAGGAGGTGTGTCTACACAAGGACGGCCCCCTAGGAGATGCCGTGCTCGAGTGCTACAACTGCGGCTGTCGTAACGCCTTCGTTCTCGGCTTCATTCCGGCCAAGGTCGACTCTGTGGTCATCCTGCTCTGCAGACAGCCCTGCGCCAACACCAGCAACCTCAAGGACGTTAACTGGTTAGCAACAGGCAACACTTCTTACACGTGGTGCGGGTATTCTAGCTTATGCGGATATTCAGGCGGGTATTCATAAATTTGGGTATTTCGAGGTAATATTTACAAGTGTGACACCTTTATACCTATTTATATATATATATATATATACATATATATATATATATATGTATGTGTGTGTAAGTATTGGGTGAAAGAGTTCCTAAGTTATGCTTATTCATTCACCTACCCATGTTAACTCTGAGATCTCTGTTTGTTATTAGCATGCATACGTCAAGCTGTGTATGTGTTTTATATTAGTTTGACACGTTTGATTAATTCATCTGTAGTAATATAATTGTAGTTCTTAAGCGAATCCTCGTGTTTTCAATACTATGAGATAGAATATGTTGTGTACAGATAGATTATGTTATGTACAGATAGAATATGTTATTTATGTTATTTGTTATATTTAGGTTTGATTTATATATGATGTGAAATACTGTTACAGTTACAGTAATTTCTACTTAGTCTATTTATATATTTTCATATATATATATATATATATATATATATATATTTGTAAATTGGATAGATAACATATTATTATATTGATTATAAATGATATGTATATGTATGTGTTCTAATCAATGCTTCACCTGACTAGGGATCCTGCATCCTGGGAGCCTCTGATATCTGACAGACAGTTCCTACCATGGCTACTGAAGGTGCCTACCAGCGTAGAGCTTGACAAGGCGTTCAACATCACTCCCACGCAGATCAACAAGCTCGAGGAGATGTGGAAGGTATAGCATGATAGCGTGATCATATTCTCTTATTGAAGTAGTAGCCATTACATTGTGTTTCATATTAAGGGTAGGTGCGCCTATTTTTAATTGTAATGTATTAGATAGGTAAAAATTGGTCTACTAAAAAGCCTACTCCTTCAATATTTAATATTATTTTAAATTAAAAAAAATAGTATTTAAATATATTATCTCCATAATAAACCTAACTATGAATGTTTATATAATCAAAAAAAATAAGATATTTTAATTTTTTAAATAAATTTTTGTTTTTAATATTTAATTTTGCTATAGAAATAAATAAATAATTAAATTACAAAATTGAAGTTAGGAATACTCTTTAGTAATACATTTAGAATTTAGTGAGAAAAAAATTTAGTTTAAATATTTAAAAATAAAACAAGAGTAGTACTTTAAATATTTAGAATTTGAAAAAAAAACATGCAACTGAGTAATAATGGTTTAAAGGATAAATAATGATAAATTATATATTTATATTATATTATATATAAGCTGAATATTATTTTTCTATAACATCAATATCATATGATGAAATTAATCTAGAATATTTAATTATAAACACATTTTAAAAGTTATATACATGTTTTAGTAATTATATATAATCAAATATTTATTTTATCTATTTATTAATAATTTATAATTAACAATAGATCTCTTGTTTCTCGAGTCTACATATATTAATTTATATTATCATTTTATATTAAATAAAATTACAAGTTTAATTGCGTTTAAATACAAATAAATAAATACACTCATTACACTATTATTATGCTCCCTGATGATATTCAGAGTCCCATTTCATAGTTTTTTTGATATTAAATTCATATATTATTAATTTATACATATATAAAATATAATGATATATTAATATATGTATAAATTATAATAATAAAGTACTAAATAGTATTATTATAATTTGGAAAATAAAATTGTATATAATAATTTAAAAAATAATAATTATAATGATTTATAATAATAATAAATTATTATATTATAGTATTATAAATAATACTAATTCAAACCACATTTTATATTTTTCTATACATAATGAATAATTCTTTCTTGAAGAAATTGATTTTTTAGATATTTTTAGTATAATTAAAGATATTATATTATTAGTTAAAATAAAATATATTGTAAATTCCATATTGAGATATAGTTATATAAATCATAATAAAGGTATCACCATACATGAATTATCGAAGAGTACATTTGTTATTTTATAATACTTTTTCAATAATATAAAATATATCAAATTTTATTAGATATTTAAATTATGAAATATTTAGTAATTATTATTTTTGTAATAATGTTGATTTTTTTACATTATGTGCATTTTTTAAACTCTTGTATTTTGTATTAATAGATCGTTTTATATTCTAATTTTTTGACATATTTATTATAACATATTTAACTTACAAAATATATATTAATATTTCATTTTTTTTTAAATTTAATATCAAGAAAAATAGGCGCACCTGCCCATAACACTTATCTATTGTTTAATATCAACCCTTCCTTGTGATCTACCTCGAGTCTATCCTATGTAGTAAGCTATACACTACCACACACAGACCAACCCTGAGGCATCAGTCGCTGATTTAACTAAACCTGGCGTAGACTTTGAACCGGAGGCTGTTCGGCTTAGGTTAGTGTCACACGCACACACACGCGCACACATACATGCTTACACACACACACACATATATGCCTATGCACACACACATACCTACACACACACACATGCCTACAGGTACAAGGATGCCTACCACTACCATAACATCTTTGGACCGTTGATCAAACTGGAAGCAGACTACGACAAACGTCTGAAAGAGTCACAAACCCAGAAGAACATCATCATTCGCTGGGATCTCGGTCTTAACAACAGGAAAGTCGCTTACTTCCGTTTTCCCAAGGGGACCGAAGGTTTGCTATAAGTAATAATAGTCTAATAACTATTATATATAATATAATATAATATTAAAAATTAATATATATTATATATATACAATATAATGGTTACACTTTTAGAAATGAGAATAATAAACGGTGATGAATTACGTCTTCGTTATGTGGGAGACAACAACAATCCATGGGCTTGTTATGGTCATGTGATCAAGATCAGTGATTGTTAGTAACCGGTAGTAGTAGTAGTCAGATAGTAGTAGTAGTCAGCCATTTTACACACCCCCCTCCACTACATCGAACAGCTGGAAACACGGACGAGATCGGTATAGAGTTGAGAGCCGCTAACAATGTTCCTACGCATTGCTCTTACAACTTTGAGGTGGAGTTTGTTTGGAAGGCTACCACTTTTGATAGGTTAGCATCACTAGATGTAGACACTCGTGTGTATGTATAGGTATAGACTCGTGTGTGTATGTTTACCCTTACGTTGCTGGTTCACAGAATGCAAGATTCCCTGAAGATGTTTGCTTCATCACCCGCGTCAGTCTCCAACTACATTTATCACCGTCTCCTAGGACATGAGGTAATCTTTCAATAGCTAGACTACAGAGCTCTATAACTAGATGATTATAACACCCACACCCATACCACTAGGTTGAAGAGTTTCCTATCGTGTGTCAGATGCCTATAAGGTTTACAGTACCAGGTTTGCCGGAGCTGAATCATTCACAGGTATACGCTGTAAAGGCTGCTCTACAGAAACCACTGTCCCTTATTCAGGTTTCACATCTATAGTAACATATAATCCATACATCTATATATATATATACTCTGTGCTTATTGTAACATCCCGACGTACCATCTGAATTTACATGTATAAGCATACAGATGGAACGTTGGTATGTTACAAAAAATGCACCCTTAAGAAGTATTATTTTGAATCCTTTTGATATATGAAGAAAGAAATTAATTTTAAATGTAAAAAAAAAATTAAATTAAATTATTCCTATAATCTATTTCAACTATATATATATATATTCAATTATTGAATATATTACACGTTATCCAATAGGGACCCCCCGGTACCGGTAAAACAGTGACATCTGCTTCTATTGTGTACCACCTGACCCGTACATCTGGTACCCCTGTGTTTGTTTGCGCTCCATCAAACATTGCAGTCGATCAACTCACCGAGAAGATTCACCAAACCGGTCTCAAGGTCATTATTGCATAACACTGCGGCGATGTCATATCGCTATTATTAATCTTATGTCACATTAGTGATTATATGAGTTATATCACTTTATATTAGTTGTAGTCGTAGTTTATAGAACACATGATAACCGTAGTTCCCCACCAGGTGGTAAGAGTGTGCGCCAAGAGCCGCGAAGCCATAGATTCCCCCGTGGGTTTCCTGGCCCTTCACAACCAGATCTCTCAGTTGCGCAGCAGCAAAGAGCTGAACAAGCTGTCTCAGTTACGCAACGAGGCCGGAGAACTCAGCTATCTCGACGAGAAACAGTACCGAAACCTTCGCAAGAACGCCGAACTAGAACTGCTAGAGGTCAGTAGATACCGCTTAGGTCCCCTACGACGACCTCTACCCCCCCTAACCACACGACCTCTAGAATGCAGACGTTATCTGTTGTACTTGCGTCGGAGCCGGTGATCAGCGTCTGGCTTCAATGAAGTTCCGTTCTGTCCTTATCGATGAAAGTACTCAGGTATGTGCAGTAGCGGTAGTAGTCTTGCTTATATCGCTATACTCTTACTAGTATTACATATCAATATTGCTACTATTAATTATATGACTATAATACTATAATACTATAATATATTATATATATTAGATCCTATTAATTATATTACTATAATACCAATTAAATATATTACAGATACTATTAATTATATGACTATAATATAATGTCTTCATATATATTACTACACTGACATTGTACATCACACAGGCAACCGAAGCCGAAGTATTGATACCCATAGTATTGGGCTGCAGACAGTTGATATTGGTAGGCGATCACTGCCAACTGGGCCCGATAGTGATGTGTAAGACTGCCTCCAAGGCCGGCATGAACCAATCACTGTTCGAGAGGCTCGTTATCATCGGGGAACGCCCGCTACGCTTGCAGGTAATCGGTCAACCGTGACCAACCCCGCTCCTCACTAGGGGGCCGTAGTAGTTACCCACGCTACCTCTTTACACAGGTGCAGTACAGAATGCATCCACAGCTGAGCGCCTTCCCTTCTAATGTGTTCTATGAGGGAAGTCTACAGAACGCAGTCTCTTCCGGTTCGTACTCATTGTAGACATTCTAGACATTAGGTAGACTGCTATTAGAGATAAAGTTTGTTCATAATAAAATAAAAATTTAAATAACTTATATTACTATAATGCAATTGATTTAATAATTATGATAAATGATTAACATTATACAAATAAGTACACCTATCATGTAATATTATAAAATAATTGTACCAAACCTAGTAAATAATATTTTCATTTAATGACTAGATATCAATTTTCTAGATAAGTAGCTTAAATTATATAAAATGGAAATAACGAAATTTTAGATTAATATGTACTTAGAATATAAGTAATTTATATATGAAATATTCCAATTAAATGTATAATATTATCAGATACATTTCAATGAATTCTCAATGTATTCTATAATATTGACAACTACTACAAATATTTACAGAGGACAGGACCAGACCGAATGATTTCCCATGGCCCGACAAGGCTATTCCCATGTTCTTCTATTGTACAGTAGGACAGGAGGAAATCAGCGCTTCCGGTACCTCTTATCTCAATAGGTTTGTAGTCATTATGTAATAGTGTTATCTAATGACGATGTAACAATCATTATTACATATAGAACTGAAGCTGCGAACGTTGAGAAAGTAGTTACGAGATTCTTGAAGTCTGGTATCTTACCTTCACAAATTGGTATCATAACCCCTTACGAAGGTCAGAGGTCATATCTGTTGCAATATATGCAATATTCCGGTGCACTACACGGACAACTTTACTCGGTTCGTATCTAGTAGTCTATCCATATATATGTGTGTGTGTGTTCATATATAAATGTAATATTTCAAATCATAACAAGGAAACTTATCTCACTTTATATCTATCTATGCACCAAACAGGCTATAGAGATTGCCAGTGTGGATGCGTTCCAAGGTCGCGAGAAGGACTACATCGTATTGTCTTGCGTACGTGCCAACGAGCATCAAGGAATAGGTTTCCTGAATGATCCGAGACGTTTGAACGTAGCTCTCACCAGGGCCAGATACGGTGTCATCGTGGTCGGAAACTTGAAAGTTCTATCCAAGGTAACCACACACTTATTAATACATAAGTTTTATTAATATCATTAATACATAAGTTTTATTAATATCATTAATGAATATCATTTACGCTGCTGTGATTAATACACATTCTACTATTAATTAGTATCGTTATTAAAATGATTTTATCGTACTGCTAATTAATGATGATATTTGATACGAACAGCAATCCCTATGGAACCACCTGTTGACCTACTACAAAGGCAGCGGCCTACTAGTGGACGGACCCGTCAATGACCTCAAGTCTACGAACCTGTCACTGTCAAAGTGTCGCGTCCCCCGAAACTCTCAATTCAATCCCAGTCTAGTAAGTATCCAGCAAAACTCACAGTAAATATATATCAATGATTTTTCTAAGGAAAGATATAACACTGGAGTAATTATATTTTTCTACACAAAAAAACATTGCCAGCTGGAGGTTACATTTTCGGATGTGTTATTTTTAATGTATCAAACATAACAGAATGTATTTTTCGTATCAAACTATATACTTTTGAAATGTAAAAAATGTATTTTAAATTATAATAATTTAATTATTATTTATATGATGAAAACTAAGTGTTCATTACTAAAAATATAACAAAGCAAGGATGGTTTAGTTTTAATTCTAAACATATCACATATTATGTCGCGAATAAAAGCTAATTTATAATGCATGTAATTTACTGGAACAATGAAAACATTGTTGTATGAAAATCGCAGCAAACCTAAATCTAGTTCAGTGATTTCAATACTACTGTTGGCACCAACATTAATTACGTTGCTTAGATAGAGAGTATTATATCTTTGCTTCGCAAAATCTTTTATATGTCTATCGTACACAGTCTATCATACATAGTATATACACCTACGTAATACTCACTACATTTCACAGGGATCTAATTATATGTCTAGAAACACGTATGATGTCAAGGAGCTGAATAATATAATCCGCGGAAATCCATTCACTCGTGATAATTTGGGTAAGCTACGTCAAAACAATACTAATACACGCGATGCTATACCTATACTTTATTGTAGACGACTTTGATAAGTCCTATACCGTCCCGAAGCGATACGATTACACCGTTCCCTTTCCTAATGAAAAGCCCGTTCACGATGCGATGGGTTTTATCGGGGAGGTTCATACTTTCACTTCAAGTTAGTAGTCGGCGGTGTTCACGAACCTAGTAACGTATACGTAATAATTCTATATCGAATCATAGCACCGATGTTGCCTGTACCTATGAGCTACTTCTTAAATAAAAGTACTTACACACAAGGAAAAGATGGACTCTACATAGATGATCCTAGTTAGTGAATATTATCGGTGATGAAAAGCTTTTTTTATTTTTAAAAGAAGTAAATATTAAAATAATTATTATATATACCAATGTATATTATATATATATATCTGTATTTTTATGAGCCCATATAATTTGTATAATATCATAGAGCTATCAAGGAAAGAGTTGAGAATGAGAAAGAAGAAAGTTGCTGCTGGAGAAGATGAAAAGAAAGATAAAAAGCGTAAAGAACAAAAAGAATTACGTGATATATTGAAGGAGAACAGAGATAAGATACCCAATTCTGCGTCTTATGTTTGTATTGCCCCCCTCACTTATTATAACACTTCTAATATTATCCATATTTTTAGGGTTTGCAAAATCCGTCCGAACATAGTCTAACCGATTATTCTAGCACTTGTAATAGTCAGTCGTTCGATAACTCGAATGATATGCATTCTCAGTCTAGAGATAGATACGATAGACAAGATCGAAACGACAGAAATGACAGATTCGATAGACAGGATCGATTCGCGAGGCATGACAGGAATGATAGACCGGAAAGGCAGGACCGTCACGTAAGACATGACAGGCAAGATAGGCCTGACAGATCTGATAGATACGATAGGCCTGATAGGTCGGAGAGATACGACAACAAGCCTGATAGATACGACAACAAGCCTGATAGATACGACAACAGGATTGAGAGATCTGATAGATTCGACAGACCCGATAGATATGAAAGACCAGAGAGATATGAAAGACCTGAGAGAAACGAAAGACCTGAGAGAAACGATAGTTATAGGCCTGATAGCAACTATCAATCAACTAGCAACAAGCCTAGATACCGTGGCTCAGGTCTTCCCGATCTTACCGGACACAGTAGTAACAGTTCCCCTAGGTTACCTAATCTATCATTCAATAGAGGCAGTACTGCACCGCAGAGAGGAAACCATAGACAACCTAAACAGAAGACCAAGTACACTCAGTTCAGTCTGATTTCGCAGGAAGACTTGTACGGTAGACACGACGATAATTCCGTGTTTTCAGATGATTTGTCTCAATATAACACTCAAGGTTTGCATCAGTAATATAGTCTATACAGTCTATGTGTATCCTAATCTCATTATCACCCTAACAGATTATTAAATATAACGTGCTGTTCGATTATCAATGGCCACAGACTAAATAAAGGTACCGGTAATGAAATGAAGTGAAATGTCCCAGTGTGTGTGATGAAAAATGATACTATTCTATTGGTAATCGACGATTGTAAGCAATGAGAGCTGCAGCATTTAATGATTCGGCAGCATTTAAAGCAGTGTTCGACTTACAATTATTGACTAAAGATTATCGATGTATCGTGGGTACCTTTGCGAAAATTTAGTCTGGCTAAGAGCGGCATCGAGTATGATGCTATATTTAGAAAATGAGACTGATTTGAGACAAGTGGTACGATTGGCTATTCATCAGAGGGAGACTACATTACCAGGGACATAAACTATGAATTATTTTATTTTTGTTTATTTTATTTTACGATATAATTGATTAATTAATTAATCAAAAATATGTCAATATAAATGCGAATTGCATTTATTTATTGATTTACACTAAATAGATATACTTATTAATCAATCTACAGGTAATCAACACATCTTATATATATTGAATAAAATTACATTAACAAATTATTTATTTTTTTTATTATAAATATGAGAGTAATATTATTAAAAAAATTATAATTGAATTATTTAAGATATATTAATTATAATTATAATTAATTCTTATTGTTTTATATTATATTCTTCCATCTGTAATGTTTCATTATCATCTTCAAATATTATTTGTGTATCTTCTCCTATATTCCAATTACTATTGTCATGATCAATTGATTGTTCAACTTATTTCTATCATTACTAATGTTGCAATTACTTGTATCATAATCTATCTGTGATATATTTAACTGATTTTCAATATTCCAACAACTTATTTTTTGATCTTCATGTAAATCATTGACATCGTTTATATTCCAGTTATTGCTTTCATATAATATATTTTCGTTGTTTGTATAATTTCCACCTTGATCTTTATTTATATCACCTTTAATATTCCAATTACTGCTCTCTTCATCATATAATATATCCTCAGTATTATCAATGTTCCAATCACTTCTTTCGTTTATTATATTAGTATTATTTTCACTATTGCAAATGCCTCTTTCTTTACACAATACACCTTCATCATTTTCAAAGTTCCAATTATTTCTTTGCTGATCTTGTAATATAGCATCATTGTTAATATTCCAATTACTTCTTTCTCGATCTCTATATAATATATTACTACCATTTTCAATGTTCCAGTTACTTCTGTCATTTAGCATATTTACATCATCTTCAACGTTCCAATAACTCATGTCAGGATCTTCAATTAAATATATTTATTGTTACCAAAATAAAATCATTAAATGTTTACTCACCATATTTTATATGCTTGTGATTATTTTCTTGTATGTTTTCCATATTATTTATTGATATTTTATGCGGAGAAAATATTTCCATCATTTTTTTTTCTAATTTAACTAATTCATCGGGATATCCAAAATTCTTTCCTATATCTAGTATAATAATTTTAAACAATTTATTAATAAAATAATTATGTGATAAATAATAATTAGTGCGCCTAACCATTGTTATTATGTTCATATATTTTTCTGGGAGTTGATGAACTTACATTCAATGACTTTATCGGTGTATAATCATTTGGTATTGTATACCATTGTCTTATGTTAGTATTGTTCATTTTTTCTATTTCAATATTATCTAATGATTTTCTATTTGCAACATTATGTTCCGCAATATTTTTCTGCTGAATTTTATTATTATCTAAATTTGAATATTTTACTTCATAATTCTCAGATATATTTGTAGCATTATATTCATTCAACCTATGATAATATTATGAAATAATGGACAATGAATATATTATTTTGTATAGTGAATATATTTTAAAAACAAAATTAGCAATAATTTATATATAACGAAAATGATTGAAAATTTTCTATTGTAACATAGATACTAATTATACAACATAAAAAATAATATGATTATTCTTATATAAAAATTGATGTATAGAATATAATGTAAATCATGTATTACCAAGTCCTTGATATTACAAACAGTTAATGTTATGAGATACCTCTTTTAATATTTTAATAGATATAAGTTTTCAAGATAATCTATTATATATATTTCGTATCTGAGAAGGATTTTATTTATTTAGAACAAATTAAATATATTTTATTATATCTTATATTATAATTTCTAAATATATATACATACTAAATTTATATAGATTTTAGTTTTTTTTAGGAAAAATAAAATAAAATGATATCCTTTTAAATTCTGAAATAAACATATTTCATATTATATAACAATTAGTTTTTTTTAGAAAACTTTAAATTAAATTAAAATTGTAAAATGTTAAAACCTATTTATATTACATTCTATTTAAAAAAATTAAAACCAAGATTTTTTCGCTTGAATATATATATATATATTAATAATAATTAAATGATTTCAATTAATGATATTTTATAAATAAATACATCATAAGATCTGTCAAACTGCAGGATATTTTAGAACAAGTTTTAAATATATCCGGGAGATAATCTGGTAGATATTTTTTGTATTCACAACTACATACTATAAAATCCGCCTAAAATCATTCTCACTGGTATCTGTGTGAAGGCAGCCTTATACTTTATTTTCATTTTTATTAACTAGTACCTTTTGTATATTCTAGTGTTATTTAAATAATAATTGAAAATTTGTTAATTATTTCATATATATCATAATTTGATATCTTTTAGTAGACCAATTTTTTCCTATCTATTACATGTAACATTTGCGAAAGTTACCCCACCTCTTAACAAGGACTAGATATAAATTAGAATAATAATTTATCACATATTAAACAACAATTTTATACTGTAAGTTTAATTTTTTATTTAATTAAGTATAAATGAAAAAAAAAGTAATCATATAATGTTGATGAATAAAATGTTTATAGATATGGCAATAAGGCAATGATTTTTATAGTTAGTCGATATCAAATTATTATATTATTATATTACAAATAGTGACTGATAGCAATAGCAAATATTTTTATAAAGAAAGATATACACTCTCAATATAATTGGATTTTGTACAAAAAATAGGAACAGTGCCACATATTTCGTTGTCAGGGTCAGTTTTCGCATAAATTTACTGTTTATAATATTTTATAATAATTTTGTAAAATAAAGTGATTTATTTAAATATACCATTATTTTATCAACATCCTTTGTATAAAGTAATTTTTATCATGAAACTATTTTTTAACTTTAAATTTATAAAAGTTGTATTTCTCAAATATATATATGTATACTAACAATAAACTTTTCTTTCTTTTGATCTGATCCAAATGGATACGTACACTCGATTCTGTTCTATCTCTTACAGTGAATTTGGAGTATTTCTTTCTACATTAATTATATATGTTGACATGAAATATATAATAATTATTATTTATTAATATATATATTATTATATAAATAAATTAATATATATATTTTATATTAATATTTAATATTGTGTTTACAAATATATTAAATTAAAATATTGTATTACAATTAGTAAGACATCGTATGAACTCTGACATCCTCAGAAAATCATTATTATATACATTATTGGTAGTAAAGCTTGGAAAAGGTATGTTTTTGATGATGACCATCATATGTAATAATGATACATTGAATTATGATTTTCTGAAAATGTAATTCTATAAAATGAAGTTCTGAGGATTTCAGCTGAGTGTTTATTATAAAGTTGAAATGCAAGTACACTAAATGTATCGATAATAATAAAGACATATAAGAGACTATATGATATTACATCTAAACCTAGGTTTAGATAGCTATTAACTCCATCAATGATGTTATTATCTACATTGAATGTACTATTTATACTATAGGATACTATTTATCCTACTAGATACTGTTTTGAAATAAGGTGTGTAGTAGATACACTATATAAGAATATGGTAGAGAGTATACTCTTCAAATGTCTTCGTTAAATATTTTTTAGAAAATGATCTATTAACCAACGAAGACATTTGAAAAAAATTTATGAGGTTAATATTAATATTGAAAATAATGTAGCGCCACTATTTGGTAAATATTTAGCATTAATTACATTACAATGTTCAAAAGAATAAATGTTTCAATATTGTATAGATTAGAATGTAGTGGAGTAATATAAGTACTCTAAGAGTAGTTAGTGTATACTAGATATCATAGAATCTAATGATAAAATTAGGATTTTGTTGTTGTTATTGTATTAAACATCAATAATTATTATAATTTTTGAATATTAATATAATATAATATAAAAATGTGTAGATAACTTGTTATTAATTTTTAAATATTTAAGAATCTCATAAAAAATCATAAATAAAGTCAAATGATAATAATGAAAATATCATCTATGAAGAGACAGAATCACTTTTTTTAGTATATTTAATACAATTTAGTTGATTAAAATTACAATAAAAATATTGTGATAATATATATCTTAATTCACAATAATATTTCTGTTGGGTTTCTACAGTGTAATTTTATTCAACCTTAAAAAAACTGATAAATTAATTACATATTGTTATTTTTTTATTTTCCATTCAGGAACTTAGATGAATTTTCACTTATTACTACCAGAATATTCACCCACTCTCATGTTAAGGGATCCATGGTTTTTACGAGAGCCGGTCATTTATTTATACACAATTATATGAGATAACTTCTAAATATTATTTTAAGACCTATTTTAATAGTCCGGACGGGGCTTGAACTCACGTCCTACTGCTTATGTGTCTGATGCCAACTGAGCCACACAGGCAGTTATATACATTTATATATTTGTAATTTTATTATAGAATACTACAGTAATGATGTATTAAATTAATAGTAAGACAAGATATTATTTATATATTTCAGATCTATATATAAAAGAAAGTAAATTTTATTGTGTACATATGTATGTGTAGCTAGCTCGAGAACCGGGGGACATCAAGATAATCTGTTATACCCGATCTTGATAAATGTCATCTTAATTTTCTTTATCTGGCAACAATTTTAAATTTCGTACCGCGTGACAGAAAAACCCGAACAATTAACTTTTTGCCATTAAAATGATTTGTTGTCATGTAAAATATTTTGAGAAGCTTTTTTGAAACATTTTTTTGAAATATTTTTTGGAAATTTTTTGAAATATTTAAAAAATGTTGAAATATTTTATATTTAAAAAAAAATATTTTTAGACATTTTTAAAAAATATATTTTGTTTAATATGTTGTATCAAAGATTTTGCGAAGCAAAGATGGTTCACTCCCTATCTAAGCTATGTAATTATTTTAATATAGTTCTTTTACCAACCACTAGATACACATGTATTATTTTAAGTTATATTTAATATTATTAATTTGTAAGGTAATTAATCTAATTATCAGACTAATATATTTTTAATATTATAATATGTTTATATTTAAAACAATATATTTTAAAATTATGACATTTTCACGGCATTGAAAGTTTACATGTAAATAACAATGACTGAATCGATCTATTTTTAACCTATACAAATCCGTTAAAATTTTTATGAATTCACTTTTGATAACTCCAAATAATATTTTTGCGGAACACTTACTTTTCGATATATATCAAATTTTTATACATATCTTAATTTAAGATTATATTAAGGTATTATTTTTCGAATTATCATGTAAACAGATACGAATCCAAAAATAAATTATATAAAATAAGAATTTAAAAAAAAAGAACTATAGTTCTTTCACCCGTCGCATTTGTGCAACTGTCGTTTTTATTTCAATAAATCAGTTGAATGAACCATCTTTCCTTCGGAAAATCTTTGTTTGTATTTAACTGAAGATGTTACGAATAAATCTTTAAAGCGAAAAATAAAAAGATTAGCAATGCAGAATCAGAAAGAGCTATAATTAATAAATAATAGATAGGCAAATAATTAAAACCGAGCAATTACGGGTCGGGTACAGCTAGTACCTTCATATAATAGATACAAATAAAATAAAAATACATTATAAGATGTATAGCTGCTATATATAACTATATCTTAAGTTTTATATATGTATATGAGATAACAACATTCAACATTTATTCAATAATCTATTATATTAGTCCATAGAATATATTTTATAGAAAATAAATCATATACGTTGGTATTACCTTTGATTATTCTTAAAAGAAAATGACGGAGGTCTGAGGGTGTCGAAGGTGCGATGTTTGATACGACTCCAAACCTCCTCAATAGTGTTGTCATCAGCCTCTCTCGTGCTATTCTAAGTACGCGCACACATTTAGTATTGTTTAGATATTAGGAAATATGTGATTAATACTATGTTATGTATTCTATATATATAGCTATACACATCAATATACATTAATTAAAATTATGAATAAATATAATATAATCCTTAGAAATTATTATCAAGTCATTGGTATCATATATATTGTTATTGTTATTTTGTGGAGTCCTTTCATCCTATCCAGGAACTTAAGGGTGTTAGATAAAGTTTTCACTTATAACCATATGGCTCTAATGTCCCTTCGAAGACACTCTCATGTTAAGGCATCCATGGTTTTAACGAGAGCCGATCATTTATGTATACATAATTATATAAGATCAATTCTAAATAATATTTTAAGGCACATTTTATAAAATTAATTAATGGTCCGGCGGACGAGGCTCGAACCCGTGTCCTACTGTTTGTGTCTCCTTAGCCAACTGATCCACACAGGCAGTACAATACCCATATATATATATGAATATAAGTATATTTTGTAAACAAAGTTGAAATTTAATGTTTATATACAAATAATGTAAGAATAGTTGGACATAAACTATCAGAATAAAATAGACATATATAAAAGGACTTGTTATTATGTACCTCTATATTCATATTTATTAAAATATTGAGTATTAAATTTCTTTCAAACAAAAAATATGTATATATAAGGCATCTGATTTACTGATAATTAAACTTTTTTAATATTATTCTTTCAGTTTAATATACTATACATAACTTTAAACAATTTAATCAGTTAAATATAATGATATTTAAAAAATGTAAATATATAAATATTATTTAATAGGCTTTAAAAAATAGTATGTATATTTAAGAATGAATTGAGATTTATTTTAATTACCTTTATTCCTCATTTAATATTTACTCATTTAATATATAATATAATCTGATATAAAATAAAATAATATAACGATAAAAATATTAAATAACAAGTGGGCAATATATTTATACATTGTATAACATAAACCAACCCTATATTCTATTGTATTTTCATGGGAATTTTCATATTGCTTCTGTCTATGAACACTAATATAATGAAAGTTGAATGTTAGATATACATTTTAATAAATACATATTTATAAATATTATTCATGAATGTAATTAAAAAATTATATAAAATATAACATACTTTTGTAAAAAATCACCACCATTTATGTTATTTCTAGAGACGGTTGCAGATAATCTGTAAATATATGTAATGTTATACATTTATACATATATAAATTAGATTATAAATATAAAGGGGTATATATTAAAGTGTATATTAAATATTATACAAATTAAATGTATTATATGTATTTAGTAATATACCATGGCCTCCTTTAGCTCTTGAAGGAGGCCATGAATATACCTAACTTTATGTATTGATTATTTTAATATTGTCATTTTTAATATAAAGGCACGCTGTTAATATTACCAATACAATACAAAATAGTTTAGAAATCTCATAAATATAATATCAAATTTATTTATAAAATTGATTTGATTGATATATATATTTAATATTATAAAATTAAGAAAATAGTTGTGTGTTGATGAAGGGGAGGACTGGTACCCCCTTGGAACCCCCCCCCCCCCCGGGGGATATTAAAAAAAAATCTTGCTAGATATCCTCTTCTTAAGGGGATAAAAGACTCATGTTAATTAGGCTTCGAAGGGACATTAGAGCCATATATGGTTATAAGTGAAAACTTCATCTAAGTTCCTGGATGGGATGAAAGGACTCCACCAAATAAAAATAACAATAACAATAAAAGAAGCTATCTGCTCATATTCAAAACAAAATTATGCATACAGAACAATATAATAATATTAAATTATTTTAATATAAAATAATAATATTTTATTAACGAGTTTAGGACACATTTTCATGATGAAATATAAGGTTAAAACAATGATAAAGTTAAATTAAATATATATACGCTTGATAAGAGGAAAATAGATGATATAATGTTACACATACTATATAACTGAAATGTGAGAGTTCAGTAAAATAAATTGAATATGTTAAATATAAGAAATTCTTCGTAAAGCATTTAAAAATATAGTTTAATAAAATAATTATTTATAACAAAATGCAGAAAGATAAGAAAATATTAACTTAGGAATATAATGTGTTCTACTCTAAAACTGCTTAATGTAGAGCTAAATAAACAGGCATATTTTAGTAAGTTCTTTTAGAAAAATAGAATAATTCAATAAATAAAGTACAAATAAAGGTAATTATAAACCTATGTATCTTAAATTAAGATTCTTAATGAGATATCTTCCATATATAATGTGTTAATCAGTAGTACACCTATAGCTGTCATTTTCATTTATGTATATATTTTAATAGCAACAAGTAAATTTAAAAAGTTAGAAATTATGAATTAGGAATATATTATGTAAGGATTTTGAAGCATTTTTAAGAAATACAATTTTAAATATATTGCCATGTTTTCTAAATACATCAGAAATATATTTAATGAGATCTTACTTGAAAAGCACTGAATTAACTCTGAATATTATAGTTAGTGATATTAGAGTTATATTTTTAGTATTATATCAGAAAACATGTATTATAACTTTGAAGTTATAATAAGCCTGGATTAGGAATGACTCAAGGATATTCTCTAGCCATAGTATTAATTAAAATATACTTAAGAAGTATTTCAAAATATAATCAAGATTTGAAAGTTAGTACCTATACGTAAATTCAATACCAACTCACTTGTTCACTTTTTCATAGAGTAGGTTATGAAGATGATATAGATTTTATATATATATACCTCAATAATATGTAGAAGTAGAAAAAATAGAATTATTTTAAAAGTACTGTTAAAAATGTATACAAATAAACTATAAATAACACAAATAGATTAGGAAATAAATATATAGAATTATGAAGATCATAGGATCTCAATATTGAGATCAAAATAACAATTGTTATTTTACATTAATGTGCTTATAATTATAATTATTAAAACTTCGAATTTAGAAGGTAATTCATATATAGAAATATAATAAAATCAGAAATGTTAAGTATATTAAGCTAAGAGATAGGATAAGAAATTTCTTATGTCTTAAGATAAAAATAATCTTACATCTAAGAATGAGATTATGTTATTTTTATATTGTAATAATTCTAACATATAATTTAGTTACTATAAATACATTATATGATTTTTAAGGAAACTTAAATTTCCTGAAATTGCATGCTAACACAATGCAAGTATTATTGTTTGATGGAGAGATTTAAAATTACAAGTTTAATTTGTTATCAATAATTACTGATTTCATAATTAAATTATATTTACAATATCAATTATTTCTTTTAATATTTATATTTCAATATGCTGTTGGTTTTAAATATCTATAATAAGTATACATATTACAAATAAAGTATCATATTTTAATTATTTAATTACTATTAAACAAAGTGATTACATTTGTAATAACTAACAATAATATATAACTAATATTATATTATAATTGTTATCATTTTTATCATAATTAATTCTTAAGATCACTATTAAGATCATTTAAAATAATTATGTGTAAATACTATTTACACTTTAAAGTAGCCACTAATATAGTGATATAAGTAATTAATTAGGCAGTCATAACCACTGATAAATAATTATATATATATGGTTATAATATATATTTATATATATATATATATATATATATATATATATATCCTATGTATATATCGGGATATATCTTATATAACCAAGGTCCTTTGTATAACAACAATTTGCATGTGTTAATAATGCATTGGTTAACTAGGGACATAGAGAACGAAGTGACTTCGTTCTCTATGACTAGGGAGCCCAACTACAAATATATATATATATATATACAAATTCCTTCGAATACCTGCTTCTGTATGGATTTTGGGAATGTGTAGACTGGTCATATTCATTAGTTTGCATTATTAATAATACTATTGTAATTTATTATAATAATTATTTATATTAATATTTTTAAATAATAAATAGTCTGCTACTTTAAAATATTAAAAATCCCACTAAATGTATAATATTCAAAGATTTTGCGAAGGATAACTTTTATATAATTTTATAAATAGATTTTCCTTCTGTACATCTTTCTAATATCAAGACCCCCTACAAGGATTTTCCGAAGTAAAATATTTGCTTCCTATAACCTCGAGGATGTAGGAGGTATTGATAGTATCCACAAATATATAATTATGATAACATATATTATATTAACATTTTAAGCAAGGTCATACTTTTCTATAAAACTATTCATTATATAACAATATGTGTTGTCTCGCTTTCTCGCTTTCTCTACCGAAGATCACAGATATACCAAAGCCCTTTGGATATACATAGAGCCAGATAATTTTCTCTCTAGCTATATGGGTTATGTTAAGACCTCCTATAATCTTGGTGGTTATATGAGGTCCTGGCTATATGAAGATATATTACAGCCTAATTATATAACTTCCGAATATATAATTATATATCTAATGAGTCCTTATTTTCTATTTTCCTGTTAACAATTTATTATAATCTTTGATATATATTTAAATTTTTTAATTTTTTCATTATTGTTTATTACATTAAATAATGTTTATAGTGCTTTAATTTATATAATCGGTAGGCAATTCATACAATATTTTATAATTAATTTATATATATAAATTTTATATATTAATGTTATTCAATATTCAATTCATATTAAACAAGTAAATAAGTATATTTAATAAAAATAAGTAACTTATTAAGTTCTACATAAAATTGTTTATAATTATTAATATTCATTAGTTACGAATTGAATTACTTATTTGTTAGTTTTGTTATAAAATATTAACTAAAATAATATATAAAAGTAATAATTAATTAATATTTGTTCATAATATATATGTAGGCTTAAAATGGGGGATATGCGATTCAGAAACATAAATTTAATAATTATTATAAATATTAAATAATTATATAATTTATGTTTCTGATTCGCATATCCCACATATAATAATTATAATAATTATTATTTATATAATTATTATATAAATATAACAAATGCTCATACCGAGAGTCGGCATTTTATTGTGAATAAGTAAATAAGTAAATAACTTATTTACTTATTTACTAAATAAGTAATATTTATTTATTCTAAACGAGATCATATAATATATATGATATATAATATAATAATTATATATCATATAAATCTACCTTTAAATACATATATAATATATATATATATATATATACAGTGATGGGCACCGATCCTTTTTTCCTGGATCGGCGATCCCGTTCATCAATTTATTCTCTTATGTAATCCTTTTTCCGATCCCGATCCTCAATTCTTTACCCTATCATTTCCCGATCCCGATCCCGATCGCAATCCTAAGATTCCTACCCGATTCCGATCCCAATCATGATCATGATATTATTTATATATTCAATTAATACGATTTTATTTCATAATTCGAAACAATATATATGTATGTATAATAGCCTACCTATATAATATACATTGTTATAATTGTAAATAATATCTATTATTAATATATTTTATTATATTTCAATAATAATTCAATTGAATTAAATGCATATATTGATATATATCATAGAGACTATATGATATAGTGAATTAAATATAATTTATTTATATAAATTCATTGAATTGGATACAAATATCTACTCATTGTACGACGTATAATGTACGTTGAGTCAAAGTCGATGGTTTACTTATATGATATCAATTGATTAAATACTATTATGGTAAAAATAACAATTATTATTTAAATACTACGTAGGTTTTACCTAGTCTTGCAATACCTTAGAAAACATTACAAAATAATGATCAATACAATATCATATCAATGTAATAATATAATACTAAAATGTTGTTAATATTCTTATAAATATAATAATATTATAGTATCGTATATGCAATGATGTGCACCGATCCATTTTTTATAGGGATCGCCGATCCCTATCATTTTCCCGATCCCGATCCTCCATTTGTTACCCGATCCTTTGCCAATCCCGATCCCGATCCTATCTTTCTGGCCCGATCCTGATCCAGAATCGCCGATCAATGATCGCGATCCTGCCCATCAATGTATATATATATATATAAATAATATAAATAGGCCTACATTTAATTTAAGTTATTTTTTATAACTATACTTTTATGATATTAATTGAATATCGTTTATATATAAATGAGGGCCAATTCCACTACATACTACACTCATATTCAATTTAATCCATGATAGCTATTACGGCTACACTATTATGTATAGTAGCAGTACATAGCAGTAATATATAAGTACACTGCGATAGGGCCTTAATGCATAGTGACGACTAGTTCTCGTGTGTAGTGAAGCCACTGATCATAGATAACCCACCCCTCCATACGGAGACCATTTCACTCTTCTTATGTTTATAATATGTTATTACTAACTTGTATACAAACCAATAATAATGTTTTACTAATATCTTATTAACATTTATTTATAAAGACAATTATTCGATAATTAATTTATTATAGTTAATATTTACTAAATTATGTTACAATAATAATGATAATTATAGTCGTTATATTTTTTAATATTTATTCTCAATAATTAGTTAGTAATACAATTTGACCATTTAAATATATAAAATACTTGAAATACAGAATGATGTTATACCATTTATAAATAAAAATCAACTTTTTGAAAATTCTATTCAGTGTAATATTTAATATATAAATGATTTATTTTGTATATAACTTTTATGTAAGTTGTATATACTATATACATTATGTTTTATTATAACTATGTTTAAACATTAGTTTTATTTGTCTATACAATTTAATACGTAATATGTATTTATTTCATGTCCATAATATATATTTGTATACTTAAAATGTAACGATTGTTAAATTTTAAACTCTTAAATTTGTCCTTCTTTTTTTATATTTCTGATCTAATATTTAATACAATACTTATTCATCCTCTTTCCAATGATCTCATTATATTATTCTAGCATCAATGCTAGCTGGATAGCTCATCAGGCATTACTACGTATGTTCAACCCCGCTCTGACCCATCAAATAGATCTTAACATAATATTTTAAGACATCTTATATAATTGTAACTCATTAAATCTAGATAATTTGACATGGTAGTGGCTTCGAAGGGACATTAGAGCCATTTGTTTATATGTAAAAACTTCATCTTAGTTCCTGGATAGAATGTAAAGACCACCAAAATAATAATAGCAATAACAATAATAAAATCTCATTGATATACCTATGTATTAAATATCTATAACACGACTGAAGTAAGTGATTCAGCGACTGATATAGAGACATCGCAATCCATATCATATATAGTGTATAAGTATGTAACAATTATGTGTATAATCTTTAATTTATCCAATTGTTTTATGCACATTTTATGTTGAAAAAAAAACATTAAATATACATTATCATCATCATCAGCACAACCATCACCGATACCATCATCATCATCATCATCATCATCATCATCATCATCATCATCATATTTACAGCAAACAGCATAGTATATCAACATGCTGCACGAATTATTACTGTCTCTGAGAGGAGATTTGGGTGGAATATTTCAACTAGATGACAATGACAAAGTATACGTTTGTACCCCTAACTTAGTGTATCATATACAATATTCAACTCATTTCTTGTAAGTACTTCTCTCTATTCTATTTATTATTATAGCATATATACATATATATATATATATCTATACTATATTAGCGAAAATGTCTGTCTGTGTGTGTGTGTGTGTGTGTAAGTAGAAGGATTTCGCGAAAGCTACGTCCGAAATAGTGAAAAATACATGATTTTAGAGTAGTCTATTTGACCGACTTCCGGTAATATTTTCGTATAAAATATGGATTCATCATATTACGAGTACGAAAATACATGTAATGAAATCAGAAAAATCATGAAAATATGAATAATAGGGTTTCCATCTCTGTTTTATTATTTCGCCAAATGTCATCATATATATGGTCAAAGAAAAAATATAGATTTATAAAATTTGTTTTTTTCTAAAATCTATTCTATAATTATATATGAATTACATACCGAGTGAAGCTTTAAAAGTATAGTGATATGTGTGTGTTTGTGGTCATTTATATTATGAGTGTTAGTTATTTTCATTGTTGTTGTTAGATTTGATTAAGTTTTAATATTGGTGTTTTTTTTAGCTGCATCACTTCCCGAGTGAGCCTATAAAAGTATTATTATATTTGTGTGTGATATTTTGAGTATTAGTTATTTTCACAGTTTTGGTTAGGTTAAGTTAAGTTTTAATTTGGATAGGATTTTTTAGCAACATTACTTACTGAGTGAGTCTATACAAGCATATGTATTTATATTGTTATTTTCACAGTTGTGGTTAGGTTGGGTTAAGTTTTAATTTGTGTAGGTTTTTTTAGCTGCATTACTTCCCGAGTGAGCCTATATAATTATATTTGCACAGTTGTGGTTAGGTTGGGTTAAATTTTAATTTGCGTAGGTTTTTTTTAGCTGCATTACTTCCCGAGTGAACCTATAAAAGCATATTCATTTATATTGTTATTTTCACAGTTGTGGTTAGATTGGATTAAGTTTTTATATTGGTGGTTTTTTTTAGCTGCATCACTTCCCGAGTGAGCCTATACAAGTATATTATCACTATTGTGGTTAGGTTGGGTTAAGTTTTAATTTGTGTAGGTTTTTTTAACTGCATTACTTCCCGAGTGAGCCTATATAAGTATATTTTCACAGTTGTGGTTAGATTGGATTAAGTTTTAATATTGGTGTTTTTTTTTAGCTGCATCACTTCCCGAGTGAGCCTATACAAGTATATTGATATATGTATTTGTGTGGTCATTGCTTTTAGAGTATTAGTAATTTTTCACAGTTGTGGTTATGTTGGGTTAAGTTTTAATTTTTGTAGTTTTTTTTAGCAACATTACTTCCTGAGTGAGTCTATACAAGCATAGTATTTATATTGTTATTTTCACAGTTGTGGTTAGGTTGGGTTAATTTTTAATTTTGGTAGGTTTTTTTTAGCTGCATTACTTCCCGAGTGAACCTATAAAAGCATATTTATTTATATTGTTATTTTCAAAGTTGTGGTTAGGTTGGGTTAATTTTTAATTTTGGTAGTTTTTTTTTAGCTTCATTACTTCCCGAATGAACCTATAAAAGCATATTTATTTATATTGTTATTTTCACAGTTGTGGTTAGGTTGGGTTAAGTTTTAATTTTGGTAGGTTTTTTTTAGCTGCATTACTTCCCGAGTGAACCTATAAAAGCATATTTATTTATATTGTTATTTTCACAGTTGTGGTTAGGTTGGGTTAATTTTTAATTTTGGTAGGTTTTTTTTAGCTGCATTACTTCCCGAGTGAACCTATAAAAGCATATTTATTTATATTGTTATTTTCACAGTTGTGGTTAGGTTGGGTTAAGTTTTAATTTGTGGAGGTTTTTTTTAGCTGCATTACTTCCCGAGTTAGCCTATAAAAGCATTTTTATTTATATTGTTATTTTCACAGTTGTGGTTAGGTTGGGTTAAGTTTTAATTTGTGTAGGTTTTTTTAGCTGCATTACTTACCGAGTGAGCCTATAAAAGCATATTGATATATTTTTTTGTGTGGTCATTGATATTTGGAGTATTAGTTATTTTCACAGTTGTGGTTAGGTTGGGTTAAGATTTAATTTGTGGAGGTTTTTTTTAGCTGCATTACTTCCCGAGTGAGCTTATAAAAGTATATTTTCACTGTTGTGGTTAGGTTGGGTTAGGTTTTAAATTTGTGTAGGTTTTATAAGCTGCATTAATTCCCGAGTTTGCCTATAAAAGTAGATTTTCACGTTTGTGGATAGTTTGGGTTAAGTTTTAATTTTGGTAGGTTTTTTTTAGCTGCATTACTTCCAGAGTGTGCCTATAAAAGTAGCTTTTCACGGTTGTGGTTAGGTTGGGTTAAGTTTTAATTTTGGTAGGTTTTTTTTAGCTGCATTACTTCCCGAATGAACCTATAAAAGTATATTTCCACGGTTGTGGTTATGTTGTGTTAAGTTTTATTTTTATAGGTTTTTTTAAGCTGCATTACTTCCCGAGTGAACCTATAAAAGCATATTTATTTATATTGTTATTTTCACTATTGTTGTTAGATTGGATTAAGTTTTAATATTGGTGGTATTTTTAGCTGCATTACTTCCCGAGTTAACCTATAAAAGCATATTTATTTATATTGTTATTTTCACAGTTGTGGTTAGGTTGGGTTCAGTTTTAATATTGGTAGGTTTTTTTTAGATGCATTACTTCCCGAGTGAACCTATAAAAGCATATTTATTTATATAGTTATTTTCACAGTTGTGGTTAGGTTGGGTTAAGTTTTAATTTTGGTAGGTTTTTTTAGCTGCATTACTTCCCGAGTGAACCTATACAATTATGTTTTTACAGTTGTGGTTAGGTTGGGTTAAGTTTTAATTTATGGAGGTTTTTTTTAGCTACATTACTTCCCATGTGAGCCTATACAATTATATTTGCACAGTTGTGGTTAGGTTGGGTTAAGATTTAATTTGTGTAGGTTTTTTTTAGCTGCATTACTTCCGAGTGAGCCTATAAAAGCATATTTATTTATATTGTTATTTTCACAGTTGTGGTTAGGTTGGGTTAAGTTTTAATTTTGGTGGTTTTTTTTAGCTGCATTACTTATCGAGTGAGCCTATAAAAGCATACTAATTTATATTGTTATTTTAACAGTTGTGGTTAGGTTGGATTAGGTTTTAATTTGTGTAGGTTTTTTTAGCCGCATTACTTCCCGAGTGAGCCTATAAAAGTATATTGTCACGGTTGTGGTTAGGTTGGGTTAAGTTTTAATTTTTGAAGGTTTTTTTTAGCTGCATTACTTCCCGAGTGAGCCTATAAAAGTATATTTTCACTGTTGTGGTTAGGTTGGGTTAAGTTTTAATTTGTGGAGGTTTTTTTTAGTTGCATTACATCCCATGTGAGCCTATAAAAGTATATTTTCACTGTTGTGGTTAGGTTGGGTTAAGTTTTAATATTGGTAGGTTTTTTTTAGCTGCATTACTTCCCGAGTGATCCTATAAAAGTATATTGTCACGGTTATGGTTAGGTTGGGTTAAGTTTTAATTTTTGGAGGTTTTTTTTAGCTGTATAAACATATTAATACAAATTCCCAAGTATATCAACAAGTGAACGTTACGCGCGATCACGGGCGAAACCGGGCCCCGGCCGCCTAGTCTATACTATATTAGCGAAAATGTCTGTGTGTCTGTGTGTGTGTGTGTGTAAGTATTAGGATCTCGCGAACGCGAGATCCGTTTTCCGTAAGGAAAACCACAGGTGATAAAGTGGGGCAGCGGGGTTTTAATAGATGATTTACTTTTTTCAATATGTATTCGCGCGATACCAATAATCGTTAAATAGTGTCATTTTTTAGTCGATTTACGTAATCGAAAAATTTAAATTCGACGCAAATTTTTAATAACAAACTTTATCGTGGATAATTTTATCGTAAATAATTTCATAAAAATTAGTTTCTTTAATTTAGAATACATTACGTAGATTTACGAAATCGTACTTCCGGTTTGAATATCTAAATACAAATTTTTACATCGGAATTAATTTACATGTATTATTGAGGTGAAATTTACTAATATGTAATATCGAGTTAATATTTTTTACGTTACGAGTTTATATTAATTATTTCCTATCTACGCCATGTACAAATAAATTATTAAACATAGGTGATACGATACGGTGATGTAAAAAATCAAAATCTACAATAATTATTCGATTTCAATAATTTTAACTTTATTAAATATATAATTAAAATAGAATATAATTTTATAAATTTGGACGTATTATGTTTAATATTCTTCGAGCTACGTCCGAAATAGTGAAAAATACATGATTTTAGAGTAGTCTATAGACCGACTTCCGGTCATATTTTCATATAAATTATGGATTCATCAGATTAGGAGTACGAAAATACATACAATAAAATGAGAAAAATCATGAAAATATGAATAATAGGGTTTCCATCTCTGTTTTAATATTTCGACAAATGTCATCATATATTTGGTCAATAAAAAAATATAGATTTATAAAAAAATATTTTTTCTAAAATCTATTCTAAAATTATATATGCAATACATACCGAGTGAGCATATACAAGCATATATATATGTGTATGTAGTCATTGATATTTTTAGTTATAGTTATTTTCACAGTTGTGGTTAGGTTGGGTTAAGTTTTAATTTGTGTAGGTTTTTTTTAGCTGGATTACTTCCTGAGTGATCCTATAAAAGTATATTTTCTCTGTTGTGGTTAGGTTGGGTTAAGTTTTAATATTGGTAGGTTTTTTTAGCTGCATTACTTCCCGAGTTAGCTTATAAAAGTATATTTACACTGTTGTGGTTAGGTTGGGTTAAGTTTTAATTTGTGGAGGTTTTTTTAGCTATATTACTTCCCGAGTGAACCTATAAAAGCATATTGATAAATGTGTTTATGTGTCATTGATATTTTAAGTTATAGTTATTTTCACAGTTGTGGTTAGGTTGGGTTAAGTTTTAATTTGTGGAGGTTTTTTTAGCTGCATTACTTCCCGAGTGAGCTTATAAAAGTATATTTTCACTGTTGTGGTTATGTTGGGCTAAGTTTTAATTTGTGGAGGTTTTTTTTAGCTGCATTACTTCCCGAGTGAGCCTATACAAGTATATTGTCACTTTTGTGGTTAGGTTGGGTTAAGTTTTAATTTGTGGAGGTTTTTTTTAGCTACATTACTTCCCGAGTGAGCTGTTAAAAGTGTATTTATTTATATAGTTATTTTCACAGTTGTGGTTAATTTGGTTTAAGTTTTAATTTTGGTAGGTTTTTTTAGCTGCATTACTTCCCGAGTGAACCTATAAAAGTATGTTTTTACGGTTGTGGTTAGGTTGGTTTAAGTTTTAATTTTGATAGGTTTTTTTTAGCTGCAAAACTTCCCGAATGAGCCTATAAAAGTAGCTTTTCATGGTTTTGGTTAGGTTGGGTTAATTTTTAATTTTGGTAGGTTTTTTTTAGCTGCATTACTTCCCGAATGAGCCTATAAAAGTATATTTCCTCGGTTGTGGTTAGGTTGGGTTAAGTTTTAATTTTGGTAATTTTTTTTAGCTGCATTACTTCCCGAGTGAACCTATTAAAGTATATGTTCACGGTTGTGGTTAAGGTGGGTTAATTTTTAATGTTAGTAGATTTTTTTAGCTGCATTACTTCCCAAGTGAGCCTATAAAAGTATATCTTCACGGTTGTGGTTAGGTTGGGTTAAGTTTTAATTTTGGTAGTTTTTTTTAGCTGCATTACTTCCCAATTGAATCTATAAAAGTATAGTGATATGTGTGTGGTCATAGTTATTTTCACAGTTGTGGTTATGTTGGGTTAAGTTTTAATTGTTCTGGGTTTTTTTTGGCTGTATTACTTCCCGAGTGAGTTTATAAAAGTATTGTGATATATATTGTTATTTTCATAGATATGATTAGGTTGGGTTAAGTATTAATTTCTGTAGGTTTTTTTATGTGCATTACTTCCCGAGTGAACCTATAAAAGTATATTTTCACGGTTGTGGAATGTTTGGTTTAAGTTTTAATTTTGTTAGGTTTTTTTTAGCTGCAAAACTTCCTGAGTGAGCCTATAAAAATAGCTTTTCATGGTTTTGGTTAGATTGGGTTAAGTTTTAATTTTGGTAGGTTTTTTTAGCTGCATTACTTCCCGAATGAGCCTATAAAAGTATATTTCCACGGTTGTGATTAGGTTGGGTTAATATTTAATTTTAGTTGGTTTTTTTAGCTGTATTACTTCCCGAATTAGCCTATAAAAGCATATTTATTTATATTGTTATTTTCACAGTTGTGGTTAGGTTGGGTTAAGTTTTAATTTGTGTAAGTTTTTTTAGCTGCATTACTTCCCGAGTGAACCTATAAAAGCATATTTATTTATATTGTTATTTTCACAGTTGTGGTTAGGTTGGGTTAAGTTTTAATTTTGGTAGGTTTTTTTTAGCTGAATTACTTCCCGAGTGAACCTATAAAATCATATTTATTTATATTGTTATTTTCACAGTTGTGGTTAGGTTGGGTTAAGTTTTAATTTGTGTAGGTTTTTTTAGCTGCATTACTTCCCGAGTGAACCTATAAAAGCATATTTATTTATATTGTTATTTTCACAGTTGTGGTTAGGTTGGTTAAGTTTTAATTTATGTAGGTTTTTTTTAGCTGCATTACTTCCCGAGTGAACCTATAAAAGAATATTTATTTATATTGTTATTTTCACAATTGTGGTTAGATTGGATTAAGTTTCAATATTGGTGGTTTTTTTTAGCTGCATTACTTCCCGAGTGAACCTATAAAAGCATATTTATTTATATTGTTATTTTCACAGTTTTGGTTAGGTTGGGTTAAGTTTTAATATTGGTGTTTTTTTTAGCTGCATTACTTCCCGAGTGATCCTATAAAAGTATATTTTCACTGTTATGGTTAGGTTGGGTCAAGTTTTAATTTGTGTAGGCTTTTTTAGCTGCATTACTTCCCGAGTGAACCTATACAAGTATATTTTCACTGTTGTGGTTAGGTTGGGTTAAGTTTTAATTTTTGGAGGTTTTTTTAGCTGCATTACTTCCCGAGTGAGCCTATAAAAGCACATTTATTTATATAGTTATTTTCATAGTTGTGGTTAGATTGGATTAAGTTTTAATATGGGTGGTTTTTTTTAGCTGAATCACTTTCCGAGTACATTACATCATTAAGTGAACGTTACGCGCGATCACGGGCGAAGCCGGGCCCCGACCGCCTAGTATATATATATATATGAAATATTACAGTTGAAATATTAGCTACGGTAGAATATATGTATGGTAACATAATAGTTATTTAAATAAACAAAGAATAAAACAAAATAAAAAAAATAAAGAATGATTTATTGAATAAAGTGATTAATAAATAATATATGATTTATAGTTGTAATCAAATAAATAAAAAAATAATCGAAAATAGAAAATTATATAAATAAAATAAATAAATGGTTAAATATTGATTAAGTTGTAACCTGTATTAGGAACCTTATTATATATTTTATATCCTTATATATTACACCTTATTATATCTATTATTATATCTATTATTATATTTATTATTATATTTATTATTATATATAATATATATATTATTTTTATTATTATATCTTTTTTATGCTGTCCTCTATTTTGTAAAATAATTTCACAAATTAACGCATCATTGATTATCCACTCAACAATCATTCGCTCACTAGGTGGATAAATATGGTACGAAATTTCTATCCGACATGCAAATCTCCGTACTCGACAAGTCGTGCATCATGATGACACAGGTGTCAATGTTTCGAAGCTACATCGACACCAATTATACACTTATCGACAGTTAATACACCTTCATTAACCTTAATTATCTAGTATTAACCTTCAATTTGAGATGACATAATCAACGCTTTGTTCTCATGCTCTCTTATTCCATAGAACCCTGTCAAATGCTGTTGCAATTGTGCTACACTACATATAACTACGTGTTATCATATAAGCCAAGCCTCCATATATACAACCCATGTTAAATCTCAGCCTGACTATTTTTTCAATCTGAAAATGTCTACCAGATTGAGATTTAACATTGTCCGTATATGTATGGTAGCTTGAAGACAATTTAGAAATAAATATAGAATTAGTACATTTTTATTATGAATGTTAAAATTTAAAAAAAACTTTATTTTAATGTTACGATGATATACTGAAAATTTGGAGTAAAAATATTCATTATTAATATGTTTTTTATATTTATGTGAATGAAATTGGAAACAAAATAATTTTTCATTATCATCAACATTTAAAGTGATTTGATGTGTTATTAAGGTTTTTCAATTAGAATATATATATATATATATATATATATATATATATATATATATATATATGTATTTATATGATTATAGTTATATTCTAAAATTTGTTTTCTTTACTTTTGGTACAATTATAATCCGATTTATCCGATAATAATGGAATATGTATATTATATAACTCACGAATAAATAAATGTATACACATATCACATAAGATAATAATATACGGACATAGCTCAGGCCATTCTTGCGTATATTCTATACATATTTGCATACAATAATTGCGGTTTTTATAGATTTAACGTGTTTGATGTTTACACACATTCACAAATGTGGTTGTTTCGAGCGAATACTCGTCTCAAGTGTTGCCACCTCAACACAACACAACACAACACATTCCCTTATCAGCCAGCACTAACGAGTACAAGAGCGTCTACGTATACAGCCTATGCGAAGCTCTACAGAAGTTACTGGATGGCTACGACGAACTGCTCCGGGAGGTCGAGGCAGACATTCTGGCCGATGACCTATTGACCATACTGCACGTCCAGTGTAAACTCTGTAAGGTTAATCGATACCGTGTCACTATTCATGTTACTTTTAAAGTCGGTATTAGCGTATCTATTCAAGCTGAGATACACTTGCGAAAAGTTCATTATAAAACAAGGTGTGGCCTTAGCTTTATACTATCACTATTCATGCTACTATCCACTACGTTACTATGCGAGTGACCGCAAGCTAGCCCCTCCCCCACAACCCTACTAGTCGACCCCGAAATTCTCCATAATAACATGCCGGAATAGCCCCTTAATACGTCTTATACTCCCTTCTTATAGGCTGTTCTCATGATCCGTAAAATGCTTGCTGTGTCGAGGTTTTGCAGTGTGAAACTTGTCTTGCGAAAGTTTTCATACGATGAAACGTAGATTGCCTACTTTTTTCATATGTACGGCTGAAATAGAACATGTTCTATTGTTATCGCGCTGAACCAGTATTGGACACTGCAGGCTTTTTACGAATCATGTGAACACCTCCTTATATGGGCGCGTACAATTTACTCTAGAAATACACCGCTGATCCACGACCTTGAGATAATAACAATTTCATTGTCACAGTATGAACGGGTATTCAACATTATGGCAAGGATGCTCAACGATATAGCCGTACAGAACATCGTCGGCTGTAGAATGCTAGGGGTCATCCACGGTGGGGTCAACTCTGGTTACCCCTTTGTTATGGAGTGCTTCAATATGTTCGTGTTTCTCTCACTCTCGCTCACTCCCTCCTTCCCTATCAATTATTCCTTTTCTCCCTCCCTCCCTCACCCTTACACTCGTGCAACAGGATGTTGACGGTGATGAACATGGCATTCTACAAGCAGCTCTGCAGTTGGACCATGCACGGATCGCTGTACAACAGCACAGAGTTCTTCGTACAGGCTAAATCCCCAGCGGAGACGAACAAAACCTCTCGTAGCGTGTACGCAGTTAGTCGCCGTATTCCACGCATTCCACGAGTCATAGCTATATATAGATCTTAGTCTATTTACAGCGTTTCAGATGTATTCACATTTTAAACATTTCACATTTTGTTTGCATGTATTATTTATCTATATATTTTCATTTTATTATTCATTAATATCGTATACTACATAATCTCGTATACTATATTATTTAATTTCGTGCATGATAATGAAGTGCCTCAAAAGCCTATTGTAGTGCTCTTTATTATCATACACCTTCATCATCATTGGTTCAGATGTAGTCGCTACAGGTGAAGCAGCAGCGGTGCTGTTTCAGCTCACTTTTATAGGATAGATTTGAGTTTATATTTAAATGATTAATAAATATTGAAACCATCTATATAAAGAAAGTGGATAACAATTGAGTGTAGTGTATGGCACTTTGCGATAGAGGGGCTGTAGAATCACACTAATATAAATTTCACATTATTATTTTTATTTATATTGTTGATAATTATGATCGAGTTTAATGTATTAGCCGTACTAAAAATTAAAGTTGTATATATGTAACAAAGTGAAGATTCGTATATTTTTTTATTTAATCAAAGACCTGTTTAACATAAAAATATAAATATAACATCATAATAATAATAATAATAATAATTAGTACGAACCCAATGAACGAAGAGTGTTTCGATCTCACTGAGCGGCTTCCTTTATAGGAAAATAACGAGACAAAATTAACAGACGATAACATATATAAATTACAAAAACGAATAACAGGAATGTACAGATGATAAAACATATAAATACAAAATTGAAATGTACACAATTCTAGGCCTATGTAATCAACCGAGCGTGAAACCAACATTGAATTTTAAGTGTTAACGTAGATATATCGATTTCTGTTATGTAATGCTTAGTGAATCTAAATGTATATTAGGTACATTAATCGATATATCTACAACTTTGACTTTATAACATATATATATATATACTACTTAAAACACATTATAGCCTGATACATACCACAAATCATGTCCTTGTATCTACAACATGCACTCACTAATGATGTCCTTACAGCCTGATACATACCTCTAATCATGTCCTTGTATCTACAACATGTACTTACTAATGATGTCCTTACAGCCTGATACATACCACTAATCATGTCCTTGTATCTACAACATGACTTACTAATTATGTCCTTATAACCTGATAAATACCTCTAATCATGTCCTTGTATCTACAACATGTACTTAATGTATATTTTGTTGTATTCATATATAAAAATTTGTAATTAACAAATAAAATTATTAAAAATTTTATTATAATTTTAATAAAATTCAATCTAATGTTTTATTATAATAATTATTAAAATGTAACAAATATTAAATAAATAGTTTCCTCAACTCTCTCTTTTGTAAGGACAATGCAGGCTATTACTTTCACGCCCCAGTTTCTCACACTAGCATACAACATCACATGATGATCCATTGAAAGAGTTGAACCCATCATCTGTTTCAATGGATGCATCTATGACATACTAAACGTCTACACCAACACATGTCCTTACATCGCACACACTATGCTACTATGTGCTGAATGCATGCATACTCATGTCCTCATATCACACAATATGCACTCATATTTGTTTAGTAGTAGTAGTAGTAGTAGTAGTAGTAGTAGTAGTAGTAGTAGTAGTAGTAGTAGTAGTAGTAGTAGTAGTAGTAGTAGTAGTAGTAGTAGTAGTAGTAGTAGTAGTAGTAGTAGTAGTAGTAGTAGTAGTAGTAGTAGTAGTAGTAGTAGTAGTAGTAGTAGTAGTAGTAGTAGTAGTAGTAGTAGTAGTAGTAGTAGTAGTAGTAGTAGTAGTAGTAGTAGTAGTAGTAGTAGTAGTAGTAGTAGTAGTAGTAGTAGTAGTAGTAGTAGTAGTAGTAGTAGTAGTAGTAGTAGTAGTAGTAGTAGTAGTAGTAGTAGTAGTAGTAGTAGTAGTAGTAGTAGTAGTAGTAGTAGTAGTAGTAGTAGTAGTAGTAGTAGTAGTAGTAGTAGTAGTAGTAGTAGTAGTAGTAGTAGTAGTAATATTTAGTATATGAGTGTTAATATATATATATGAATACATAGGTATACAATTATTAAAATCAAAGTAATTATTACAATTTATTACTGATTAATGAACTAAACCGATGTTGGACGTTTCTGGCTGCTTTCTTAATATTTTTGCCGACAGCTCTCAGTCTTTTCGTTATTGATTTCTTACGCTCTTTTCGTTGGTGTTCTACCATGTATATTTCATTAAATATGCTCAAATCTTGTCCTGGCATGGTTATAATAATTAGGTTTTTAGCTTTTTGTGTATGTATGTTTGTTATTTAATGATGTTAATTAATTAATTTTGATACCTATTATTGTAAATTTTGTTTTCACTAATTGATTAGTTAAATTAATTATTTGAATTATTAAAATGGTTGATTTGCTATAAATTCAACTTTATTTAAATTACCTCGTTTTATTAAAATACATGGTATTTATTTCATATATTAGAGTTAATATACAATACAAAAATACACAACCTATTAATATTATAATACTACTCCATACTTGTATTTTATGTTGACAATACATACTCCACTGTACAAATACAGTGTTCATCTGTAGTATTAGATTTAGAGGATTAGATCTATATTAATGTTGCCTTAAGTTGCATTATATTGTCCTTATGCCTTCCTTATATCTATATTAATATTTTCTTATGTCCTTATGCCTTCCCTATATCTATTTAATATTGCTTTATGTCCTTATACCTTCTCTATATCTATATTAATGTTGACTTATGTCCTTATTTCTTCCCTATATCTATATTAATATTGCCTTATACCCTTATACCTCCCCTATATCTATATTAATGTTACCTAATGTCCTTATTTCTTTCCTATATCTATATCAACACTACCCTCACACCCCATACCTCATAACTTCTCATCTCATCTTCCCCGCCCACTTCAGAGTATCACGTATGCAGAGCCCCACAAGACTAGCCCCCAATACCGGAGCCCCCGTCGACCCCGCCACGAGTTCTATGTATGCGCCGGCATGGTTCCCGCCTATATTACGGCCAGACTCGCTGACCACATCCTGTTCATTGGTCAGTCCATCACGCTGTTCAACAAGGCCAAGGAGGAGAACGAATACCAAGGTTACAGCCTGGGGAGACCCGGGTCTCTTGGAGCTAGGAGCACATGGGGCTAGGGTGGCACTACTTCATAGTTTCCGGGTCTAGTGGTGCTAGGGTGGATTAATCCTAGGATACCATTACTTCTTCCTAGTATCATGGTCTCATAGTTAAGTACACCCAGAGTAGTTCTACTTCTAAATGTAGTTTATAGTAGTGTTAAGGTACAAGTTTTAGCACTAAATATGAGCATGATTTCGACTTATTGTTGACTACATCTCCACTATAGTATATAGACATATTCTAGTAAATACCGTGTATTACACAAGCAGCGAACAGTAGTGTACATTTTAACTACGCCTAATCCAGTAGCAACCATTCATAACACTAACTCTGAACAGTACAATATCTCGATGAACGCAAGGATAAGTTCTGCAAAGAGATACGCCTACTCTCCAAGGACGACGTATTTAGTATTGACAGGTTCAAGGTCATCGTGGAGAATCTACGACGGTTCATCGCAGAGGTCATTTGTATGTCATTAGTCCATTTACCGAGTGGGTGAATTCTATCATTACATTGTATAATAGTCCAGTTTCTAAAAATGTTTTTTATTAAAGTATATATATTTATTTATTATAGATTTATAGATAGTAAGGTTTATTTAAATAAAAATAACTTTTTTTATAAATTTAATTTAAAATTAATATTCTAATAAATGAAATTTACATCTAATATTATATTTTGCCAAAATTTAGTATAATCAAAGAGAATGATAACATTCATGATATACATTACGTAAAATATACTTTAAATATATTTAATAGTCGTATCATTTAGTGTACTATTATAATTTATAAATTATTGACGATAAGTTTACTATAGATATTTAACAATGACAACATTAGGAGAGTGTCACGACTTACTATAATGCCCCCTCCTCCTTCTATAGGGACTGTGGACTCTGATCGTCGAGGAGTCAGACCTATTCGGTCAACTGTCCATGCTGAAGGATATATTCCTGCTTTCTCGGGGAGAACTGTTCATGAACTTCTTCGACCGGGCTGACAGATTGTTGAATAGGGCGAGATGTGCCGTCGTCAGTCAATACTGTTAGTCATCAGTGGTGCTAGTGCTAATGTATGAGTCATAGCACTAGGCATAGCGTTAGTGCTGTCATCGTGTTTATCATAGTGCTAGTGTTTGTAAATGTTATTATTGCAAGTCTAAGGCTGGGGTTTTAACTATGCGCCAGTGATTTCTCGTGACTGGCTCATCCAATAAGTTGTTATTATTTAATTTAAATATAAGCCACAGCATTAGTAGGTGATATATTTGTAAGGTCAAGTCTTGAGATTCATTTATTTGTGCAAATATTCACTGTTTTTTGTGTATCAAACATATTAGGTATTTATGTGTAGATATTCACAGATGTGGGTGTTTAGACTGAATATTTGCATGTGTGGCCTTAGCCTTAGTGATTGTAAGTATTAGTAGTAGTCACTATAGTGTTAGTCTTTATATCATCTTAACATCAATTCACATCACAAAAGTAGCCCGATTTCGGATAATATCAAAATCGTGTGCTTTCGATATAAACAGACATTCAAATATAGACCAATTTTTAGAAAATGTTCTATTATATCTGTTAATATAGCGAAATATTGTAAACATGGACCTCTATTTAAACGATCATATGGAGATTTTATAAAATATGTATCACGATATATTCATTATTATTATGATTCATCATATTTCACTTGCCTAATATTAGTAAATGTTCTAATTAATTAATTTCTTAAATAATTAAAAGCAGCAAATATCGGGCTTTATTTGTTAGTGTGAACGCAGCTTTAATCTGTTTAAGTCTTTAAAGTCATAGTATTAATTGGTGTAAATTAAACGAGTATTGTATAATTATGCTTAATGTTTATATATCGGGTAATTGAGTTTATTGCTAAAGAAGGTGTAAACCTGGAAGTTTTAGTTTTTCTATTAGTTTTTGATGCCGAAAACCCATTTTCAGATCATAAAAAATGTATAATAAATTATAAATATAATATTATTAGCATAAAATTATATTTAATTATATTTTATATTATTATATCATTTATCAGTTCTGTATTTACCAAACAGAAATTATTGAGTACTCACATCCAGTTTAAATTTGTTTATTAATAGATATTTTTATTAGAATACTTTTTTATATCATTTTCATCGAGTGATTTAAATGTTGGAAATATTTCACTAACTCAAGATAACAAATCCTTTCTATCATTATGGATACTATACATTTATAAATATCTACACATATTTATATATATATATATATATATATATATATATATATATCTATGTTCGGGTTTGATTTTGTATATTTATATATGTATATATATATTTCATTTGGTTTAGGATTAGTTTTATATAAATAGTATATACATATATTGTATACCCACACCATCCACACTAAATATGTAATGTATTTCCAATATCAGATATATCTATGATGTATTCTAGTTATTATAAAGTATCGTATGTTTAATAAAATAGAACCATTTCTATTTTACTGTTGAAAATCAGACTTATATATCTGATGTTATCGTATCGTCCAATCATATTTGACACGCCTTCTTTATATTTATTTATGTATTTATTATTTTTATTTAATAATTTGAAAAAATTTATTTGACAAATATATTTAATTATGCCGAAAGTAGTTAATATAGATAAAGAATTAAAAGCGATTATCGAATTATTATTTTTATTTTGTGTGTACTAAATTATAAAAAATGGGTACACTAAAAATGGATAACTTGCGATTGAGAATGAAATAACAATATTTGTGTTCACTATATAGATAATATTTATATATATATATATTACTATCTTACATTTTCTAAGCTCTAAAAGCGAGTATAAGGTATCAATTATTGAAACGAACTTAATATTATAAATATATCGCATACGTTTTTTTATAAGCGTATGTTTATAATGCTTAATTGAGGCGCTTATAGTTACTTTTGAATGAAAGATAGTACATGATTTTAAAAATTAATAATTATATTTACATATTCTAATAAAATAATGTTGTTGATAACAAATATAAATGAACTTGTCAGGGCCTTAAAACAACGCCAGGCCTTAAAAGATTAATAAGATACGCAATACACACTGTAATCGGCACTTATATCACGAATCTATACTATAAGGCATTAACTTTCAATACCCTAATATTGATTATAATTACTATCGATGTCATCCCCGTGTTTCACTATTACCCGTTAACGTACTCGAAATATAGGTACCGGGTTAAACTACTATATCCATCGCGAAGTTTATTAAATAATATTATAATAATATATATTATCATCAATAAATATACGACTTTGGTTTTAACAATACGCCGGTCTCGTACTAATAAATCTAATTTTTAACATTTAAATAGCGTAATCTGATTGGATGAACGCGACATGTTAAACTGCAGCCTATATGTAATAGTCAGATGATGCTGATGGGTGATTTAATAGTGTAGGTATGAGATATGTGGGAGTGGCTATACCATCCTCCATCTTTATACATTATAATTGACGTTTAAGTTTTCTTATTAGTATTAGTATTTGTATAAGTATTATCAATGTAATGTAATCAGATACACTCGCAGCGCTGCACTTGTGACATACTTTGCTCATAATGATAATACAATATATATATATATATATGAAAACAGGAATTCAACCCCTTAAGGGGATCCCTCACATAACACGCAATTTGCCAATTTCGTGTATAAATAGATAGGAAAAACATAGGTCCACTAAAAAAATAGAACTAATATTCTATTCATTCAATTGACCTAATTTTTTTTGTAATGTATTCATAACATATACATGCATAGGAAAATAGAAAGTTATTTTTAATATTATTATTTATTATATTATATATATCTAAATTAAAAATTAGCGATACTAAAATGATGATATTTCTATAGAAATTATCATTTTATACAATGAATTCTATACATTTTATTAATTATCTCTCTATTTTACTATTCACATAATTAAATTCTATATAAAGCAAAAAAAAATAATATTATACTTATAATAGTTTTTATGTTCTATATTTTTGAATGCACATACTTAGCTAGAAAAAATTATTCTGAGAAAACAGTGATTGAAGTTTTACAGCATAACAATTTAATATTGAATAGCATATAATATAGCATTATCTTATCGTCATAAAACACATTTTTATGCCATTTCTAGACTGAATTCATGGCTAATTTTTTTACAGATACTAAAAAACACTACAATAAGTATTATTATGTAATAAACAAAATATAAAAAAAAATAAATTATCACTTTAAATGTGCGGGATCCCCTTAACTAGTAATCGTGGTTTCTATAAGTTTGTATTCAAGTACTATATCAAAAGATAGAAATATAATTATAAATAGATACAAATATATACATATAAACATAAATAAATATATATATATATCAATACATATAAATATATATTAATGCACATATATAAAAATATTTAACTTAATATAATACTATATGGATATATGGATATATACTTTAATATAATAAATAAATAAATTATTATAATTAAATCAAATAAATATATTAATCAATAATGAAATTAAATATATATTGAATAGAATATTTATAAAATAAAATTTAAATGCAAGTATGGATGCAATGAAATGTACAAATAATCTAATTTGATTAAAAATAACTATTTCAATTTAAATTAAAAGTAGGTCAATTTGTATATTTGATTTATACTAAAAATAACTAATATCTAATAATGTATATAAAATATAATTTAATAAATTAATTAACACATATATACACAAATATATATATTTAATAAATATAATAAAATTACATAGCATAAATATACTCAAAATAAATATCCAATTAGATTATTATATTTAAATTATATAATACTCTGATTGGATGAGCCAGTCAAGAGATGTCTTTGGCACATAGATAAAACCCCAGCATTTAATAATATTCTTTTAATTTATTGAAATAAAATATTCAATTTAAAATTTAGAATTTTTAGTATACAGAACAATAATTATGATTGACAGTAATGTGTTAGATTATTTGACGTATAGGATCAAGAGAACTTTACGATCAGCGTACAAATTCGACGGGCATCGATTTCCGTCGATCGTACAGTTAATATGATATGCTATATTATGGAAATCGATATCCGTTGATCATTAACTATACTTGATTGTATTGTATTATATGTATAGATGTCTGCCGATCTTAAAGTTAATCTTATATGCTAAACTACAATACAATCAAATTAACTTTACGATCGACGTACATCAATGTTCGCCGAATTTGTCCGTTGATCGTAAAGTTCTCTTGATCCGACATACACACATATTCACTATAAATGATTACGTTATCAAGAGTTCGTTATTAACTGTTACGTAGTTGATTGGAAACATCGTAATTTTCATATCCTAGTATTAAAACTTTATAAAATGGGAAGATATGTGCCACTCAATTTAATTCCTGTTTTATAGAACCGCAATATTTGATGAATTAGATTATATCTATACATGTACATGGGTATGCTATATTATTAAAATAAGGTATGCTCATTTGTTTAAGAAATCGTTTATGTTTTCCTACCTAGGTATCGTTACACTTGGTTGTTTTTATCCTAAAAATATACATTACATTTTCGTCGAATACTTGTCGACAATACTTTATATATATATATAAAGATTGACACGTGCACCGCTGCCATCTAGGTATCAATCGCATGTTTCAACACTGTTGTCGTAATCTACAACTCGACGAGGATCTCATCACGACGAAGTTCAACATCTTGATGACTTCGGAAGAGTCATTCAAAGAAAGTTACCTATTACCTCATATTCTCTTAATCGCATGCTAATGTTACATCATACTTTAGTTTAATCAATTATTGTTACATCATATGCTAGTGTAATGTTACATCATACTTTAACTGTTGCTATTCCATGACCCATAACGTTGAAGTGACATATTTAGCTGTGATGACTTTCTCTTCTAATGCTTACTCATTAGAGTGTTCTCTATTCACTTATTTCATTGATTTACTTGTCATTAGTATACTGTCTAATAGTCTAATTAAGCATTGAGCATCAGCAACAACTGTGTTCGTACATCAAGCTTATCATATCTTAGCGTCGCATAACATGCCTAGGTATGTTGGCATACACTTTATCGTTAGGTATTTACCCGTTTCATTTACACACATGTAGGTTTAAAAAATAAATACCTTAAACCGATTGGATGGAATTATGTGACCTTGGACTATAAGTCTGATTGGCCGTTAAAGATTATATTCACTCCGCCAGTTATTAATAAGTTTGTGTTATAATCTAATTTTAATTTTAATTATAATACATTTAACTTAAATGCTGAAAAAAATGGTAAAAGAATTTTTTTTATAAAATGTATATACTATAATGTAAATATGCAATACATTTTCTTTGTTTTTATTATTTATTTTTAATATTTACATATATATATATATATATATATTATATATATTTATATATATATGAATAATTATATAAATAATAATAAATTGCAAGTGTATATATGTAATACAAATACAGTAATAGAATACATATGTTATCCTATTTGCTACCAGTAATTCTGAATGTATATCATTCACTTAATTCATACATTATTCTCATCATCCTATCCTATTTGATATCGTTGTATTTTAATAAACTTATTACTTCTTGTACTTCATTATTTATTAGGTTATCATTATATGTCATTAGTGTATTCAGATATGCTATATAATTGTGTATACATATAGTATAGTAATTTATATCATAAGTTACTATATATCTTGTGTTTGTATTCATTTCTTTCTGTATGTTATGTAATTATGTGTATTAGGTAGTTTACATATAGGTAATACATTTACTTTTAGAAACATCAAGGTCAATGATAAAATAGATATATTCTCTTATTACTAATGCCTAAATTAACTATAATTCTTTAATTTCAGATATTCTCTTATCTTTGCATTCTTGTTTCACATGAAGAGAACTCAGGTTAATACCCATATTATCATGCTCTCGCTTATCTATACCGCTCCCTATCTTATCTATACTGCACCCTATCTATACTGCACCATATCTTATCTATATTGCACCCTATCTTATTTATATCGGCTATATTATATAATATATATAACCTCTTTTATCTATATCACATATCTTATATCACCTATTTTATCTAATGTATCTCATCTATAGCATGTCCATTTACTTTTCATTCATATCAACCAATCTCTAATTCAATGGTGCCTAGTTATAGATAGGTGAAATGGGATAAATAATTTATGATTTATATAAATACACTTCATAATATCATACCATAATACATAATATTATAATATTTTATCTACATATATATTATTTGTGTTAATCGTCTTCGTACGACGCTCTATTTTTAGCGAGCGAAGCGAGCCTCGAGATATAGCGTAAGCTATATCGAGAAATTTCAAACTTTTTCCACATTTATTAATATGATACTCTCTAGATAATAAATCACCGATAATATTTATATATATCGATTATATAATTAGTACACGAGTAATAATCGTGATATTATATATAATTTTATATATTTATATATTTAAATAATCTCTATTCATCGATCGAGGCATTCCATTGTTCTCTCGATTCTCTATGGCGGAGATAGGTAGAAAGTCTATATCGCGTATACGGACGTTATAAAATAAGTTATATACGCATTTTTTTCGCAATACACTAATAATACGATATATAGATAATAAATTAGTAAAAATATTAATATATAATCACGATATACTTAGTAAACGAGTAATATGTAATATATGTACTATATTTATATATTTATATATTTATTCTATTTATAAATATGATATTCGTAGATGGAAGGGATCCATTGTTCTATAGATTCGCTATGGCGAAGATAGGTAGAGAGTCTATATCGCGTACGGACGTTATAAAATACGTTATATACGCATTTTTTTCGTATTTTACTATTAATACTTGACCTCTAATAATACTAGATTTCGAGTTTATAATAATTATTTCCTATCTCCGCCATGTAAAAATAAATTCTAAAAATTATTAGGCGATGTAAAAAATAAAAATCCAAAATAATGATTCGAATTCTTTAATTTTTTTAAATTCATTACATAAATAATTTAAATAGAATATTATGTTATAAATTATAACTTTTAATATTTAATATTCATCGAGCTATGGCTGAAATAGTGAAAAATACGTGATTTTTGAGAGTTAAATTTGACCGACTACCGGTAATGCGTTCGTCTTGATTATGATTTCAACGGATGCGGAGTACGAAAGTATCTATAAAAATTGAGAAAAACCATTAATATATGAATAATTTGGGTACAGATCTGTTTTAATATTTCACCAAATTTCATCATAAATGGTCAAGAAAAAAATGTTAAATGTATAAAAAAAAATAATTCTACTTTCTATTATATAATGTTAACAGAGATGAGTAGATATAAATGTAACCAATCGCGATACATTTACTATAATTATTTGCCTCATAAATGACTACAAAAGTACATTTCCTATCTCCACCATGTAAAAACATAATTTATAATATTTGTATCATGTAAAAAATCAAAATCTATAATAATTATTCGATTTAAATAAATTTAACTTTATAATTTAATCATTTTATACTTATTTTATTATTATTATACTATCTATGTAATAAAATAATATAAATATTATCGAATAATTCATTAAAGTAACTATTATTAACTAATATATATACTTATATTTATAATTTTATAACAAAAATTATATATTACAAAAATTATCATTATATTATATTGATATTTAATAATATTATATAAATATATTTTACTTATTTTACTATTACTATAATATCTATATAATAAACTAATATTAATATTATCGAATAAGTCATTAGATTAATCGGTATTAATTATTATATTTATATTAATTAATTATATTTTAAAATTTTACAAAAAAAATATATCTTTATAAAATAGATATAATTATAAAATAACATTTATGACGAATATTAATATATATCATACATACTAGATTTCAGTTATTTGGTTTAACGAGTTTATAATAATTATTTCCTATCTCCGCCATGTAAAAATATATTCTTAAAATTATTATGTGATGTAAAAAATCAAAATCCACAATAATGATTCGAATTAAATACTTTTAATTTCATTACATAGATAATTAAAATAGAATATTATGTTATAAATTATGACTTATAATGTTTAATATTCTTCGAGCTACGACCGAAATAGTGAAAAACACGTAATTTTTTGGAGGTAAATTTGACCAACTTCCGGTAACGCGTTCGCCTCAATTATAGTTTCTTCGGATGCGGAGTACGAAAGTACCTATTTAAAATTGAGAAAAACCATTAATATATGAAGTATTTGGGGTACAGATCAGTTTTAATTTTTGAAAAAAATTTGGAATTTATAAAAAAAAAATCTAATTTCTATTCTATAATGTTAAGAGTGGTGAGTAGATATAAATGTAACCAATCGCGATGTATTTACTATGATTATTTGCCTATTAATGACTTTACAAAAGTACATTTCCTATCTCCACCATGTAAAAACATGAATTTATAATTATTTTAACATGTAAAAAATCAAAATCTATAATAATTATTCGATTTCAATAATTTTAACTTTATAATTTATAGTATAATTAATATAATTTCATAATTTGTTACTTATTTTATTACTAATATAATATTTGGATACTAAAATAATGTAAATATTATCGAAAAGTATGATAGTGTACTAAATATTAACTAATACATTTAATTATATTATAATTTTATAAATTTATAACAAAAATTATAAATTTATAAATATTTGTATTCTATTAACTTATTATTTAATACTATTTTATAGTTTTTTGTACTCATTTTATTATTATTATACTATCTATATGATAAAATAATATAAATATATACGTATAATTAATTAGGGTAACTATTATTAACAAATATATATAATTATATTTATAATTTTATAATTTTATAACACAAATTATATATTTATAAAATATGAAATTCTATTTACTTGATATTTATAGATATATATAGATATGTTTTAATTATTTTAGTATTACTATACTATCAATATAATAATATATTTTATAACACAAATTATATATTTATAAAATATGTAATTCTATTTACTTGATATTTATAGATATATATATAGATATGTTTTAATTATTTTAGTATTACTATACTATCAATATAATAATATAATGTTAATATTATCAAATAAGTTATTATATTAATCGCTATTAATTATTATATTTATATTAATTAATTCTTTTTTTAAATTTCACAAAAAAAATATATCTTTATAAAATAGATATAATTATAAAAATAAGTTTACTAACTATTAGAAATATATATATCATACATACTAGATTTCAGTTATTTGGTTTAACGATATTATAATAATTATTTCATATCTCCGCCATGTAAAAATTAATTCTTAAACATATTAGGTGATGTAAAAATTTAAAATCCACAATAATGATTCTATTTCAATAATTTTAACTTTAACTAATAGATAATTAAAATAGAATATCGTGTTATAAATTTTTACTTCTAATGTTTAATATCCTTCGAGCTGCAATCGAAATAGTGAAAAATGTGTGATTTTTGAGAGGTAAATTTGACTAACTTCCGGTAACGCGTTCGTCTCAATTATTGTTTCAATGTATGCGGAGTACGAAAATACCTATACAAAATTGTCAAGAAAAAAATGTGAAATTTATGATAAAAAAAAAATTCTACTTTCTATTATATAATGTTAACAATGATGAGTAAATATAAATGTAACCAATCCCGGTGAGGTTACTATGATTATTTACCTTATAAATGACATTAAAAAAGTAAATTTCCTATCTCCACCTTGTAAAAACTTGAATTTATAATAATTTTAAGATGCAAAAAATCAAAATCTATAATAATAATTTGAGTTTAATAATTTTAACTGTATCGAATAAATTATTAAAATATATTACCATGCTATAAATATAGATTACTATATGTAATAAATTATTTAGATAACAAATATATAACTGGAACGTGATAGTAAGTTAAGCTGGAACGTGATATTAAGTTAAGCTGGAATGTGATAGTACGTTAAGATGGAACGTGATAGTACATTATGCTGGAACGTGATAGTACGTTATGCTGGAACTTTATGCTGCATTACTTCCTGAGTGAGCTTATAAAAGTATATTTTCAGTGTTGTGGTTAGGTTGGGTTAAGTTTTAATTTGTGTAGGTTTTTTTAGCTGCATTACTTCCCGAGTGAGCCTATAAAAGTATATTTTCACGGATGTGGTTAGTTAGGGTTAAGTTTTAATTTGTGTAGGTTTTTTTTAGCTGCATTACTTCCCGAGTTTGCATATACCATTATATTTTCACGGTTGTGGTTAGTTTGGATTAAGTTTTAATTTGTGTAGGTTTTTTTTACCTGCATTATTTCCCGAATGAGCCTATAAAAGTATATTTTCACTGTTGTGGTTAGGTTGGGTTAAGTTTTAATTTGTGTAGGTTTTTTTTTAGCTGTATTACTTCCGGAGTGAGACTATACAAGTATAGAGATATGCGTGTGTATGTGTTGGTCATAGGTATTTTCACTGTTGTGGTTAGGTTGGGTTAAGTTTTAATTTATGTAGGTTTTTTTTAGTAATAATATTCTTTTAGTAACTAAGTTGTTTTAGTAATAAAGTTGTTTTAGTAATAAAGTGACATAGTACACAAGTAACCCTTACACAAGGAGCGTTACAATAACAAATATAATTAATTGATATACTTCATACGAAAAAAATGTACAACTTTCTTCTAATAAATATTTATTATTATTATTATAATTATTAGTTAAAATAATTTATATTAAATATATTATTTTATGAAATTTAAATGCAATTATTATAGATCCATATAATAACTATCATTATGTTAAACATTGTATGAATAAATAAAATAAAAAAAAGTTAATACACTTTTAGTAGATCACTATTTTTCCTATTAAATACATGTACAAATATATTTATATATCAGAGGCCACACCTACCCTTAATGGGGTATTAGTTATACCATATAACACAGTTAAAAACGGTGAAAATATATTAGTTTCTTTTTTTTTTTACTTAATAATAACACTCTAAAATTTATTTTAATATCTGTCAACAAATTTTCCATGCAAACAGTTTTGAAATAATATAAAAAAGATTTTTTTTTAGTGTGTAATAATACATATTTATTTAAAAGTTAAACTTCAAAAGCTGTTTACTCGAATAATAATATTTCATTCTATATAATCAATGTATTTATGAATGGGGACACATACAACATATTATAATTATAATAATAAGTTGTTTTTCTATATATAAACAACATAAATATAAATAATAAATAAAGAGCTGTTTTCATAAATATAATTATGTATAATTTTTAAATATAAAATATTGATAGAATTAATATTGATATAAATATCATAATACAATATGTCCTATTTTTCACTATATTTTATGTCTATTTAATATATAATATTATATATATATATATATAATATACTATACATTATAAATATTATACAAAATAACTTACTCAATTTAATGAATAGATTAACGTATGTCCTACTATTAATAGACAAGTATCTATTGACACGTGAATGCATGAAATGGCAGTGTGTGTGTGATACTCCTTCAAAGGGATGACACACTTGCTACAGTTGCTAGTACACACGTTCACATCATCGATGTAGTGAGAAAGTGGACCTGTGCAATTACGCGGCACCCATTGCATGTAAAAGATAGGCGAATGAGCACTTTTATCGATAAATTAAAAAAATGGCATCAGTGATTTTGATAGGATATTAGTCATATTGTATATGTCAAATATTAAAAAAGTAGGCTTTTCGTCAAAATAGATTAAATTGATTTCTATCTATATCAATGGATTTAGATTATAAATATTAATAAAATAGTATGATATCTTCAATTTAAATACATCAAATAAATGTTGATATGATGTATTTTAAATATATCATTTTATTTTTAGTACAGATAGTACATTCACATTTGTAGTAATTATCAATATATATACATAAATAATATTAATTTAAAATTTAATAGGTATTTAGTAGTGGGCTACGACTGCAGCGCCTCTATCGCAAAGTGCCATACACTACATTCAATTGCTTATCCACTTTCTTTATATCGATGGTTTAGAGATAATAACGAGGAGGCTATATGCAGTAGTGCTGTAAAGTGCATAAATAATCACAACATTTCTATACATTTAAACTATTTAAACTAGATATATTGAGGAATATATTTGAGAGGGGTTTAGGTATATAATTCAATATAATATATAATCAATAACTATATTTAAATAAATATATACTAAAATAATACTAAAAATAAATATATATTTTGTATTCAAATATATAAAATCGTCATTTTTTTTTTAAAACAATTTTTCAATATAAATCTACCACCTCCAACACTACAGATACGGTTGCATAATGTATGGGCACAAACAATGAACAACAAGAAGAAGAGGAACTCCATGTCTCACTCCACGTTCCTGTGTAATACCATGCTCTATCTGATCGACTGCCTTCAGTACTACTTCCAGGTACGCTCGCACCCACCAGCCCCTTGAGTTATTATTGTCTTCGGGTGCAACTCCCCCTACTTCATTTTATTTTATTCGATACATTTGTTTATTACACGTTCAAGAATAGTATACTTTCTATTATTAATGATGTATAATACATATCATTATCATCATCATCATCTCCATTGATGTTAAGTATGAATCATCCGATGTCTATACACTATATACGATATGTAAGATGTTATATCTACGATGAATTATATTTGATGTAGAACCATAATTTAAATAGAATTTAAAAGATTTAATCTCATATATTGTAAATTTATAATAATAATTTTCCAAACATCATTTTATCAAGAAAAATGTAAAAACTATAAAAAATAAAAGCCCCTAAAATATAATTGTAATTTTTAAATTATTAATAATGCAATAAAATAATGATTTTTAACATTATCTATTATGAAAATTTATAAATTATAATTTTTTAGTCTATGCATATAATGTATTTTATTTATTGATTTCTTAAGTTATAATTTGGAAATTTTTAAATTGAAAATCTATATTCAATTATTTGAATAATAGTTAATAATTGATAAATCACTCACTATTACGTAAGGGAAGTTAAAATAAAGTTTGTAAAATTAATTTTCTGTAAATATTTATAATTTATTCATATATTCAGGCAATATATAATATATATATATATATATATATATATATATATTTATGATATACTATAGCATATATTTAAATCATCAATGTAAAGAAAGTGGATAAGCAATTGAATATAGTGTGTGGCACTATGCGATGCATTTGAAGCCTACTACTATATACCTTCTATATTTTAAGTTATTATCATTTATTTATATATATTGATAATTACGATCAATTTTAATGTACTATCTATACTAAAAATAATAGATATATGTATATAATACAACATATATATATATTCCTCATAATTTTGATATTTAAATGTATTTGAATTTAAGATGTGTTAACAATTTATTGACAATTATTATCTAAATTCATAGATAAAGATAGAAGTCACTTCTATCTATTTCGATGAAAATCTAACTTTTTATGTTTTACTAATATAATATGTATAATATCCAATCAAATCACTGATGTCATTTTGTTAATTTATCGATAAAAGTGCCATTCATGTATCTATCTTTGTAAAATGTATCTTATATGCATTTCTCTCGTCAATTACTTATCCACTTTCTTTATATTAATAATTAAAATATGTTAAAATACGTATAGAAGATTAAATAAAGGAAAAATAAAACAATAGAAAATATACTCTGAAAATTAAACTAGTTGTTCCTGATTAACTATATATAATCAAGAATTTTGTTTTAAGTTTTCAATCAGTTTTTCAAAATACTACTACTTTTGTCCAATTGCTTCAATCATTATAAAAATTGTTGAGCATATATATATGATATTACTGATAATAAGCTATCCTATTAGATTATTTGTAATAATTTAATTTTAAAATATACTAATTATAAATATTATAAAAAAAGTTGATGAAAAAAAACAAAAATAAATACAAAAATAAAATATCGGTGGTAACCAATATCTTGTAGATGGTTATATGTTTATATATATATAGAATTGCTTCTATAGATATGATATTTAGCTAACTATAGTACAAAAATAGATGAATATATTCATTTGTTTAAGAGTAGTAGTCTTTTTAGTGACCCTCGTTTTCCCTATCTTTTACATGTAAACTCGGCAAGGTTACCTATAAATCTATGAATTAACACTTTAGATACGAATTAGTTTAGAAATGAAACGAAGATTATGCAATTAAACAAAGATTATGTAATTAAATAAAGATTATGTAATCACTAATAATAATATGTGTTTTACCCGTGACAGATTGATGTAATCGAAACGCTGTACGCGAACCTCCTGGAGAGAATAAACAGCAGCAAAGAGTTTGAGATCATCGAACACTCTATGGAACAGTTCCTGATATCCATGATGACTCAGTGTTTCATCATCAATAAATCGGTACGTTAGCAGTGGGAGGTCTGTAGTGTTTGTAGCCTATGAGTCATTCCTCTGAAACACTGCTTTTAATACACCCGTCATGTGCACTATAATTTGAAATAAACAACGTTGCCTTCTGCTAAGCTACTAGTATTAAGTAGTGAGGGAGGGGGAGCGGGAAAAGGAGGAGGGTGAAGGGGAGGAGGAGGGGAAGGCAGGAGGAGGAGGAGGGAGAGGAAAAGGAAGAAGAAAGGGAGGAGGACGAAGGAGAGGAGGAGAGGGTACTATTGCAACATTCACTAGTTTCCTATTTGATTATATTTCCGTTTAAATACCACTAAACGACCTCTAAACGTTAATAATGACCTCTACACAATTTTAACGACATCTACATATGCAATAACAACGTATGCGACCTTTAAACTATAACGACCTCTACAGATATGGACGGTACTCAGCCAGATTATGTCGATCATCGAAGATTACTGTGCGTCTATGCAGACGATTTACTACAAAGACACCGACTATCAGGAGATGGCTGAAGTTAGTGAAGTTATACCTAGGCTACATTAATATAATACCATCACCCATTATTACATCATCTACTATTATCTTTGTTTCCGTACGATTTCTAAGGCTGTGGTTTTAACGATGCACCCATAACGGCTCGCAATGCACGATCAGATTATTATATTTAAATGGAGCATTCTGATTGGATGATCCGTTCATGTGACCAGAGATTCATTAAACCACAGCCTAACGGTGATTCATTGTAGAAAACAGCAGTATTTACAGCATTGTACATCACGTTGCGTAATGTTATAATCATTAATACTGCAACTTACAGACTTTCAAGAAGAAATATCAGACACTGTTCAGGTACCTGACCATCCTGTACAAGACGCAGTCTGCCCCCTACGCTATGAAACTCATTAATAAGATTGCCTTCAACGAATTCTTTGAAATCTAAGGAAATACTCCCTCTTCCTATTAATAAAGTGATTCATTTCTACTATTAGTCTAAAGTTTTTGATATTATTTAACACCACTCTAGTCGCGAGACTTCAACAAGATTATGAATTATACAAATATTATTAAACTTAATGAATACATTTCCACAAGATATATTATATATTATCTGTGGTGCTATTAGGTATTATTATACAACTGAAACACTCATTAGATACGTACGTACAGATACATTATTCACTGCGTTCCTATGATATAATAATGACTTCAGTAGTATATCTAAATATAGTAACACACAATAGTGTGTGTGTGTGATATATCTATTGAATAATCTGGAGGCAGTTTAATATCAGAATCAAACCATTAGTACACTATTATCTATTGTTATTAATAACTTTAGTTATACGATTATTTATATAGTTTATTAAAAACATTACTAAATCAACTACTAGAATATCTTTCACATAAAACACAGATACAACTAATAGATAACATCGAGTAATGTACTTAGTATTATACCTTCTAATATTACCCTACCAGACCTTATGATACCCTACCTGATAGTATGATACCCTACCACATCTTATGATAACATACCATACTATATGAAACTCTGTATAATAGGCTATAAATATTGTATACAATGTGTTTTTATACAATTGTGTTTAATATATAAAATACTATGTGTATGTCACATTTAGCTATTCACATCTATTAAAGATAATAGATCTTGGTATTGAGGTGTTACTAGATCTATATCAGAGTTTATATCCTATGGTTATATATTTTGTTCTAATTGATCATTCTGAGCTGTATTGTTGTATATTATTAAGTGTACGTACAATGTGTTTACATATGCCAAACGATTTGCGAACTGTTAATAACCGTGGATATAAAAGATTTTAGTAGAGAAGCAAGATCATGAAATTAAGAAATAGGAAGAGGATCAAGAGGAGATGAAGATTTTAAAGTGATGATTATTTATATCAACATTAGAAACTGAAAAAAAGAATGACATGAGTTGACGAAAGAATAATTCACATAAGTTAGATCATATGATGTATTTAATACTAACAACTTATTAGATATGGTGGAGTTAATATCGGATAACTAATTGATATAAAAATCAGAAAAAAAAGATTGCAAAGATCCTTATCAGTATGTGTTGGTAAAGTTTAAGGAGAACCATTATTATATAGATAATTATCTATTAATTATAATTAATAAACGAAAATATTATTTTTATTATCATTTCTGCAATTTAATATTTTATCCTGAAATAAACTGGCTTTAGAAGATAGTGATTTCCTATAACTCAATCGAATATTTTTAAATTCACGAACATTTATCTAATTCGGTTCATGTAGATATCTTTTCTCCAGTTTTCATTTCGCCTCTGATGATTACAAAGCATAGATTCTTGTGATGTTTCCTTCGTGGCCATAAGGTGGTTGGATGGTCTATTGAGAACGATCACAATGAACCTCCCCTATATCTACCAGTGCAGTCAATTGCAGTAGTTCAATCCTATCTCGTTATACTGGCTGGTTATATCGCTTACATCATCTCTGCAGGAAATGGTTGTATATTTCACCTTATCTGGATCTACACTAGACTGGTGTATACGTAGGATATATCCTTCTAATACATATGTATCCAGTCACCCAGTAGATAGTTATAGTGCATTCGGATATTTGTTCGGTTGAAAAAGTTCATTTCTCCATTCTACAGTTGTATTATCAGTTAGTCGAAATCTAAGAGATCTTAGTTGAGAACACATTTTATCATAACACAAAAGCCATTACTTTTTTTAGAATTTATTGAATGGAAACAAATAATCGTATTGGTTGAAAGTAGATTGTGTATAAAAAGTGTTTTGTAGTCCATCATATTTAGTTTTGAGTTACGTTTAGTAAAATAATATTTTACAACTTGTGTAATAAAAGTTATGAAACAACTAGTGTTTCCAAAAGTTATAAGTTATATAGTATATTTATCTATCTTCAGTTTAGTAGGTAAGTTGTAAAAAAAAGTAGTTTATGTGTGTGTGTGTGGTGTATGTATAAAATAAAAGTGTAATACGTAATCTGCAGATTTAGCAAATAAACTAAACTTAGCTAAGACTCTCCATGATATTAAAATCTACAATTCTGGTATAGAGTATATCAAATCAAATATATATATTAGTTAATAATATATTAATTAACAATGTATTATATATAATTTATATAATTATGTAAAATATGTCCAGACGATATAACTATTTGGATAACAAATATTATGCGTATTTTTCAATAATATTTTTCATATGAACTAAACCTACCTAAAACACGGAATTACACCAACCTACGAAGTTATATTTAAAAATATTAAAAGTTATTATACTTGTTATAGGATTATACTTGGGGCCTATACTATAGGTCATTAGATCTTACCGAACATATCCGTATTTTTAGAAATGCCGAAAATAGCCTTACTATATGTATGTTATACTAGTTACCTTACATAGTCTACATTTATAAATATATATTTCCGTTTTCGGTATTCCTTGAAAAATAGGGCTGTTTTCTGTAGGAACAATATACATTAGAGTGGGGAAACTATAAAAACCATAGATATTGATAGGGATATATTGTCTATATCTCACTACAAAGATTTTCCGAAGGAAAGATATAACACTTACGCGAAATCGTGTTATTCGAATTTGTATACAAAATACCCCAGTGCCACCTATAGCGGGTTACTTTTAGGAACTATGTGTTGTTTATAATGTAAATTCGTATTTAACTATACACTTTTAAATGTTAAATAGTATGCTTTAAATTAATATTTATATGATGAAAACTAAGTGTTCATTACTAATATATAACAAACAAATATGATAGTATGTATGTTTTATATGCTATAAGTATATATTTAATAAGTAAAAGCTAATTTATATTGCATGTAATTTAATAGAGCAATGACAACATTGTTGTATGCAAACAGAGCCGAACCTACATCTATTTCAGTGATTTCGATACTACTGCTAGCAGCGGCAGGGGATATTACTAAATTACGTTGCATGCACAGGGAGTGTTATATCTTTGCTTCGCACAATCTTTGTTTACTATCTATAAATGTATATGATAACAACCATATATGGTTGTCTATAGACATAAGTGGCGAAGCGATGTATTAATATATAACGTATTTGATAACAAAAAAACACACATTATAATAGTGACTCATAGATTTAGATTACCATAATGGTACTCTAAATCTATGTTGTGAGTCACTATAGGACAGTCCCTGGTAGCACTCCTAGTACTATACTATAGTCCCAGCTAACAGTAAGAGCAGCATAACAGCATATGTTATATCCTCAAATGTTTACATTGTGCTATTATGCTGCCATTATTCTGCTATTAAATGTCTATTATGCTGCTATTAATTTGTAATGCTATTATGCTGCTATTAATTTGTCATGCTATTATGCTGCCATTATGCTAATATTATGCTACTATTAATTTTAAAAGTATATTATGCTGCTATTCTAATAATAGCAGCATAATATACTTTTTAAATTAATAGCAGCATAATATTAGCATAATGGCAGCATAATAGAAGCATAACAGCAGCATAATAGCAATACCTCCTATAACCTCCTATAACCTAAGAGGTTATTGGAGGTCTTGATAATAGCAAGCATAATAGACATTTAATAGCAGCATAATGGCAGCATAATAGCACAATGTAAACATTTTATACTATAACATAATTTGTTATGCTGCTATTATGCTGCCCTTACTGTTAGCTGGGGTATACTAGTGTGACTATTATGCATAGATTTGTATTTTACTAAACTATAAATCTATGCTAGCAATTGCTAAAGTCCTTAAGGACTGTCCGTGATGCTATTATGCATAGATTTAGAGTACCATTTAGTGGTACTCTAAATCTATTATATTATGGCAGGAACCCTAAATTAAGTTCTATTATCAATGTTTGTTTATTCTATTTATCCTTTAGGCCCTTATCCTTTAGGCTTTAGGCTATTTATATGCTATTCTATTAGGCTTTATCCATTTAGGCTATTTATATTTACCCTTCGGATATTTACAATCTTCATCCACATCAATGGCTACCATTACAATTCACATGTTAGTTAAATATATAAATGTCAATAATTACAATTTAAAATGAAATTATTTTATTATAGTTTTTATTATTAATAAATAATTTAATATAAATATATCAATAATATCTATTATAGATAAGATAATATGTACTGTAATATAAATAAATATATTCGTAATTATGAATTTCATAAATAAATAATTGAATTTTGTATAATAACAATTGTATTAATGACATTGTTTAATAATAATTACAATATGTAAATAAATAAATTATAATATTATTAAATATATATTCAATATTTATATATAATTATTATTTTATTTTATTACTTTATGTTATAATTAAATTTGTTATATTTTTAGTTTATTTAATATTTGATTGTCAACTAAATCTACAAATGTATATATAACAATGTTATCTGCTAACATGTTGACATTGTTATTCTTGTTAAGTTATATTAATATAATTTATCATACATTTTATTTTGTGTTAATTTAGTTTTATTTTATAAATACTAGTAGTATACTTGAGTGAGTAGGTAAATACATGTATCTAATAATTCACTGATTATAGTTATTTAAATTGGTGTCCGATCATAACGGACGGGTTGAGTATTTAAATATATATATATTTTAAAAATAATTTGTTTTGAAATCTGAGGATTATTTGGTTTAATTGGTTTAGTTTTTTTATGCTTTGTTTTTAGCTGTATTACATCTCACAGTGAGCCTATAAAACTCAACTCATATTTGTTCGCTCTTATTTACATTAGCAACCCGTCCGACGGCGTCCGTTATGATCGTATACCATTTAAATTATTGTAAAATATTTAAAAAAAATTGTATATTTATAAATATATATATATACATATCATATGTAACATATTATATACGATATTTATAATTAGCAGTGATGAGCAAGATCGACGATCATATAATAAATATATATACATATAATATGTAACATAATATAAAAATATAATGTTTTTCTTCATTAATTATATTTCAAAGAATATTAGTTATCTGACATTGTTATTATATTCATGATATAATGGCTGAACTAATAGAAATATTTCATGGATATATGTAGAGACACATAAGGTTTAACTTATAATAACATTTATATATCTATTTTAAATATAGTATTCATATTCATTAAAACTTTACCTAAAATTAACTTATATTAATTTTTTTGTAATTATTGTAGTTGAAATTTCAAAATCAATATATAATATATTAAAATTATAATATATTTGATTAATTTATTATTGTAAAACCCAGGAACATTACTAAATAGTAAATCACCTTTTAATTTATATGAAATTTATACCGATGCTACTTATAATAGTACATATAGTGATATATAATCATTATGGAGAGATTGCTAGCAAACCTTATGCTAGGATAGAAATATCATCACATTTATTAACTTCTTTTGAATGTGTTAGTACAATGTTTGCATTATTCAATGGCAATGGTGTGAATATTTAATATGTACCCAATATCTTCGTATAATAATTGTTCTCGACTGATACTCTTACAACATATATTAATAACCCGTCATTTATACAGCTATCCTACTAAATACTAAGTACAATACATATTAAGTACTCATTGTCTAAAAACCATTGAATAATAAAGATTTAATATTATAAAATGAATTAAATATATACTTTTCAGAAATAATTATACCCAATTAAATGATATACGCTAAAATAATTATATACAGGTCAACATATGCATATTAAATGTCTTATCTCAGTAAGTTTAAAATAGTCAATTAAATCTATTCTATTATTTACTAAATCTTATTCCCTTTAAATGAGATATAAATAAACCAATCAAAATATCCCTCTTTACATAGGACTGATACTCTACATACCAACCCCATCATTTACCCTAATACTTTACCCACAACCAATATTAATATTATTTGTACAGCTAACCTAAGAAGATAATAAGGTATTCCTAAAGACCAATGAAGAAATGAAAGTTCGCTGTATAATTCATCATGCTTTAATAAAAGGTAATAAAATATGATACATATACAATTATCTACCAATAATATTATTATTGATATTGCATAATGTATTTACAATTGTTAACATTTATTTATAGATGACTTTATAGTCTTAGTATAACACTTAGGAATAATAAGTTTATAAGCTTTAAAAATATATTATATAACAAAACTTGATATTATATCTAAATTGTAAAAATCATTCACAGCTGACTCAATGGAAAATATCAAACAGCTCTTGAATCAAATCGAAGAGAAGGCAAAATATATAGGATTGAAAATCAACTGCGGCGAAACAGAATACATGTTTTTAATCAAAAAGAGGATCACGTATTAACTAACAGTGAAGGTACAACCCTTAAAAAAGTGAAAGACTTTAACTACTTGGGTAGCTTTATCGGATCATCTGCGCACGATATCGATGTGAGAATCGCAAAGGCCTGGGGAGCAATAACCAGCATGACGAAAATATGGAAATCAAAACTATCGGAAAGGCTCAAGAGAAACTTCTTCCGAGCGACCATTGAATCTGTTTTAACATATGGAGCGACAACATGGACACTAAAAAAAGACTTGAAAATGGACTAAATGGATCATACACCAGAATTCTTAGAGCTGTGCTAAACAAATCATGGAAAGAACATCTAACAAACGAGGAATTGTACAAAAGAATCCCAATGGTCACAGAAACTATTCGAAAACAACGTATGCGCTTCGCGGGACATTGTTGGAGAGCAGATAACAAACTGGCAAGCACTGTATTACTCTGGCAACCTCAACACGGTAAACGGTCACGTGGACGACCAGCTAAGACGTATATTGATCAACTGGTTGAAAATACAGAATGCACCTTAGACGAACTTCCAAATGTGATGAACGATAGAGATGGATGGAGAAAACGTGTCAATGAATGCCGAGCAAGCTCGCCTGGTAAGTTAAGGTAAGGTAAAAATCATAAATCTAAAATTCTATAAATTAATTATATAAAATTATAAATATAAATCATAATTATATATATAATACCTAGAAGAGTATACATTATTATAAATATATTATAAAGCTCACGTATCTGGTAATGTGGTTAAATACATGAATTATAACGTAGATATTTATTCAAATATAGATCCTAATATAATATTTTAAAATAAACATTATTAATAACATTATATTAAATAATATATGATATATAATTGAAATATGTAGGTTAATTATTAATATAAATTAGTAATATTGTACAAAAGAGATTTAAATATTAATTAAATATATATATATATATGTATAGTAAAGTAGTGTAAATAACTCATTTCAATGAATAATAATGAAAGGAAGCCTATGAACTTTATTAAATAGGAAATCAGAAGTTGCTTGATCAATGCCACTAATAAGTAAGCGGATGGGATGACTCATGGAGAGATTCTCTGCTAACATTAAACACTATGTTAACAATTATATTCAAGGTAAGTTCAATATTAGTTTAATATAATGCATTGGATTATTTGATTATATTTCTGATGCTATTAATACTACTACTGATATTGTTACTGCTACTACTAATAATATTATTACTATTATTTCATTATAATATATGTGTAGGTATTTATGGGCTGGGTTAATTTATAGTGTGAATTCCTTAATTATTACCCAGACTGGGTAACCTAAAATCATACCCTCACTGGGTACCCACATCTTAATTGTGAATGGAGCCTATTTCTACTTCTACTACTACTACTAATTTTACTACAAATTATCAAATATTTCTATACAAACCTTAATGATTATATATGACTCATCATTATCAACCTTGACAGTTATCTAGTGACCTTGGAGTGACCATACCTATAGGATCAACGTAACCAGCTGATTATCAGGACCAACACAGATGAGAATCAACTGAACACTATCGAGGATTGTATTCTGAAGTCGCTCTTTGAATCTGAAGGCAACATTCGCGATAACAAACAACTCTTCGGTATTCTGAACTATTTCAAGGTCAAATCTAGAGCGTGTAAATTATTATAGATATATTGCGATAATAATATACTACCTTTGTAATTAGGATATCCGATTATGTATTTATCCACTATTTTTATATATACAGTTATTTTAGGTGATAAATCTTTTTATAATATTGGATAATTTCAATAATATTGATTTTAATTTTCATAAACCACTCTATACTTTAATAATAATAAAATGTATTTATATATTAACTTTTTAATCTTATATTTATTATACCCAGTTACATTTTCTATAATTTCAATTTCAATTTAGTACATTTAGTAGTCACATTAATGAGTATCGTATGTATTATTACAACACTGGTGAGTGATCAGTTTACTATTATTGACCTCTATCTCAGGTGACCTCCGCCGGAGTGATCACACGTGAAGCAGATATACTCGAGAAGAAGAAGATAACCACCGTTAGCGAGAAGAACTGAGAGTGGTCGCCACCTGGGGAGCGTTCAGTACTGTGTGATCACCAACATATCCGACGGACATCCGATGTGTATCAGGTATATCATTGCAGAGATCACATTTAGTAGGTCGATTTTCATTATTTTGAATTGTAATGTATGTATTAAAATATTACTTCAAAAATTCGAAAAAATACTTTAATAATAATATATATGATATTTATATATGAATGTATTAGATATCGTGAAAGAAAGATATTGTGGCCGATATTTTATTACATTACAATATAAAATATTATTATTGAATATTATAATTACATAATCTTTATGTATTAATAGAATGTATAGTTCTATATAATGGTTATGAAGTATTACAATTAAATTTATTTTTATATTTATTTTATTATTCAATCTATTTCCCTATCTATAAATTGTTCATATACATTTAGATGACATACTCTACTTTGGCAGTCTTGTCGATCTATCATATTTAATAGCCAACTTACACGCAATGTTTATTATACGCAATTATATTATCATTATCGTAATTCAATTTTCTTTATTTCAAATCTTTTGTATTGATATCAAAGTTTTTAAATATTTTTTTCGGCCACCAGACTCTCCTAAATAATAGGCAAATAATTATATTATTTTTAATAATTTATTATTATTGATATTTTTTTATATTTTGTAAAACCTAAATATTCATAATTTCTAAATTGTAAATAAAATACTTGAATTATAACATATATTATTGTATTAGATTTATAACCAAATAGTAATATTATTTTTAATAACATTTAGTATTGATTATAATATTTTGTTTTTATTTGTCAACAAAATTAATACCATTTTTTAATGACTACATTATTAAATTATATGATATAATTATTAATAAATGCATTCAATTATGATGTAATATATAAATATATAATGACAGGAGGTTTCAGATCTTACATATGCTGTATATTGTTGAAAGTGGACTGTTAAAGGATTATATATTTACTGAATTATTATTATTATTATTATTAACTTATATGTAATATTACATTTATATTTTATTATGAAGTTACAGATATTTAATAAATTATAAAGCCTTCGCATATGTATTTAAACTATTATATTTATAAATTAATGTGTGGTTTAATTTAAAATATAATAAATTTATTATTCTATAAATGTGTTCTTTACTTATACCTAACCTGATTATATAAATTAATTTACATTTAAAATTAAATTATTATTAAAGAAGTTATCTATTAATCTATTAGTCTATAAATGTTTTCTTAGTAACATGATTGAAATAAATTATTTGATATTCTTTTAAATTATTTAAAAACTATAAAGTACTTTATTGAATAATTAATGTCTTCTTCATTTTAAATGTATTATATATATTGACCACTGTACTGTACACTTCAGTTTTTTATATTTTATTTCTATATATTCTTTGGAAATTTAATAATACTCGGTTTAGACATTATATTAATTATATAACTAACTTTCAGATATATTGTATACACCTATTTTAAAAGTATTATAATCAAATAAGGTACTGGAGACTTAAATTATGCACAAATATTATAAATATGTATAAATTATACTATTGTATACCTTTCTGATTAAACAACCCTTCTAATATTTTATATTATAAATTGAATATTGATTAAATATATTTATATATATATTAAAATATTTATGAAATACGAGATATAAATATAATTATATTACATATTGAGTAAAATAAAGAAAATATAAAAAGTTAAACTTTAATTCTAAATCTATCCACTCGTGATAAATTTGTATTTTTCTAAATCTTACATTATTGTTGTTTAATTTAATGTTCAAACCCAACTTATAAATATTTATCTAGATTATTAAACAACCATGTTAAAGGTCTACACTAATATCATCTATCCACATCTAAAGATTTATTTTGTGATATTTTAACTTCTATTTTTATTTCAATATTAATATCAACATAATCAATGTCTTATAAAATACTTTTTATAAGTAGTTGAAATTTACAACTAATATATATTTTCTATTCTAACTAGATAACGTATACTTTACATAATCTGATTTCTATGCAATATGCTTAGTTTTGTAATATATCTGGAAATCCCACAAAATAACTGAGTTATAATATTAAGATAAATTATTTAATTATTTTTTGTTGACATCTAGTTTTATTTTTTCTTAATTTACATATATTTGAGGTCTCTGTTTTATATTTGTATAGGTCTCTACTAATAGTTTATAGTTAAACAATCTACATCTGAATATTAGTAATGTAATTATGAAATCTATCATCAGCATATCATAGTTGAATGTGAGATAAGTTATCACTGGTTAGTCAAGTTGAAAAATTACTACTTCAGTATCTCAATGCTATTTCTAAGCATAAATAAGTAGAGTAGGTCAATTTGAGGGATTCTTAATATAGTTCTGAAATACTTATCTAGTAGATTTGTAATATTAATAGTATATTAAGTATTTGACTAATACAAATATAGAAATAATATTAGTACAAAGATAATATATAGTGAAAAAGTAATATTAAATTTAAATAATAATGTTAATGTATGAAACTAGATATATTTATTATATATTGATTTTAGAAATAATTTAATAATGTTAAAATTAAGAAAATATACATATATATATAAAGGTTTGAATAGTGTAGTTGGAGTATTATTCTAAAATTACAAGCGGGGGTAGGGATAGAATAGGCGAGAGAGGAATACTTACACGAAGGTGGCTAATTAGATAGAATTTCTTGCTGTCCACTAACTTCTCTGTCAGTTATTCAGAGCGTTTGATTGGTCGATGGGATCAGCACAACAATGCCTCCCATGCGTATATTTCAACATCTCGTCATTGAACACTTCCAGTGGGACTGCTACCCTCCTCCTTCTCCTCATACGAGCATCTCCTAGAGCAAGAGAAAGAGTGTTATTGTTGTCAGATGTACAGAAGGACAGTAAACTGTTATATCCACTTGTACAACTGTCCATGTTACTCAAATCACTTCCTAAGCTATGTTTTTATCAGATTTTAATACGATAACCTCTTCTTAATATAAATATTTAATATTATGTGTATGATGTATTTTGTTACATCCAACTAAAGGCAACATTTCATATAGTTCAACCTTAGGCAGCTAAGTTAGTTATTATAAGTCAAATTATTATATTATTAAAAGCCTAATCTTGATTTGATTATACTTTGCATATAAATTCACGATTATATGATATAAACATGCAAGTTACACACAATATAATTCAGAGATTCATTCTATATATTAAACTATAGTCAATTACTCCGATATTATATTGATATCATTATCACCATCTATAGTTTCACTATTAATAGCATGAAATTTAAAAAATTAAAATGTTATAATAATTAATAAAAATATCATAAATAATGTACTTTATTCAATTTTACGTAATTTTAATATATGTATCATCAGGGTTGGCCGAGATTGGGTTTTTGGGTTTAAACCTTTTGATATTTTTGGTATTTTTGTGGTTTTTCGATATTTTATATTAATAAATTATACATTTAATAATTTTAATTCTAATAGATATAAATATAATATATATATATTACATTATGTAACTAATTCTAGATTTTAAGAAAATATATAAATAATGTTATAAAATTTATATAATATTAAAATATGAATATAATAAATATTATTACCTCCCTTGTATTACTATTAAAATCAAATTCAATAGAATAAATATAATATTTTTCATGGCATTTTAATTCAATAGAACACAATTAAAATTCAAAAAAAATATAATTTCATAGAAATTTATTCAATAAAAAAAATATTTTATTACAATTCTATAGAATAAAATTACATACAAAATAACACAATAGAAAATATTAAAAAATTAACCTTATACAAATGGTAAAAAGGTATTTTTATGATTTTTATATCACTGTTTTTATATATTAAATTAATATACTTCATTTTTGTATATTATACAATAAATTAATAATAAACTATACTTTTATCAATTTGTATAATAAACTATACTTTTATTAATAATTTTATACCTTTTAATTTTTTATGAAAAACCACAAAAACCTTAGTAAAACACCAAAAACCACAGTAAAACCCAAAAACCGTGTAACACAGTGTGTATATGTATGATAATGAGATTTTTTTTATATTGACGCTATTATGATGAACTTTGCATCACTAGATAGCTTATTAAATTCCATAATAGAATGAATATTTTAGTTTTTTCAAATTTTTATTAAAAAAATGTATGATCACAAATTTTCAAATATTATGCACTAATAAAAAAGTAGGCATTATTTATGATTTGCTTTCATCCTCTATATTAATATTCTGTCTATAAAAGTTTGTGAATTAGTAGTTTATCCCTTAGATGTATGTGAATTAATTATATACTTATGAGTATAAGTATATATTGTATTGAACCATAATTAACAAGGAAATAATAAAATAATTTAATTTAAAGTTAAGAAATAATAATTATTATATGAGAAAAACGTTTTTATAGTGAATTATACTTACTAATAATGTGTATGTATCATGTTTACCTATTTGTGTGTATTATATTATAACTTATATAAATTATAAGTGATGTAATGTTGTTAATTACTGATATTTTCGAAATAATCAAATTAATATTATTTAATAAATAAAATTGATTTATTTGTATATTTGAAAATACTTATCCTCATTTGATTGGTTGTTTTGAAAAAAGTGACGAATGTGATTGGTTGCATATAGGTGAATATTTAATTAACCTGTGATAAAGTACAATGAAGGACATGTGTCCTTTATATAGCGGTATACAATTTTTATTTACTATTTAAATCAGATCAACTCAAGTAAGTAAACTAAAATAATACCATATCAAAAATAAATATATTTATTTAATACTATTTTCTAAATTGTATTGAATATGATTTATATTTACATAAATTTGTAACTACAATTTGAATTCATAAACACTACGTTTCATTTTAAAAATCATTTTAAAAATTATTATAAAATGTTAAACGCTCGGTAAATGTGCGATTAGACCGTTCAATATAAACAAACAAAAATTAGCATAATGATTATATGATTTATTATCAAATATTTATTCAATAAATTAGTGAATATACATGTTATTAGAGATAGTTCAACTATTAGTAGAAATGACCGTAATATACATGTTATCAGTAAATATAAGTTAAATAATAATCCAAATATAATACGTATATTCAAGTATAACTAAACCATTATTTTTATAATTTCACTATATATTATAAAATAAAAATCGAAATGACCGATGGACCAATAGTTCCGACAGTAGAAATGACCGTAATATACATGTTATAAGTAAATATAAATTAAATAAGAATCCAAATATAATACGTATATTCAAGTATAACTAAACCATTATTTTTATAATTTCACTATATATTATAAAATAAAAATCGAAATGACCGGTGGACCAATAGTTCTGACATTATAAATGACCGGAGAAATGACCCCAACACGGTCATATAATGTCCGTGAAAATGACCGTAAATTCGACTGGTGGACCAATAGTTCGGTTGATCCACTATTAGTTGGTGTCCGATCATAACGGTAAGTTAAACGGACGGGTTGAGAATGTAAATAGCAGCGTATGGCAAAACACCTGTTATATATAAAATATTTAGTATATATATATATTTGCGGATTGATATTTTTGGATTGTTTGATTTCTTTGGTTTAGTTTTATTAAAATTTCATAATACAAAGAAATTAATTGTAAGTTAAAAGTCACTTTTTAGTTAAATTACCATGTTAAACTTCTAAGAATTGTTGCACCCACTAGAATGGTAAACAAATAATACAATTTTTTTGACTTATTATTATACTGTATAGAAGGCGTTCTGATTTAGCCAATATTTGCGGACCCACATTCAGATGAATGATTACTCTTAGCGTGCGAATAATTATAATTTAAAAGATATGTTTATATCGTTCATTAATGCATACAGCTAGTGATAAATTATATACAACATAAACTCGCATAGAGTATAACTCATCTGTTATATTCAAAGTTCTGAAATTTGTGACAAAATATCTGTTTTTTCCAGGCAAAAATGGAAAAAATCTATCTCTTCCATATACTTTTATTGTAAAAACCGCTTAAAAATACAAAAACCTCAACAAAATGGCAAAAACCTCATTACAAATAATTCTATTTCATTTATAGAATAAAACTATTAATATTATATATGAAGAATACATTTATTAAAATAAATAGAAACAGTATGTATATATACTATATATGAAGAATACATATATACATTAGAATTACCTTATAAATTCATAAATGTATTGTTCGTATATTATTATTAATTTATATTATTAACATATACTCAATTATTATAACTTCAAACCAAATTTATTAATTGTAAATATATAAAAATTATATATTTATATAATAATAATAATAATAAATATTTATTAGAAGAAAGTTGTACATTTTTTTTCGTATGAAGTATTTAAATTAATTATATTTTTATTTCCTCTAAAGGGCTTCAGATAAAGATCAATATCTTTTCTATGCTGTCGTCCGAGTATTATATGTCGGATGTACGTGATGTATCGTTAACTCCCCGATCGCGATCCGAAGACCGCGATTATAAATAGTATTTATTAAATACATAATTTATTCAGCAAACCAGATTTTATAATTTTTTATAGATTTCAAAATAAAATTAATTTCTATAGATAATCTAAAAAATAAAATACTGTAAATAAAATGTTGTTTTCTGGAATATTGTTTTTAATACTTCTTTATTAATAACAAAGATTTTGAGAAGCAAAGATGGTTCACTCCCTAACTAAGCTATGTAATTATTTTAATATAGTTCTTTTACCAACCACTAGATGGATACACATGTATTATTTGTGTTATATTTAATATTATTAATTCATAAAGTAATTAATCTAATTATCAGACTAATATACTTTTAATATATATGTGAATTATATTTTAAAAAATATATTTTAAAATTACGACATTTGCACTGCATTGAAAGTTTACATGTAAATAAAAATGACTGAATTGATCTACTTTTGACCTATATAAATTCGTTAACATTTTTATGAATTCACTTTTGATATCTCCAAATAATATTTTTGCGGAACACATACTTTTCGAATTATATCGAATTTTTATACATATCTTAATTTAAGATTATATTAGGGTATTATTTTTCGAATTTACATGTAACAGATACGAATCCAAAAATAGATTTTAGTTCTTTCACCCGTCGCATTTGCGCTAGTGTCGTTTTTATTTCAGTAAATCGGTCGAGTGAACCATCTTTACTTCGGAAAATCTTTGTTAATAAAGATTCAGAGATGTATGATAACAAAGAAATTGTATTTATAAATAATAATATAATAGATATAAATAATTCTTATTGAATAACATTATTCAGAATAATATTTATGAGATCAAAGACATTTAATTTATTTAAAAAATATGCATAATTTGTGTTATTTAAAATGATTCAGTATTATCTATATATTGTATACAATATAATATAATAAATAAGTTATATTTTTAATTTTAATAAATGTAATTAATTTAATTTTATAGCTTTGACAAAGGGGTTTCACACCAACTCTAATGCAATTATTAACTCTACTTATTAGAGGTTAAAGTTAAACTCTAATATTTAGATCCAATATTTAAAATAAAATAAATGCTTATCTGTAAAAGAGGTTTCACACCTACTCGAACACAATTATTAACTCTAATAATTAGGTGTAAAACCCTTTTTACGGAGATTTAAATAATATAGTTAAACTTTAACCTCGTTAATAATTAGAGTTAATAATTGTGATCGAGTTGGTGTGAAACCCCTTTTAGATATAAGATACATATTTATTTTTAAGATATTAATAAGAATTTATTCAAACCAAGGTTTAATCCACTTTTGGTTTAAACCGTTTAACACTGGTTATATTTAACCACATATATAATATATATATATATATACATTAGTGTATGCTGTATATAAGTTATCAATAGCTGTATGCATTAATGTAAGAATATAAACATATACTCTTTATTTAAAAACTGCCACCGCAAATGACTACCAACTCAATTTATGGAAAATTTTGAATACTGTATCCAACTCTTTCAGTAACCAATATATTATTATTATTATTATCAGATTTAGGTTTACACCAGGGTTTTTGTAGAAGCTAAAGCTTATCGAGACAATTACCCTTAATTTTAAAGCAAGTCCAAAAAAACTATATAAATAAAATATTATAAAATATTAGATGACTTCCTGTTTAAATAGATACAATACAATGAATAAAATAGAAAAATAATATAAATTGTTTGAACTTGCCATAAAATTATGAAATCATCATTTAATTATTTATAAATAAATAACTAAAATAAATAATAAGTACTATAAAATAATACACGTGTATTAAACAGTAGTACTAAACAAAAATATAGATGTATTAGTATAAATGAAGTAAAACTGAATAAAACATAACAAAAAGTATATTCAGAAAGATGGTAAGAACTGTATGTAACATTTTTATTTGTATATTTTTTTTTATTTTATCATTTTTTTTTTTTTTTCTCATAAATTTATTTCAGTAAATAAGTTTTAGAAATTTTTTAGTAATACTTTGGAATAATGTAATGAATGTAAAATATTTTTTAAACTAAAATGTTAGTTTTAATTAAAAAATTTTATATAAATGTCAATAAAGAGAAATAAAACAAAGAAGTATAATCAAATATAAAAGAAAAAAGATTCAATACAAAATGTTTATGTAATTAAAAATAAAGTCAAATAATATTATTAGTCAGAGGAAAATAAAAAATACTAAAAAAAAAAAGAAATACTAAAAGGTTTTTTTTAATTTTATTATTTTTATATAAACGTCAATACAAAAAAAAAAAGAAAGAAAGTATATTAAAATATAAAATGCAAAAGTTCAGTAAAATAATATTATTAATATCGGGGAAATAAAATATTGTAAAATAAAACACTCAAAAGTATTAATTTTTTTTAAATTTTGACATAAACGTCAATAAATTAAAATAAGAATAAAATGTGGTTCTTAGTATAAAATACAATATTAGATAAAAGTCATGATAAAAGATTTAAAATTAGAAAAATGATATATACATAGACATATTTATTTAATGAATACTATAATATATATTATATTATAATAATATTAACTATTGATTGATTTTTAAATTAAGAAAATATATAGTTGAAAATATAAATTTTAAATATTTGCCAACGATAATGTTAATAGAAATAAATAAAGAATAATACAAAATAAAGAATATAAAACGTTTTACAGTTACAATAAACGAAAAATAATTGAAAATAGAAATAAATGTGTTTCTACTTATAATTAAATAGTCTTTTTGAAACTATATTAATCTTCTATGTACATATAATATTCAAATTTTAATCAAGAAATTTCTAATATATTTTGTTAGAAATGTAATTTGTAAATTTAAAATAATACAATAATACAATATAATAAAACAGTTTAACTTTAAACAAATAATATCTATTGCGTCTAATTATGATTATAGAGTATTCCGAAACTATATCGAGCTTCTATATACGTATAATAATCAAATTAATATATTATATAAACGATAAATAACATATTACAAATTATGAAATACATTTACATAGCAACATATAAATATTCTCACGGTATTTGTTTAATAATGTTAAATAATGAATATATAGGCCACTCCTATACATTTACAACTGCAAATTTTAATGCGATCCCTTATTCCATCGTTACTTCAAACTTAATATGAAAATAGTAAAATATTGTTTTTATAAATTAATATCAACAATATTTTTGTATCCATAACAATTATATTTTATTTCATTTATTTTTCCATATATTAGAATTAATATTATAAGAATATAATATTGATTTATGAAATTAATTAATTTAATTGTCTATTAACAAATATTTTGCAAAGCAAAGATATAAAAAATAACACCCAATATATATGCAATGTAATTAATAACTACTATCTGCCACTGCTAGCATCAGGGTTCGAATGATTTAAATCAATATTTCTCAAAGTATATTATATCATTATTAGATCATGATTTTTATAATATAATAATTATATTCATGATGGCCTAGATTCATAGGAGGCTATGTTATATCATTAATATTTAAGTAAATGAGAATTATATATATATACCATCGATATAAAGAAAGTGGATAAGCAATTGACACACGCAATGCATGTAAAAGATATACACGTGAATGACACTTTTATCGATAAATTAACAAAATGGTATCAGTGATTTTGATTGGATATTAGTCATATTATATATGTCAAATATTAAAACAGTAGACTTTTCGTCGAAATAGATTAAAGTGACTTCTATCTATATCAATGGATTTAAATTATAAATATCAATAAAATCAATAAAATAGTATTATATCTTCAATTGAAATACACAAAATTACGAGGAATGTTGATATTATGTATTTTAAATATATAATTTTATTTTTAGTATAGATAGTACATTAAAATTGGTAGTAATTATCATTATATATATGTATAAATAAATATTATTATAAATAAAAAGTAGTGGGCCAGATAGTGGGTTTCGACTGCAGCGCCCATAGCGGATAGTGCCATACACTACATTCAATTGCTTATCCACTTTCTTTATATCAATGATATATACATGTATATATATATCATAATTTATGATTCATAAACATTAAAGGAAAAATATATAATGTTAAATAAATAAGAATTATGTATACCATAGACATTATTGGAGAAAGATATTATTTTATTTTTTTCTATATAAAATCCAAAAAATTATTTTATATACTTTATTTTTATGTTTTATAAACATCAAAGGAAAATTTATAATTACTTTTATATTATATAAATTCAATTTATAATTGAAATATTGTTAATTGAATATACATATTATATGTGTATAATATATTATATAAATAAGAAACTGTGTTTTTGTAGTCATTCCTAAATCTGATTTGTAACTTAGTAGTTGTATTAACATGTCTGGTAGAAAACAAGATTCGATTTTGCTATATTTTGAAAGAACTAATTCTAGCACTGGAGTTAAAGTAATTAAACATCTATTTATTAAATTATTTTACAATTTAAATATTATCTGCATTTTTTTCGAACCCCGACTATCAGTAGTATCGAATCACTGAAATAGATTTAGGTTCGACGCCATTTCCTTACAACAATGTTTTCATTGCTCTATTAAATTACATGCAATATAAATTAGCTTTTACTGCATTTATAGCATTTTAAATCTACATAACATATTTCTTTGTTATATATTAGCAATGAACACTTTGCTTTCCTCATATAAATTATAATTTAAAGCATATTATTTTACATTTAAAAAGTGTATAGTTTGATATAAATTTACATTATAAATAACACATAGTTACTAAAATTAACCCAATATAGGTGGCGATGTAGGTGTTTTGTATACAAAATCAAAGTACACGATTTAGTGTTTCAAGTGAAATTAAAATGAAATATGTTTTCTATTAATATTACTTGTCGTATATTTATTAATAAGCATATATATGAATGCATAGGTGTGTGTTTGATAGTGTGCATGCATGTGTTTATGTATATGTATGTGTATGTGTGTGTTTGATAGTGTTCACTAAATACTATTCAGTGAATATACATGTCTATGTATATATATTTATATTTATATATATATATTCATAGATCATAATATTTTAATTATAATACCACATCACATAGATTTGAAAAAAAAAGAAATATAATACATTTGCTGAAATTACTTCGGAGTATACTTTATATGTAAATATTACTAAATGAGGTTCGCATTGTAAAATTGTTTTTTTTTCTATATTAGCTTTAACTCTACGTAATATTTATATATTTAGTACGTCGAAACTGATCAGATACAAAAAGGGAAAAGTTATGAGTTCTTCAAATACTTCAGTAAATACGTTTAAGGATCCGAAATTGTCAGATGCCCGCCAAGAAGAAATAACTAGATCAATCGGTTATTACGAATATATAGTTATAGGTATAATTAACTATGTGTATATGCTTAGTATTATATTATCATATATCTTACATTTAATCAATTCTATTGTATCACAGCGAAATTCATAGAATATGATATGGAGCCTATATCAATTGTAGAAAGTAAAAGCTTTATACAACTTATGAAGGCACTTAATAATAACTTTGAGGTTCCTTCAGTCGTCCGTATAACAACAATGCTTAACGACATTTATAAAGAAAAGGTAACTAAATTGAAGAATGAATTAAGTAACTGTGATTGTGTCTCATTGACAACGGATTTATGGTCATCATGGGAAGAAACCCAGTTTGTTACAATCAGTGTCCACTATATTAAAGATTACAAACTACATTCATATGTCTTGCAGACTATGTCAAACTATGTTAGTATACTTTATAATTATCATTACATTATTATCTTATCTATTATTAATCAATTATAATTATTTTATTAATATATTATTTTAATTTATAACATTATCTTAATTTAAAATATATTTTCATAGGAATTTGATACTAGCGATGATCTTATACTGTTGTTAAATGAAACCATGCAAAATTGGAATTTACCAAAGATAATCATGCCAACGGTAAAAATAATAGTATCATTTAACGTTATCTTATCTAATGCATGTATATAATATTAATGAAATAACTATAGTTATATTAATATAATTTTATAATATTTTATATAGTTAACAACTGATAATTCGCAAGACATCACAAAATGTGCAAAGATGGCGAGGGAGAATGGCGATATTAGAATACATATCGGCTGCTTTGCCCACGTTTTAAACACAACTGTTCTCGGAGTCTTTGAAGTATGTACAATATTCTATATTTGAAAATAATTCTTTGTTATTTTAAATATTGTTTATTTGTAATTAAATCTTTAGAATAATTTATTCGATGGTCCCCTAAAAAAAGTGCGAGAATTGGGTAACATAATTAACTGTTCTGAAAAACTCACGGATATATTGAGACAATCTCAGGATAAAGATTCTCTAAAGCTAATAAATGACATCAATACGAGGTATGTTATTGCTTATATAATACTAGATTATAGATATAATTAATTTTTGATAAATAAAAGTAATATTAAAAATGTGTTGATTATATTATATAGCTAAATATATCTATAGATGGAACTCAACATATGATATGTTGGAAAGATATATTAAACTAACAAATAATATTTCCTTATGCTTTTCCGAAACACATCGTGATTTGATGCTTTCTGGTGATGAGTTAATTTTATTAACGTATCTAATAAATCTACTGAAGCCATTCAAATTGATCGCAAAGGTTTACATTATGTAGTTAATATATTTTAAAATTATAATAAATTTATTAATAAAATGATGAATTGATTATGATGATAGATATTATATAATGTTATATATAACAGATAATATGCTCCAATAAAGTGTCATCTTCGCTGATAATTCCATTTACGAATAAGATTATGCATTTATTAAATAAAGAAGATAATGAGGAATTCAAGATTATAAGAGAATTAATGAAAACAACAATTACATCAACGTTATTACATGATATTATTTAAGGATATTTATTGAGGATTGAGCAATTTTAAATTTTAATTGTTATTTTAAAATAACATTATTTATCATATTACAATATTAATATTATTTTTAAATATATATATTTAATTTATATAAAATTGTAGGAATAATGATAAAGAAACATTATCTTTTTTACAAGTATCAACTTTTCTTGATCCTAGATTTATTAATAGTGAATTTAATCAATATGAAGTTCAGAAAATTAAAGAAAATATTTATAATGACAATGTTAGCATTTCAAATTAATAATGTATTAAATTTTATTCTATAATTATATTATAATTTTAAATTTAATTATATTTTTGAATATATAATAGTATAATATAAAAAAGCTTCCTGAAATTGAAGAAATTCAATCAGAACAAAAATTATCAGATTTTGAGGTATTATTTGGGATAACAAAAAAGAAAAGGAAAGTACATGATGTTAGTATTTAAATTGTACCTAAAGTGTTCACTAATAAGAATAAAAGTAACCTTAATTTTGATTAAATAATTATTTTATAGTTAATAGAAGAATTGAATTTATACGAAAAAGAAGATGGCATAGACTTTAATGAATGCGTTCTACAATGGTGGAAAGATTCACCATACGATCTGCTTAAAACAATAGCTCTTACGTATTGTGTTGTACCGGCTACTGTAGCTAGCGAGAGGGAGTTAGCCTCAGCCGGTGATATCATATCAGATAATAGAAACCTGCTGAATCCTGACAATTTAAATATGATGATATTTTTACATGAAAATAAAAGTTTATGAACAAAATTAAATTACTTTATTTAAATAGTTTATTGTACATTAGATTACATATATTTCATAATTTTAATATGTAAATTAGGTATGATGGTATTTTATTTATTTGATTTTGATATTAATCGATATTTATATTATCTTATTATTTGTATCAACAGTTATTTTGATAACTGATATATACTAAAACAATAATTCTGGTAAATGACACTAAAATTACATAAATCTTATGAAAATTTATCCTGATGCTTCAGGTAACCGAAACTGTGACTATAAATTAAATTAACTTATTTGTTTAGAATATTTGTATTTATTAAGTAATAATTAACCATCTTTTCCAGACGTAAATCTTCCTTAAGGTATATACATATTATTTATTACATAATAATAACATAATTACATAATACATAACGTATATAAAATGATAAGGTAAATAATGAAAATAAAATATGTCTTAGAAAGTTAAAGTTAATGAATTTAAAGTTCAGATATTTAATATCTATGTTTCCATGTGCATTAAAGTTGTTGTGTCGAGACTCATGCTATATTTAGTTTGGTATGCTGTTGTATACACATATATATATATATATGGATATCATACATTCTATAAATAGATATAATGTCACCTTTGTAAGATGTAGATGTTGAGCTCACAAGTCTGTGGGACAGTATACGTGTATGAGAGGACATGAGATGTTTAATGTGATACGTGTTGTTATAAGCAGCTGTCTACTGGAGTTATTGTTAAGAGAGTGAGAGAGATCATCAAATTGACTTACATACACTAACTATAATGTACTATAATAACAACATACTATCCTGTCTATATCCTTTCTAATATTGTATCCTATTTAATAATATTTGATGATTACTATATATTAATTAATTATAAAATTATTATTTATTCTTTAGCAATATTAAAATGTGGGAAGATCTATTTCTCTCTCTCATAGTGAACATATGTGAAGATTACTGATAAGATATAAAAATAATATCAGAGATAAGAAACGAAGATATTACTGATAATATATAAAAATAATATCGTAGATAAGAGATAATGAAGATATTACTGATAAGAGATGTAGAAAGCTGATGAGAAGTGATTATTAGTGTGAATAATATAAAACCACACTACATCTACTATTGTTCTACCTCAACATCACATCCTTATACTTATGTAGTTATGTTCTAGCTCATTTCCATATAGAACTAGCCTACTGATTAATTTTTATTTTCAACATCTAAAGAAAGCATCAATCCTTTCTCGAGTACTATTTAAAAGTATGTAAACAGATATACCACGTGCAATGCATGTCGTACATTTTAATATACCACATATATTCTATCGTAAAATAACTGGAAAATAAAGAAAAATTAATAATGATAAATCAAAAGAGATGTACAGGTTTCCCCCTGAGACCAATCTTTGGATTGATTTATTAAATCTCATGAGATTGGATGGATCTAATAGAAGGTGGGAGTGTCTTGGAGATATATTTGGTCAAATAAACCTATGGTCCGAGTATTCATTTTTGAGGAACGAATAATAGATGTAGAGAAGAAGCATGGTTTCTAAGAGATGGGCGAGTAGATCATAAGTCTTCAGAAGCGAACATATAGGAAGGAAAAGTCGAATAATATATTGAGAATAGATAGTATTCAATAAGAGGAGCATTTATGTAATGGGAAACGATGATGTAAGCTTTGGAATTTGGAAGTAGAAGAATGTTATGGTACTTGAACTTTATCATGATGGAGTTTATCTTATTAGTAACTATTTCGTAGAAAAGCCATCCTAATTGTAATAGAGAAATTTAGTCAGGTTGGAATAACGCAGGTTGGGGGGGGGGGGGGAATAACAACTTATATAATGGAATTTATCAGATATTTGAATGTATAATATTAATTTTATACTCATTTAACATAACCTACCTACACATTTATTATGAGGTGTATTTTCTATATTCTAAATTAAAATAAATAAATTTAAAAGAAGAAAATCTTAAATAGTTATATATACTAAGTTAAGAGGTAGGATGAGAAAGAACAAAATAAGCTTACACATTACATCGCTTTAAATGCCCTTTAATGCATGTTAACACTTATTAAATGTTTAACTTTAGAATCTCTAGATTATATTATTAGTAAACTGTACCAATTAATTGGAATTCAAAATTCATTTAATTGGAATTTAGAATTCTAGCTTATATGTATATATACTTCAGATACATGATCATCATCATGATGATGGATTAAAGTAATGTATATACGGATCGTATTCATTAGTTTGGATTATTAATATTTCTATTTTAATAAATTATAACAATTATTTATATTAATATTTTTAAATAATAGACTGCTAATTGAAAAACTTTTAAAACTCCACTAAATTCGTGTACATTCTAAGCAAGGATATGCATTTTCTGTAAAATTATTCATTATTAAAAACATTTCCTTTTCTACAGTTGAATCAATAACTCCTATAACCTTGGTTGAATCAAGACCTCCTATAACCTCGAGGTTATAGGAGGTCTTGGTTGAATGCATTGATTACCATATAGTTATGGTACTCTAAATCTATGGTTGATTGCTTATTTTATATTTTCGGTTAAAAATGTATTATAATCTTTGATATAAATTTGAATTTTGTTATTTTTTCATTATTATTTATTATTTTAAATAATCCACTTTAATATAATATATTTATCATAAACTTTCACTACAATGGCCACAAACTCTGTTAAAGCTGGATTTAGATGATCATTTATGGACTGTGTCAACTATTCGAGAAACGACACATTTCCATACCATAGATTTCCAATAGATGAAGAACGGTTTGTTAATATAGTAACTATAATAGTTATTATAATTATTATAATAATTATATTAAATATATAAAATTATAAAATCATTTTAAAAATGAATACTTAATAATTATTATTATAATAAAATAGTATTATTATTATAATAATTATAATAAGGATCAAATGAACTTTACGATCAACGGACAAATTCGGCGGCCATTGATGTCCGTCGATCGTAAAGTGAATTTGATTGTATTGTAGTTTAGCATATAAGATAATCTTAAAGATTAACTTTTCGATCGGCGGACATAATAATTATGATAATTATTTTTATTTGAAACTTTTTTTAAAAATTACTTATAATTAATTATATATTGTAGAGACTATTTTATAATCGTAATTCTATGTGCACATGGTGCACCATAGTATGCTATGTAAATATTTTATAATTTGTTATATACTCTTTATTGGAAAATTTAAATTAATAATAAGGTCGATATTTGAAAACATTATCTTAAGTCTGTGTTCTGTTAACTGATTCTAGAGTAGTTTTTAACAATGATTTCAAATATGTAATTAGTTTTTTCAGATCAGATAAAGTTTTTTTATTATTTAACTTTGACAATTTGTGAACATATTGTTATCGATTATTGTGTGTATTATTATTATTTCATATGCGTAGATTGCCATCCGCATCTATCCACGTGATACCAGCGTACGCACGACTAGTGCCTGGTATCACACACGCGCATTCCTGCGTGGCCGTCTCGCATAATCGCACTTCGCGCAGACGGCTGCTTATATATAGCGGACCGCCGCTATATATCATTATGAGAAATAAAGCCATCAATAATCACCTAAGCCTTGACGCTCTATACAACAATGTACATAATGATAACTATATAACACATATCACAAATATAGGACAAATAAAGAAAATTAATGTAATGAATTTTAATAATATTTGGTATATTTGAATGTATAATGATTCAAAATAATAATGTACATAGTTAATAATATAATAATCATTGATTAAAAGATTATTTCAATGATTTGGTTCTATTTTAATTATTTTATATTCCATTTTAGACTCGAACAGTAATCATCTAGGATGTTAATTGTTACGTTTCCTTGATATCTATATTCCATTTTCAAAATATCCTGATTAAAGCACTCTTCTTGTTATTCACTATAGTCAACAAAGTTATCAGGAAAATAGTTTAGATGTGCACTGATAAAATGAATCTTTATGGACATACAAGTTCAGATATCTATAAAATGTAGAAGCAATTCTTCCATGATATTTACATATTCTGTACATCTATGATCTTTGAGCAAATGTTTAATAATTAACATTAATGCTAGTCAGCTCTTAATTTAATTTCTCTCGTACATAAATCAAAAATAGTGTTGCTCATTAACTTTCTATGTGTTGGTCCATTATAAATTACATCCTATAATTAAGGATAAGTTAACTTAGTTTCAATGATATGTGAAAATATTTGTTGTAAATGAGTAAAATCATGCCATCCTTATCCATTGATTTTACAAAATTCTTCATTAATCTAAGTTTAATGTGTAATGGAGGTAATATGATATAATTAATGGATATATAGCATGTCTGTATTAATAAGCAATTGTTACTTAGCCTTGTATGAACCAGGCTAAAATAAATTTAAAAAATGCTCTTAAATGACAAATCACATTATGTACAAATTGTACAGTATAATATTTATCATAGGCTCGACCATATATAAAATCATATCTCTATCAAATCTATTATAACAAAGTTTTTTCTCAATATTTGTAAATTCACTATAGATATTCTAAAATTTTAACTAAATATACAATCAAACTAAACATATGTTTACATCATACTAAAAACTAATTTAAAAAAAAATTCCTATATCTTTTTATACACTAATATATTAATGGAAAAAATATAATATTTCATTGAAATATTATATTTTTGAAAAAACCGAAAACACCAAATAAAAGGATAAAAACCCAAAAAAACGGGTTTAAGGGTTTTAAAATATTGAAAAAACGGCCAACCCTGATAAAAATATTAAATAACACTTATATATACGTTATTATATTCAATATACTTACTGTATATTACATTGGGATAGATATTTATAAAGAGATATATATAAAAATATTATATTAAATAAAGATTTTATAAATAAATACATACATTGCGTAAATACATACATATATATATATATATATATATACATAAGTGTCTAATCGTGATGCTGCAGTGTATATCTGCTAGCGAAACCCCTAAAGTTTATGATCGTTATGCTGCAGTGTATATCTGGTATAGAGCCTTTCGTTTCGATACTGTAATGCGTACACACGTGCTTTCATGTAAAACTAAATACTACCCATCTATATAACGTAGTAAGAGATAACATTGATTGATAATATATTAAATATTAATATTATGATATATTTCTAACTACCGTTAAACGAAAACAGGGTTTTGGTTTTGTTACGTCTATAATAAATTGTAAAACCATCTTCATACTTTCTGACATACACTCTTCCTGCTAAAATAATCTACTTTACCACATTTATATATATATATTATATGAGGTGTGTACTTTATTTATATTTAGGTATATGCAAACTGAGTAATACTATATACTCACTATTACATAATATAGATGCAAGATATGGGCCATTAATTCCAGAAAGCAAACTCTCCTGGATATCATTAAATTGCGAGGTGTTAAATGACTCAGAGAAATACGTGTTTGCGGAAGACATTTCGAAGACAATATGTACAATAACTCGTCAAGGTAAATTTAATATATTACAATTTTAAATTTTACGATTACTAAATATTAAAATGTATTTATTTATTTTAAATTATTAATCGATATTATATTTACAATATAACAGAAAGCGGTTAGCTTACATGGCTATTCCTACTATAATACCCGTTCCGAACCCGCCTCCTCAACTTACATCTAGAAGACACATTATTAAACACCTACTCTTCCTATACGGTTGGTATACACACATATGTATAAACACATACATGTGTGTGTTTATTTATAATATACTATTCTATATTTGTGATAATAATATAAATATATTATTATTTATATATTAATATAAATATTCATTACAGACACTGATACGGCTTCAGGTGACGAAAGTGACGATGAGATATACGACATTCCCGAACAATATGTTTCTCCGGCGCAAATGTGTACCCCCCCGATGTCGACTAAATAATCAGTTAGAAAGCGCATTATCAACAATTCAATATTGGAATAGAGAGAGGCAATACAACGAGCTACAGTCTCAACGCTGCGAGTTTCAAATAGCGGACTACACTCAATAAACCTTCAGACTGAACAATAAATGTCGACCACCATCACCAGTTCAACCACTTTCACAAATCCGTTTATAAGGTTTCATTGATTTATATATTTTATATAATCGGTCAGTAATTAACATAATATTTTATAATAAATTTATATATATATTTTATATATTAAGGGGTCAACGGTGGGGTCAACGCTAAGGAATGCTTCAATATGTTCGTGTTTATCTAAATTTCTCCCTCCTTCCCCATCAATCATTCCTTCCTTCCCTCCCTCACTCCCTCACCCTTATACTCGTGCAACAGGATGTTGACGGTGATGAACATGGCATTCTACAAGCAGCTCTGCAGTTGGACCATGCACGGATCGCTGTACAACTGCACGGAGTTCTTCGTACAGGCTAAATCCCCAGCGGAGACGAACAAAACCTCTCGTAGCGTGTACGCAGTTAGTCGCCACATTCCACGCATCACATGAGTCATAGCTATATATAGATCTTAGTCTATTTACAGCGTTTCAGATGTATTCACATTTCAAACATTTCACATTTTGTTTGCATGTATTATTTATCTATTTATTTTCTTTTTATTATTCATTAATATCGTATACTATATTATTTAATTTCGTGCATGATAATGAAGTGCCTCAAAAGCCTATTGTAGTGCTCTTTATTATCATACACCTTCATCATCATTGGTTCAGATGTATTCGCTACAGGTGAAGCAGCAGCGATGCTGGTTTAGCTCGGTTTATATACATACATTTTACATTTTTCGGTTTTCGGACTGCAAACTGTGCTTATAAAGCAATCGGCCGTCCATATATATATTAAGTTAATGTTTCATATTAAATAGGTAGGTTTTCAGTAGTTTCTTGAAGTTGGGAGTTGATGGTGTAGTACGGATGGATGTGGGGAGAGTGTTCCACGAGTATGGGACGGATATTGCCCATACTCGTGGATATACTCTATATGATAGATTTGAGTTTATATTTAAACATTTAATAAATATTGAAATCATCGATATAAAGAAAGTGGATAACAATTGAGTGTAGTGTATGGCATTTTGCGATAGAGGCACTGCTGTAGAATCACACTAATATAAATGTCACATTATTATTTATTTATATTGTTGATAATTATGATTGAGTTTAATGTACTATCGGTACTAAAAATAATAGTTATATATATATATATATTATATTTATAGATATATATATATATATATATATATATATATATATATATATATATATATATATATATATATATATAATACATCATATTATCAACCCCATAATTTTTAAGGTTTTTGCTATTTAAATGTATTTATGAAGATATCATATTATATTATTGACATATAATACAACTCCATTGTTATAGAGATTGTTATAAAAGTCACTTCATTCTTTAAATTAATGAAAATAATCCTATTTTAATTGACCTTTATAATATGACTAATCAATATCACGAATGACATTTTGACAATTTATCGAGATTAATGCTATTCACATATCTATCTTTTACATGCACTGCAATTACACAGGTCCACTTTCTGTATATCGATGACTTAATTAATGCATTCTTCGTAAAATCTCTCACTGTTAAGTAACTATATTCCTGTATTCATCTTTATACATAATACAATTTGTACTAGTAAACATCATTGGTTTATCTAATCTAATTATTAGCCTGTACTTACTAATAATGTCCTTACAGACTGATATATACCACTAATCATGTCCTTGTATCTACAACATGCACTTACTAATGATGTCCTTACAGCCTGATACATACTACTAATCATGTCCTTCTATCTATAATATGCACTCACTAATGATGTCCTTACAGCCTGATACATGCCACTTATCAATATAACCTACTGAATAATACTAATGCCTCCCTAAATTCATTTAAATTCCTCTATTATATCCCTCCCACACGCTTATACACACATACACTCATATATACACATACTAATACTACCCATGTACTTATACTATCACATTGTTCATATTGTGTATAATGTATATTTTGTTATATTCATATGTTAATATTTGTAATTACAAATACAATTTTTAATATTTTATTAAAATTTTATTATAATTTAATAAAATTTAAATTCAATCTAATGTTTTATTATAATAATTATTAAAATGTAACACATATTAAATAAATAGTTTCCTCAACTCTCGACAATGCTGGCTATTACCTTCACGCACCAGTTTCTCACACTAGCATACAACATCACATGATGATATCCATTGAAAGAGTTGAACCCATCATCTGTTTCAACGGATGCATCTATGACATACTAAATGTCTACACCAACACATGTCCTTACATCGCACACACTATGCTACTATGTGCTGCATGCATGCATACTCATGTCCTCATATCACACAATATGCACTCATATTTGTTTAGTAGTAGTAGTAGTAGTAGTAGTAGTAGTAGTAGTAGTAGTAGTAGTAGTAGTAGTAGTAGTAGTAGTAGTAGTAGTAGTAGTAGTAGTAGTAGTAGTAGTAGTAGTAGTAGTAGTAGTAGTAGTAGTAGTAGTAGTAGTAGTAGTAGTAGTAGTAGTAGTAGTAGTAGTAGTAGTAGTAGTAGTAGTAGTAGTAGTAGTAGTAGTAGTAGTAGTAGTAGTAGTAGTAGTAGTAGTAGTAGTAGTAGTAGTAGTAGTAGTAGTAGTAGTAGTAGTAGTAGTAGTAGTAGTAGTAGTAGTAGTAGTAGTAGTAGTAGTAGTAGTAGTAGTAGTAGTAGTAGTAGTAGTAGTAGTAGTAGTAGTAGTAGTAGTAGTAGTAGTAGTAGTAGTAGTAGTAGTAGTAGTAGTAGTAGTAGTAGTAGTAGTAGTAGTAGTAGTAGTAGTAGTAGTAGTAGTAGTAGTAGTAGTAGTAGTAGTAGTAGTAGTAGTAGTAGTAGTAGTAGTAGTAGTAGTAGTAGTAGTAGTAGTAGTAGTAGTAGTAGTAGTAGTAGTAGTAGTAGTAGTAGTAGTAGTAGTAGTAATATTTATTATATGAGTGTTAATATATATATATGAATACATAGGTATACAATTATTAAAATCAAAGTAGGTATTACAATTTATTATTGATTAATGAACTAAACCGATGTTGGACGTTTCTGGCTGCTTTCTTAATATTTTTGCCGACAGCTCTCAGCCTTTTCGTAATTGATTTCTTACGCTCTTTTCGTTGGTGTTCTACCATGTATATTTCATTAAATATGCTCAAATCTTGTCCTGGCATGGTTACAATAATTAGTTTTTAGCTTTTTGTGTATGTATGTTTGTTATTTAATGATGTTAATTAATTCATTTTGATACCTATTATTGTAAATTTTATTTTCGCTAATTGATTAGTTAAATTATTTATTTGAATTATTAAAATGGTTGATTTGCTATAAATTCAACTTTATTTAAATTACCTCGTTTTATTAAAATACATGGATATTTATAACCTATTAATATTATAATACTACTCCATACTTGTATTTTATGTTGAAAATACATACTCCACTGTACACATGCAGTGTTCATCTGTAGTATTAGATTTAGAGGAGTATATTAATGTGAAAGAATAGCATGTTTATCTCAGTTTATTAAATGTACTAGTATATAGTCATAGTGAATGCATGTGAATAGTAGTAGTGTTGATTGGGTGTTGTAACTCACACATATAAGAAACAAAGCGGCAGACACATAGCGTTCATACACACATACATGAATGTGTTATATGTTATTGGTGTTTATGTGTAGAAATTAGGCTTTTATACCTTCCCTATATCTATATTAATGTTGCCTTATGTCCTTATGCCTTCCTTATATCTATATTAATGTTGCCTTATGTCTTTATACCTCCCCTATATCTATATTAATGTTGCCTTATGTCCTTATGCCTTCCCTATATCTATATTAATGTTGCCTTATGTCTTTATACCTCCCCTATATCTATATTAATGTTGCCTTATGTCCTTATGCCTTCCCTATATCTATATTAATGTTACCTTATGTCCTTATACCTTCCCTATATCTATATTAATGTTGCCTTATGTCCTTATGCCTCCCCTATATCTATATTAATGTTACCTTATGTCCTTATACCTTCCCTATATCTATATTAATGTTGCCTTATGTCCTTATGCCTCCCCTATATCTATATTAATGTTACCTTATGTCCTTATACCTTCCCTATATCAATATTAACACTACCCACACACCCCTATACCTCATAGCATCTCATCTCCCCCGCCCCCATCAGAGCACCACGGATGCAGAGCCCCATAAGATCAGCCCCCGTCGACCCCGCCACGAGTTCTATGTATGCGCCGGCATGGTTCCCGCCTATATTACGGCCAGACTCGCTGACCACATCCTGTTCATCGGTCAGTCCATCGTGCTGGTCAACAAGGCTAAGGAGTATAATGCATTCCAAGTTACTGATGGGGAGACCTGGGTCTTGTGGGGCTAGGATCATATGGGGCACATGGGACTAGGGTCTCATGAGGCTAGGTTCAAGTAGGGCTATGATAGTGCTGTTTCATAGTATATGGGTCTAGTGGGGCTATAGCCTAGGGGTATATATACCCTATAGGGTAAAGTAGGCTGGGTACTACTATTACTTCCTAGTATCCGGGTCTCATAATTAAGTACACCCAGAGTAGTGCTACTTCTAAATGTAGTTTATAGTAGTCTTGAGGTACAAGTTTTAGCACTAAATATAAGCATGATTTCGACTTATTGTTGACTAAATCTCCACTATAGTATATAGACATATTCTAGTAAATACTGTGTATTACACATGCAGCGAGCAGTAGTGTACATTTTAACTACGCCTAATCCAGTAGCAACCACTCATAACACTAACTCTGAACAGTACAATATCTCGATGAACGCAAGGATAAGTTCTGCAAAGAGATACGCCTACTCTCCAAGGACGACGTGTTTAAGGGATACGCCTACTCTTCAAGGTCATCGTGGAGAATATACGCCGGTTCATTGTAGAGGTCACTAGTATGTTCACCAATTGGGTATAACTATTGGAAACATTGTACAATAGTCTAGTTTCTAACACTTTTTTATGTCAAAATCTATTAATATTAGATTTATTTAAATAAAAAACTTATATTTCAATTAAATAATATTCTAATAGATGTAATTAATATATAATTTCTCCATGTCAACATTTAGTATTAACAAAGAAAATGATAAAATTCATGATATAAATTACATAAAATACACTTTAAATATATAAAATAGTCGTATCATATAGCGTACTATTATAATTTATAAATTATTGACGATAAGTTTACTATAGATATTTAACAATGACAACATTAGGAGAGTGTCCCGACTTACTATAATGCCCCCTCCTCCTTTTATAGGGACTGTGGACTCTGATCGTCGAGGAGTCAGACCTATTCGGTCAACTGTCCATGCTGAAGGATATATTCCTGCTGTCTCGGAGAGAACTGTTCATGAACTTCTTCGACCGGGCTGACAGACTGTTGAATAGGGCGAGATGTGCCATCGTCAGTCAATACTGTTAGTCATCAGTGGTGCTAGTGCTAATGTATGAGTCATAGCACTAGGCATAGCGTTAGTGCTGTCATCGTGTTTATCATAGTGCTAGTGTTTGTAAATGTTATTGCTGCAAGTCTAAGGCTGGGGTTTTAACTATGCGCCAGTGATATCTCGTGACTATAAGTTGTTATTATTTTATTTAAATATAAACCACAGCATTAGTAGGTGATATATTTGTAAGTCATAGTCATAGTCGTAGTGTTTTAGTATTTGTAATGTGAGGTTTTCGTAAGGTGAGGTAACTTCTTGAGATTCATTTATTTGTGAATATTCACTGTTTTTTGTGAATCAAACATATTAGGTATTTATGTGTAGATATTCACAGATGTGGGTGTTTAGAATGAATATTTGCATGTGTGGCCTTAGAATAATTTGTTATATTAATATATCCATCAAGTGATTTAAATGTTGGTAATATTTCATTATCTCAAGATAATCAAGTCATAAAATATACTATTTCTTAATAATCAAATCCTTTAAATCATTATGTATAACATACATCCATATATAGATATCTACAAATATTTATATATACATATAATATATATATATAATATATACGTATAATAAATATATATTATATATGTATAATAAATATTATATATAATATATTATATATATATCAATAATGTATCAAATATGCGTATATGTAAATAATATATGGTTATCAGAAATAAACTAACTATTAATATAGATAAATCATCATATATTTTAATACATGATGAGTTTAATGTTTAAATATATAAATATATAAATAATTTAGTTTTACATATAAATGGTAATAAATTAATAAAGTAAAATACTATAGGGGAAAGTCCCCGATTACCGACCCCCTCCCCGACCCCCTCCTAATACCGACCCCCTCTCGTATATCAGTAACTATAATAATTATCAAAAAATTATATATACATGAACTGTTAGTAATTTAATAATAAATATGAATAAGTATTTTTTTTTTAATATTTAATCCTAAAATTGTTATTTGATAAAATGTAATATTCTGTTTTTACTTTTTAAATATTCGAATAATAACTTTTTTTAAATCATTGTAAATACTTTATTAATTAAAAGAAAACTGAATTGTTGTGCATAATATTGTAAATCAATAAAATGATTATAAATATTATAAAAATAATTTAATTTGAATAACTATTAATCAATATATCTTAATTATAGCAACCCATATGATTTTCCTATTACCGACCCCCTAAATTACCCTAATACCGACCCCATGTGATTTATAATATCCAATAAAAATATATCTGTATTTTACTTTTAAATATATCGTAAGTTGTTTATGTATCATTGATATAGATTTGAGATGCCAGAGTCCAGTTGATTATAAACATACTGATTAATAAATAAATATTAAATAATAATATACACTATTTTAATATAATTACTATAAAGTTTACATTTATATTTAATATTACTATTAAAACATAAATTCAATACAAAATAAATTGCGTGCATGTTATAATTAATTATATTTATGTATATATACTATTTTTATTGAATATCATAATACTACAATTATTTATACCACGATTATTTTAGGGGGTTGGTAATAGTAGAAGGGGGTCGGTATTAGGTACATGTATCCGATTACCGACCCCCCTGTTTATTCTTGTTAATATAATTATATCAAAAATTTATAATAGCCTTAATCCTATAAATTTATAAAATTGTATTCATTGCCATAATATTACCCTAATTACAAAATTTCAAATAAATATATTTAATATTGAATAAGTTATTACAAAGAATCATTTAGGGGTCGGTAATCGGAGACTTTCCCCTAAATAATTATGTATCAATATAGATGAGAAATTAAATTTGAAAACAGATATAGATAATATAGCGATTAAGCTTTTTAAAGTTGTATCAATTATACACAAATTAAAATATTCGCTTACTATAAATATCATTTAAACTAATTATAATACATTTTGTCTACCACATCTAAATTATTGTAATACTGTATGGTCTACTACATATATATATATATATATATATATAAAATCTAAATAGATTGATTATTATACAAAATAAAGACATATGAGTTATTTTCAATATTTAAAATATATGTAATATAGAAAAGTATTATAAATTATTTAATATCTTGAAATATAATGATATTGTAAAATTAAATACCCTAACATTTATGTTAGGATCATTAATAATTTTACACCAATCATTATCAAAATTATTTTCTCTATTGAACAATATATATAGACAAATTTTAAAATTTGTTATTCCTTTATATTTATATGATGTCATTTTTATGGAATCTTCTTGTAATTTAGATTTAGATTTAAATTATTCAATAATATAAATAAGGTTACTAGAAACTTAAAATATAATTATATTTCCATGTATTAAATGTTGAATATAACTGATTTCTTCTTTATTTTGTATTATATATTACATATCTTTTTATACGTGGTACAACTATATATTTGTAAACTATTTTAAGTTAATTTTAATATACTTATTTTTATTTATTATATTTTATTTACTTTAATTTATTTTAAATATGATGAATAATTACTCGAGTATGGACATTTTTTATTTATTTTATTATTTTGTTTATTGTTATTGTTATTGTTATTTTTATTTGGTGGAGTCCTTTCATCCCATCCAGGAACTTAGATGAAGTTTTCACTTATAACCATATATGGCTCTAATGTCCCTTCGAAGCCGCTCTCATGTTAAGGCATCCATGGTTTTAACGAGAGCCGATCATTTATTTATACACAATTATAATAAAAATTTGATATATTTGAGCTTTTACTATTTAATATAAATATTACAATTGGCATTTATTTTCTTTAAAATATATTATATTTCACATTTAATTATTTTAGTTAATATTTATTCAAAGATATCTATTTTTTAATATGAATTTCATGTGAATTATACAGCGATTATAATGGCATATTTAATTTCCTTAATAATTTGATATATATATATATATATATATATATATATATATATATATATATATGTATATGTAGATGTGTGTATGTATGTATATGTGTGTATGTATGTATGTATGTATATATATATATATATATATATATATATATATATATATATATATATATATATACTGCCTGTGTGGCTCAGTGGCTAGGCGTCAGACAAACAAGCAGTAGGACACAGGTTCGAACCTCGTCCTGACCATTAATTAATTTTATAAAATGGGTCTTAAAATATTATTTAGAAGTGATCTTATATAATTGTGTATAAATAAATGATCGGCTCTCGTTAAAACCATGGATGCCTTAACATGAGAGAGGCTTCGAAGGGAAATTAGAGCCATATATGGTTATAAGTGAAAACTTCATCTAAGTTTCTGGATGGGATGAAAAGACTCCACCAAATAAAAATAACAATAACAATAACAATATATCTATTAAGAAAATAACATATTTATGAAAAATTAGGAAAAATGTTGTTTTGTTGAATTACTCATTCTTTTATTTACATATTATTTGTCAAATGTGGTTGCATCCATTTAGTTATTTTTAGTTTTATAAAAGGTTATCAAATTGCCTATTATTGTTTATCATATATATTTGTATCAGTATTTTCTATTATCAAATAATTTACAGGGTAGATCTAGATAAGCTTAGGCTTTTTTTCTACCCAGTAGTTCGATACACCTTCTGAGTTATATATATATATATATACATATAGAAATATATAAAAACATCAAGGTCAATGATAAAATAGATATATTCTCTGATTACTAATACCTAAATTAACTATAATTCTTTAATTTCAGATATTTTCTGATCTTTGCATTCTTGTTTCACATGAAGAGAACTCAGGTTAATACCCATCTTATCATGCTCTCGCTTATCTATACTGCACCCTATCTTATCTATACCGCTCTCTATCTTACCTATATCGACTATATTATATAACGTATATATATTGTTATTGTTATTTTATTTGTATGTAGTCCTTTCATTCTATCCAGGAACTTAGATGAAGTTTTCACTTATAACCATATGACTCTAATGTCCCTTCAAAACCGCTCTCATGTTAATGCATCCATGGTTTTAACGAGAGCCGATCATTTATTTATACACAATTAGATGACTTCTAAATATTATTTTAATACCTATTTTAATGGTCCGGACTAGGCTTGAACTCGCATCCTACTGCTTGTGTGTCTGATGCCTTAGCCAACTGAGCCACACAGGCAGTTGTTTATATATATATATAACCTAATTTATCTATATCACCTATCTTATCTATAGTGCCCCATATGCTAACTGCCCGGTATCAGTGTTTGTCAAGAGTGGAATATTATAGTTCTCTATGTGAATAAGATATACAATATATACATCCTATTGGTATCGACCAATGAAATAATAGAATAATATTGTGGACATTAATTATATTTCATTCATATCAACCTACCTCTAATTCAATGGTGCCCAGTTATAGATTGGTTAATTAGGATAAATAATTAAGATTTATATAAATACACTCCATAATATCATACCGTAATACATATCTAAATTATTATTATTATTTACAAATCACATGAATCAATAGTAAGATGACTGTAACACCCTAACAACTGCAACCTAAGATATCTATTGCGTTGTTGTTGTTGTTGTTGATATATGTGCAAAAGTACAGCTGTGTGACGTGTGTGACTTGAATCTCAGTGTCAACAGTAGTTTACCACTGCCGCGGTGTATTAGCATTGCATACCGCACCGTAGCTAAGATATCGGGGTGAAGACTGAGAGAGTCAAGCAGTTTCCGTTTCGTTTTCGAGCGTAAAAACAACGTAAAAATGCTGTGTTCGACTCTTTTTAAAACATGAAAATGTTTGAGTTTAACATTTACCATGGTGTGCATATGCATTCTGTAGTAGCGCAACACAGCGGAACACTTTCTCTGTATATACACGCTGTAATGGTATTAAGGTACATCTATAGGCTATTCTATATCATTATCAATAATACCAAAAGGTTAATAATTATTGATTACATTACATTATCTATATTGTTGTAAACAATTATATAGATAATCTGTGATTTGTTACCGTGCAGTAGTTTTGCTACTGAAATGTCCCCCGCTGTATTGATGTGTATACATTTATGTATTAATGTATACATATTCACATACCCCCCTCATCCTCCTCATCATCATCATCATTAGCACCGGTCAAACGAGTGGCCCACTTAATCAATACCACCTCCAACACTACAGATACGGTTGCATAATGTGTGGGCACAAACGATGAACAACGAGAAGAAGAGGAACTCCATGTCTCACTCCACGTTCCTGTGCAATACCATGCTTTATCTGATCGACTGCCTCAAGTACTACTTCCAGGTACGCTCGCACCCGCCAGCCCCATGAGTCATTATTGTCTTCGGGTGCAACTCCCTCTACTTCTATTTATTTTAATTGATACATTTATTTATTACACGTTCAAGATTAGTATACAATTATTATTATATAAGTATACAGTATATTAGTATACAATTCTATTATTAATGATGTATAATACATATCATTATCATCATCATCAACATCATCTCCATAGATGTTAAGTATGAATCATACGATCTCGAAGAACTATATACCATATGTAACATGTTATATTATATCTACGATGAATTATATTTTATGTAGAAACCTAATTAATAGTTTAAAAGATTAAATTTCATATATTTTGAATTTTTATTTACATTTTTTCATAACATCATTTTTTTTATCAAAATGTTACCCCCTAATAGGACTCTTGAACATTAATAATAAAAAATAATTGTTATTATAATTAAATTATTTACTACATACATATGTTAAAAATAATGGTATAATAATTATGATAAATTTGATATTAAATGCAATAAAATAATGTTTTAACACTCAATTTTGAAAATTGATAAATTATAATTTATCAATTTAGTCTGCATATAATATATTATATTAATTGATTTAAATAAGTTATAATTTTAGTATTTTTAAATTGAAAATCTGTATACAATTATTTGAATAATGGTTAATCGTTTGTAAATATCTCACTATTACATAAAGTAGTTAAAATAAAGTTTGTAAAGTTAGTTAATCAAACTATTTTCTAGAAATGTTTATAAATATTCATATATTCTATCAATAAATAATACATAAAGTATATATATATATAATGTACTAGAGTATATATTCGAATATGTTGAAATAAGTATAGAAGATTACAAAATAAATGAAAAATATTCACTAGTTTCATTATTATTCACTATAATATAACAACATTCACTAGTTTCTTATTAGATTGTATCTCTGTTTAAATACCACTAAATCTGAACGACCTCTAAACAATGCGCATGACCTCTACAGATATGGACGGTACTCAGCCAGATTATGTCGATCATCGAAGATTACTGTGCGTCTATGCCGACGATTTACTACAAAGACACCGACTATCAGGAGATGGCTGAAGTTAGTGAAGTTATATCTAGGCTACGTTGATATAATACCATCACCCATTATTACATCATCTACTATTATCTTTGTTTCCGTACGATTTCTAAGGCTGCGGTTTTATACATTATATATATAAATGTTATAGAACACATAGTTTATTGTTATTCATATTGCAAAAGTTATCCACATTTTAGTATACCTATTTTTTATAATTTAATACACATAACATATAAATTATACTTTAGAAGCTTATATTTCTGGACTTTATTTTTCATTTGTATGCTATATCTAAAATGTAATAGCTTATGTACCCTTTAATGAAGCAAAATGTTCAGAGTATATACCTAATATATAGATAATAAAATGTTAGGCTATTTGATAATGTAATACAATAGTAGATACTATATATATATATATAATAATAATAAAATATAGATTATTATGACTTCAAAAACACATGGTGATTATAGGTGTCATTAGATAATAAAAATAAAAACAAAAAAAAATAGAAAACAAATACAAAATAGAATAAATTACAATTATTTAAATTGGACATACAATTTACGTGTAATAATGTAAGTGATGTTGTACAACGAATATCATATGGTAATGAATGCCAGCTTTTCGGAGCAATAACCGAGAAAGCTGATTCAGAGTAGGCCTAGATAATATATATATATAATTATGTTTCCAAATCAGGCAAAAAATATATGTTTTATTATTTTCGGTAAAAAGTTCAGTAAAAATTTACTAGATATACTTTTAATAACTTATACTTGATATAGGACAATCGTAAGGGTCTAATAATAATAGATACGAATGTTTTCTAAGTAATAATACAAATAATTGTTTACATAATCTCAAAAGTTATTGGTATTCTAGTAGACCCCTATCTTTTACATGTAAAGCCGCAAGCATAATGCAAGGTCTCGTGATGCAATCAGATTATTATATTTAAATAGAACACTCTGATTGGATGATCCGGTCATGTGACCAGAGATTTATTAAACCACAGCCTAACGGTGATTCATTGTAGAAAACAGCAGTATTTTCAGCATTGTATATCACGGCGCGTACTGTTATAATCATTAATACTGCAACCTACAGACTTTCAAGAAGAAATATCAGACACTGTTCAGGTACCTGACCATCCTGTACAAGACGCAGTCCGCCCCCTACGCCATGAAACTCATTAATAAGATTGACTTCAACGAATTCTTTGAAATCTAAGGAAATACTCCCTCTTCCTATTAATAAAGTGATTCATTTCTACTATTAGTCTAAAGTTTTTGATATTATTTAACACCACTATAGTCGCGAGACTTCAACAAGATTATGAATTATACAAATATTATTAAACTTAATGAATACATTTCCACAAGATATATTATATATTATCTGTGGTGCTATTAGGTATTATTATACAACTGAAACACTCATTAGATACGTACGTACAGATACATTATTCACTGCGTTCCTATGATATAATAATGACTTCAGTATTATATCTAAATATAGTAACACACAATAGTGTATGTGATATATTGAACAATCTGTGTACAGTTCAATATCAGAATCAAATCATTAGTACACTATTAACTATTAGTGTATACTAACTTTAGTTATATGATTATTTATAGTTTATATAAATCATTACTAAATTTACAACTAGAATATTGTTCACATAAAACACAGATACAACTAATAGATAACTTTGAGTAATGCTCTTAGTATTATACCTTCTAATATTACCCTACTTCATCTTATGATACCCTACCTGATATGATACCCTACTTCATCTTATGATACCCTGTTGGACCTTATGATACCTACCTGATATTATGATACCCTACCCCCTCTTATGATACCCTACCACATCTTATGATACCCTGTTGGACCTTATGATTTGTATAATAAGCTATAAATTTAGTATACAATATATTATTTAAATATTTATATAAAGATTATAATCTATATAAATATGTTTGTGTTACATTTATCTGTACACATCTAGTAATGAGAATAGGAACAGAAAATAAATAAAGAGATTTAGTAATATGATGTTACAAGATATATTAGAGAGGAGAAGGACACGGTGTAGACATGAGAATAGAGGGACATTAAAATAACATATATCTCATTAAGACGGGTGGCTGAGTGTACAATACCTGAATAATAACTACCTATACCAATAATATAGTTGTCAACGCACAAAGATAGCAATAGGGGTGGTCGTGTAAGCATAATGGGCATAAGGGATTCGGGAAATAAAGTGTCAATGATATCGGAGGGTTATAATTAGAGTAGTGATAGCTCCAAGATTTGTGTTGAGGGACACAAATAGGATGAATGTCCATCACCTGGGATACGTAAGATTATATTACACGCATGGGGAAATATATGTAGAGGTGTGTGATTCGTAGTTATCAGGGAACAGTAGTTGTGTTTAATGGGAATGAATATATTAAAACGGGAAAGTGTTGTGGAAGTGTTCATTTCATTTTTTTTCAAAAATGATTGTACTTTAAAATATTAAGATATATTTCATTATCTTTAAAATGATGTATACTATTTTATTCAATATTAATTAAAGTACATTATCTATACATTTTTATAGTAGGTAACCTACTTTTATCTATAATTGGATAACTACTCCTATAAAGATGTTTTCTGGTCGTGATGTTGTAGATATGGCAAAGCATAAGCACGGTCAGCTGTGTACCTATACATATTATTTATTTAAATACTTATTAAGAAATAATAATTTAAGAAGACACATTATAATAAAATATCATAATATCTAGGTAATATAATAAACTATGGATTATAGAAATATAAAATATGTCATTTAAACTGTTATTATTTTATAATTGGTGGTTAATACATAGTAAAAGTGTCCCTTTACTTCTATACCTATAATAAATATTCTTTATTTAAATACTTAAGAAATAATAATTTAAGAAGACACATTATATTATTATTATTATTATTATTATTATTATTATTATTATTATTATTATTGATTGATTGATAATTTATTTAAGCAAATACATAGCCGAAAATATAATCGAAAGTATAAAGTATAAATATTTGCTAACGATAACATACGTTATAGAAATAAATAAAGAATAATACGAAATTAAAAAATTAAGGAAATTAAACGTTTTACAGTTACCGTAAAAATAAACGAAAAACAATCGAAAGTAGAAATAAATCATATAGTAAAAATAAACGAAAAATGATCAAAATAGAAATAAAAGATAGCGTAAAAATAATCGAAAATAGAAATAAAATACATTATTTTGTAAGTGGCATCGAAATATTCAATTTCTACTTTAACTTTATAGAATTCTTCATCTTGTACCCTGTTTTAGTAATAAATTATTAGTTATATAATTTAATATTTAAATGTTAAATTTTAAATGTTAAATTTTAAATATATTATAAACAGAACATATTAAAAATCAAATAAACCAATACTAGAATGAAACAAACAAATAATGTAATACTTACCAAAATCTGTAATAATAGTAGGTATTTTATTAATTTATATTTATATTTTAATTGTATAATAAATTTGAAACATATATATATATATAAAAACAGAACAAGTTATAAATAAAATAAACCAATATACCTATACAAAAACAGTTAATAACAAAACATACCAATAATATTACGAAACAAAATAATATAATACTTATCACTATAATCTGAAATAATAGAAAATTATTAATATTGTATTTTAGTAATATAATACATTTGAAACATATTTACAAAATATATATAAAACAAACATATAATACCGAACAAACAAAAGTAAAATAATACTTCACACTTTATCTGTAATAATAATGAATTATTAATTTTATATTATAGTATATTTGAAATATAGATATAAAAAATCCGAATTTTCTATAACAAAAATTAATTTATAACAAAATATAATACAGAACAAACAAAAATAAAATAATACTTCCCACTTTATCTGTAATAATAATGAATTATTAATTTTATATTATAATATATTTGAAATATATATATAAAAACCTAAATTTTCTATAACAAAAACACATTAAAAAAACCAGAAGAGATAATGCAATAATCTAGATACAAAATGAAACATAAATCAATATAAAATTATAAATTTCTGTTAAAAAAAAGTATTTTGTCGAAACAGATTTTGTTTATTTTATTTTTAAAAGATGAAACAGATACAGATTTTATTATATCATTATATAATGAATTCCATATATTAACTGATCTATTATTAATTATATTTTTAATTGTATTATCATAATTATGTATTACATTTAATTTTTTACAATTACCTCTAGTTCTACAATTATTCGGAATGTTAAGAATATCAGATATATTTATATCTGTATAATTATTTGAAATTTTAAAAATTGTAGTTAGATCTATTTTTAACCTTCTAAGTTCAAGTGATTCTAATTTAAAATATACCAATCTCTCTATATATGTTTTATAATTAATATTTGATGAATTTGTATATCCTACGCATCTTGTAATTAATCGTCTAGTAAATAATCTTTGCACTCTTTCAATTTGGTCTATGAGACTACGAAATTTACTAACCTTTGAAAAAGGTGACCAAATTATGGATGCATATTCTAAAATTGGTCTGCAATAAATTTTATATGCATTTAATAATGCTCTAGGGGATTTTGTAGTAATGCATCTAAAAATTGAATTCAAAGAAAAATAAGCTTTTTTACAAATATAATCAATATGTTTATTAAATAAAAGGTTATTTTCAAATATTATTCCTAAATCTTTATAAAAAGTAACGTTTTCTAATTGAATATTATTTATAAAATATTTTTATGGAGTAACCTTCCCTAAAGTCATAACTGCACATTTTGATAATGAAATATTTAATTGCCATTTATTTACCCATTGTGAAAATAAATTTAAATTATTTTGTAAAAGAAATCTTTCACTCTCAGATGCGTATGAAAAATATATTTTTGTATCATCGGCAAATAAATCAATATGAATTTTTGAAGAGAATATACTAGGAAGATCATTAATATATAATAAAAATAAAATTGGACCTAAAACCGATCCTTGTGGTACTCCAGATTTTACAATAGAACTATTTGAAAAAGAATTTTCAACCCGTGTAATTTGAGATCTATTCGATAACAAATTATAAAACCATTTTATTATTTTATTAGATATACCGTATGATTTTAATTTAAATAGTAGTTTTTCATGAGAAACAACATAAAAAGCTTTTGCAAAATCAATATATATTATATCTACACATTTTTTATTATTCAATTAATTATACCAACATTTTAAACATTTTGTTAATTGTAATTCTGTGGATTTTCCACTTATAAAACCATATTGATATTTTGTTAATAAATTATTAGATTTTAAATAAAAAATTAATTGTTTAGAAATAATACGTTATAATACTCTACACATTACACATGTTATTGAAATAGGCCTATAGTTATTTGAATTTGATGGTTCACCCTTTTTAAAAATTGGTGTGATTATAGATTTTTTCTAAATTTTCGGTATATTACCCGATAATAAAGATGAATTAAAAATAATATATAAAGGCCTACATAATTCATTAGATAATAATTTTAACATAGAAGATGGTATCCCATCAGTTCCGAAAGTATGTGTAATTTTTAATCTATTTAAAAATATTTTAATTATTTCAAGATTTAAATCAATATTATCAAATTTTTGTTTAGTTAAGTTATAAAATTCGGGTAAATTTCCATTATCATTTTGTTGAATTGAACTAAAATATGAATTTAACGTATTTGCTTTGTCGAGATCTGAAAATAAAATATTATTATTTGATATATCAATTAGAGGAGATACTCCAGATTTTAAATTTTGTCTTTTTTTCATAAATTTATAAAACTTTAATTTATTTTTTGAATTAATTGCATTAATCTCTCTCTTAAAATTTAAAGATTCTAATTCCTTGGATAATTTTTTTTTTGCTTCTATCCAATTATATTTATATTGTAAATTAGTTTTAGATTTTCGAAATAATTTTTTTACTTGCTTCTTCAATTTCAATATATTCTTCGGAAGTACCTGTTTTATTGTATTATTTATATTAGGAATATGTGATATAAATAATTTATTTAGAACCTTATTAAAATATTCTACTTTTTGATCGATATTATAATCATTTGAATTTAGATATTCCCAATTAAATCTAGAAAGATGATATTTAATCAATTTTATATTAGCATTATTGAAATCAAAATTGTTTGATTTTAAAATCTGTTTACATGGGTATTTTTCAATATTTACATTAAATGAAACAGAATAGTGGTCACTTATATTTTTGTATAATCCGAAATAGTCTCCAATATTTATATTAGATAGTAATTGTTTTTCATTAGTAAAAAGTAAATCAATTATATTATTATTACGAGTTGGCTTATTTATTAATTGTGAAAATGAATTTTTAATAATCGAATCGTAAAGTAATGCATAACTTTTTGGGTAACTAGGAAATGTATATTCTTTCCAATTAAAATTTGGTAAATTAAAATCTCCTATAATTATAGATGAATTATAATTTTGTTGGGTTATATCAAATAATTTACATATCTGTTCATGAGAAACATCATTACAATTTGGAGGTCTATAGACACATATAATATTAAATGGAATTTTTGAATTAATTTTTAAATGTATATATTGAACATCTATGTGTGAAATAAAATTTCTTACAGGACATAAACTAGATTTACAAAATATCGCAACACCTCCTCTAAGAATTAATTTATCGTATCTAAATAGTGTATAATTTTTTCCACCGATTAAATATAGAGAATCTCTATCATCTACCGTTAAGAATGTTTCAACTAAACATATAATGTCTTATTTATTAGATGAAAGTAAAAATTCCAAAAAATTCATTTTATTTCTAATACTACGAGCATTAGCGTAATATATATTTAAATTGTTATTTTTAATATTTTCATCTTTATTGCCGGTTAGTCATCTATAACCTGTATTTTTATTTTTATTTTTATTAATAATGGAATTTTTATAAGTAATATATGACAATTTCCATACACTAAAATTATCTTCAACAATTGACATATTCCAGTCAATTTTATTATTTATAATATAGCTTAGTTCATAGGAACTACTTCTAGAATTATAAATACATTTGATAATTTTTTTACTTTTAATTAATTTATTTTTAACTACATGGTATAATATCTGATGTCGTTCTAGTGATATTTCATCTAGAGATGTTCTAATGAATGAATTTTGTAGATCTCGTAATTTACATAATCGGTTAACATTTGATAAAATAATTTTTTTTGAGACCACATTATCTAAAATTAATTTTAATTTATTAAATGATAATTGAACTATTGATAATACACACGATTTATTAATATTTACTGTTTTACAAATAATATTTACTAAGTATTTAAAGAAATTAGTTTTATCATTATTAGGAATATTTATATTGTGAATAATTATTTCATTATTGCTATCTATATTATTTTTAATAATATTTACTGATTTTACCAAATTGTCAGTAAAGGTATCAGAATTGGTTACAGTAGAAGTTACATTAGCGGTTACATTAGCGTATGATTTTTTAACAACAATCATATCACTTATTTCAGTGATTTTTGATAGTAACATATTTAATTTTTTTTCTGTGCTATTTATTAAAGTATTAATATTACTATTATCAATAATAGTAGACGATGGTAATGAGTTATTTAAACTAGGTTGATTTATTGGTGTATTATCATTATTATTATTTATACATGTATTACATTTAAATGTAAAATTTGGTGATCTAAATAACTGAATAGCATATTTTGGTGGTGATTTATTAGACCAATTTGTTTTCATTATTTTTGCTTTATATAAGCATTTATAATGGTATTTATTACCACATGAACATGATATATAATTTTCGTTATTAATTTCTAAATTACATGTAATACAATCCATTTTTAATGTAATAAATATATTACAATTATATAGTTTAGAAATTATATATATTTTTAACAAACTGTTTCCCTATGATTTTAAATTGAACAATTACCGAATTCGATTTTTCTTGTTTACTAAATAAATTAGCGTTGCGATGTTTCAATTTTCTTATTTTCGAAATCGATTTTAAAACATTATCCTTTAATGTAATGACTACGTAAATATCGAATGTAATTCCGTATAATATAGAGAACAAGTTATCCGAATGTATGTCGAAATTAATTAGTTTTAAAGAAATTTAATTTTTTTTTAATTTGTAGAAATAACGCGTTAAATTTATGCGACTTTTAATTTGGTTGCTATGCGTTGCAACAATTATTATTATTATTATTATTATTATTATTATTATTATTATTATTATTATTATTATTATTATTATTATTATTATTATTATTATTATTATTATTATTATTATTATTATTATTATAGTAATACGATTATTTATATACTCGAATAATAGTATCTAAAGTGTATCAGATAGGTTATAATAATGTTATAAAAATTATAGTAAAATGTGTTTTTATAGTAAATAGTATGAATACTATTTATAAAAGAGATACAACTTTCCTAGGAAATATGGGTGTTCATAAGATTGTATTATCTTCTTTGGAATATAAAGATGTTCATAAGATAGTAGCCTATTCCCTATGGGTATAGAGGTGTACTTAATATAGTAACATATGACATGTGGATATAAAGGTGTTCTTAATAGAGTAACATCTGTCTTGTGGAGATAGATGTGTTCTAAGAGAGGAACAGATTCCCTATGGATATGGAGGTGTTCTTAAGAGAGGAACAGATTCCCTTTGGATATGGAGGTGTTCTTAATATAGTAACATATGTCCTGTTTGTGATAGAGGTATTCTTAAAAGAGTAACCTATGTCATGTGAAGATAGAGGTGTTTTTAAGAAAGGAACAAATTCCCTGTGGAGGTAGAGGTTTTCCTATAGGATAATAGGATAATAGTATAATACCATATTGCATGTGGAAATAGAGCTGGTCTGAAGAGAGTAATATACTACCTGGAGAGTTAGAGGTGTGCGACGTACATGTGAGAGAGGAACACGCATTTTTAGTCGCAGGTAAGGATACCTATATAATGTCATTTTAATTGATGTGATGAATATATCTGTTATATATATTAAATTATATATATATATATATATATATATATATATATATGAATATATCTGTTATATATATTAAATTATATATATATATATATATATATATATATATATATATATGAATATATCTGTTATATATTAAATTATATATATATATATATATATATATATATATATATATATATATATATATGATACATCATCAATCCAGAAGGAGACATATATCGGTTTTAATAGCTAGCGATCAACATATATATATCAACATATACTTCAATGAAGTAAATACATATGAAACACATTTATGTGTTTATATAAGTACATACATATAAGTGTATACATATAATCTGATATATTAAAGATATATGTTCATATTTTATTATATATCCAGCTTTTACATATATTTAATATATTTAAATCCATATAATAAAGTATTAAATTGTTAATATATCTATATATATATATATATATATATAAACATATTTACATGTATGTGTATACATTTATATAATAGTAATACAATAGTAACATATATATAATATGTTATAGACTAGTATTTTAATTAAAGTTAGCTAATTAATGAGATCATTTCATTTACTTTATCTAAATAATATAGTAGCATTTAAATAATACATAATATCAAAGATAATAGAGTACATATGTTATTGTTTTTTTCGACACATTAAATATTGAATTTTAATTGGTCGTAAATGGACATACGCGATAATTAAGTGAACTTGTTTCAAGACAATATAGTCACAATTTTAAACATCGCGTCCCTAGTCGTATATCAACCCGATCGTCTATATTAACTGCTCGGTACACAACCCGACCCATACCGATCGCATATCAACCACCTTTCATGAATCTACACGAACCAGTATCCCCGCCTTCACCTGCGCAGGGAATAGATAACTTACTCATGCTGGCGAACACTGCAATACTAATGGACTTTTGTATCCCATACTTGAGAGATAAAACAGAGTTAATCTATAAATACAGGTATAACATATTTGTAAATATATATATATATATATATATATATATATACTGTATATTATATACAGTGTATATATAATAAATATAAAATAATAATTAATAATATTTAGTATATATATATATATATATATATATATATATACACAGACATATAATACACATTAATGTGTATTAAAATAATTATTTTAAATAATATAATATATAATATATACTCTGTATAATACTATTTGTTAAAAATATGTTTTAATTATAACTTTTAATTGTATAATACAAATTATGTTTACATATAATTGTATAATGATATTATAATAAATATATTAATAATGTAGATGATTAATATACACACACACAAATACACACACACACACACACACATATATATATATATATATATATATATATATATATATATATATATATATATATATATATATATATATATATATATATATATATATATATATTTCAATACATTAAAATATACAATATTATAATACGAATATACATTATAATACGAATCATTATAATTATAAAATGAAAACTATAATTGAATTGTTGGACTATATATCGGACACTAACATTAAACTATCCTTATTAATATGTGTGTGCACAAACGGATGCACATATATATATATATATATATATATATATATATATATATGATGTATATATATATATATATATATATATATGATGTATATGTTTATGTATGTATGGATTTACATTATATTATGTATATAATAATTAAGGGAATACCCCTAGAAAGGACCGTTTCTTAACAAACCACGCCCAGTTGGCATCGCCAACATCTATCCTACTCTACATCATAATAAGAATGATTTACCTTTAAACCTCTATTATAACCTCTGTTCGACCCCACATAGAAATCGCCTTAACAACCCCAAGACAAGTAAGCTATACCAGTGCGTGGATTGCAAAACATGGCGAAACTTCCCAGAGGTGCGCACACCGACCGCACACCGGTGCGCTCACTGTGCACGGGATTATCGTTTATCAAACGTCTCTAAAGACCACGCTTCTTCCGTAAACGGTGATAACTTCATCAGTATCTGCGGTAGCGAATCCACTATACAAGTTAGTCTATTTATAGAATAGTGACGTATTTTTTGTTCTTATCGAGTCACCGAAAGAGTGATATAATGAGTTGTATTTCAATAGATATTAAAATAATAAAATACTACAAGTATGTGTGCGGTAAATAATTACGTCATCGCTTTAACGGTGCGCACACACCGCACACCGTAATACAGATTGACAGCGGATCTGACGTCATAATGTCCAGCGATGGGATCGAAAATACTGTCATCGACTTGAGTAGGGGAAAGGTGGATAGTAGTGATAGGTGTAAAGTAATGACACCCCACGTATCTCAAAAACTACAAGTCCAATTAAATTTATTTATATACGAAAGTTGTGGGTATTCACAAGCTTTATTGACATAAGTATTTTTTATTTCCTTAATTTTCAATATAAATAAATTAAATCAATTAATCGATTTTGTGAATATATTCTTAAAAAATTACGAAATAAGTTTTTATAAAAGTATTTTACTTCCTTGATATGTGATGGAAAATAGAAAATTAAAGTCTTATACTAAAGATGAATTTAATATCTACAAGAAAATATAATTCATATTAATTTATGATTATTGGAAATGTTTCTACGATCAATTACATATACCATATACATTCGTATAGTAGTGACACCCTAACATCGGGTAGTATACTATAGTGACAGTCAAATGGATTCTGATTGGTTGTCGATAATATTGCAATTATAATGTTTAAATCGCGTGCGTCATTATTTTAAGAACTTCGTTGAATTAACATATAAGCAAGATTATATATGATGATGATGATATTGAGTTTATTAGCACTAAAATAGGGTGATGTAGACCCCTTCGCTCGTGCGTATATATATATATATATATATTAGTATATATGAAATTCATAAGTTATAGCATGCAGATAAATATATATCACATTTTTGTATAAATATCAAATTTGTATAATATGCATAGGAAAAATACGTATGGTTATGTTATTTTAAAGATACATTTTTTATAAATTTGCATACTTTTAAAATTTACATTTAATATAATATATGATACTATTATATAAATATACCACTTAACCAATTATTATAACTCCTACTGTATATACTAGTAGTATATAGTAGTAGTATAATACTAACACTATTATTATAATATGTAGGTAGGTAAATATAATATAATATACTATATATAGGTGTGTATTTGTGTGTTGATAGAGTATAATAACACTTAATATAATTAATATATTAGAAAATATATAAAGGTATATTTTTCATTTGTGCTTATCTAGAACTTTATAAATTATCAAAACAAGAAAATAATATTACTTTAGCATATTATTTTTCTGGTCCTCGGTTATTTATAAAATGTACATGTCTATGACTTCTTTATGGATACATTTTGTTTATCTATTATCCGTTATTTGTGTTGTAAACAATATATATTTATATATATATATCGCGGTTTAAATAAATACATATTATTATTATTATATGCTTGTAATACATACCATGTAAGATCAATTTAATGTTAATCAACTTCCATTTATATATACATATATGTATATTTCCATTGAATATAAATTATGTAATATATATATATATTACATAATTTATAATTGATATTCAATGGAAATATATATATATATATATATATATATATATATATATATATATAATACATACATTTAATTCTATAATTTAAATTATTTGATATTGTGTTATTTTTGAAATTATATTCATATTATTATTATTATTATCAGATTTAGGTTTGCACCAGGGTTTTTGTAGAAGCTAAAGCTTATCGAGACAATTACCCTTAATTTTAAAGCAAGTTCAAAAAAAAACTAAATAAATAAAATATTATAAAATATTAGATGACTTCCTGTTTACATAGATACAATACAATGAATAAAATAGAAAAATAATAAAAAATAAATAATAAAAAATAAATAAATAAATAAATAAATAATAATAATATATATATATATATATATATATATATATATATATATATATATATGTATTATTAGTATATTATTATTATCTACATTTATACAATTATTTAAATAATAGGTTGCTATTTATTAAAATAAATAATAAGTCTAGGCTACTTATGTCGGTATACCGACTATATATAGAGTGCACTCTCATATGCGGAATACATATATATATATATATTTAATTAAATAATATTTTAATAATCGTTATATTATAATGAATATATTTAATTATCATTTGGTTTTATAGAGAATAGACTGTAAATAATTACATTTTTAGATTTCTGCGTGTATATACTTGGTTACACAAAAAAACACACTGTTTTTACCGAAATACAGCAACTTAATGCGTATATGTCAAATGGCAATTTATTAATTAATATATTAAATTTACTTTAGAATAAATATATTAAATAAAAATATAAAAGATGTTATTAATTAAAAATATACATTTTGAATTAAATATTATTATTATTTTGTAAAAATATACATCCATTTCATTTTATAATCACAGATTTTTATGACTCATAAAAACTTAGGAAATAATAGTAATTATTTAAATTTCAATATTATTGTTTCAGATTATTTCAAAATTTGAATAATAATAAATAATTTATATATTATTAAATATAGTATGTATTATATTTTAATAAATTATCTATATATATATATATAGTAAATAAATATATACATGTATCTTATATATTATTAAATATAGTATGTATTATATTTTAATAAATTATCTATATATATATATATATATATATATATATATATATAGTAAATAAATATTTAAATGTATCTTATATATTATTAAATATATAATCGTAAGTACGATACTCGAAATAGTAAGTTACTATAGGTAGTAACGATTTTCGAGATATTTGTATTTCAATAAGTTATTTATTTTTCATTATATTACATTAATTTATTTATTTTAACCTTCATATATAATAATTAATATTAGTAATATTACTATAATTTTAAATATTTATAAACCAACTAGTATACAATATAAATACTATACATGAATTTTAATTCGAATAATCATACTATAATGTATTGGTGCGATAAATAAAACCCATAAGAATACGATTTTGTATATTGATGCTATTATAATAAATTTGATATCATTAGAAATATATTAAATTCTATAGAAGTCGTATTTTAGTTTTTTTTTAATTTTTATTTAAAAAAAAGTTATTAACTAAAATGCACAATAAAAATAGTAAAAATAATACATGGTGTAGATAGGAATTATGCATGTTTTAATTAATTTATAATACTTATATAATTATGATTCATTAAATAATTTATATGTTTTAATGAAATTAATAAATAATTATTAACACATAGATTAACTGCAATACCTACACCTATATGAATTACTGCTTTCTATTAATTTATGTAAATATGTTAACATATGCATTATTTCAAATCCACATCCTATATATATATATAAGTATATTTATTCATTCATATTTGTATCCGCTTTTTGTATTGCATTCAATAAATAAATATTATTATTATATACACACTTATATAATTATGTAAGCCTATTTATTTATAGTTTAATAATATGTATTAATAGTATTAATTCAATATAAATATAACGAGATATGTATATAGATATACAACATATTTACTCGTGTATATATATACCTCAATCCAAAGTTGCAAGTATTAGAATCATCTAGAATTATATTTTAAAGTGATACCACACTTGAAAATATACGCACGAAATAACCTCACTTGCGAATATCCAACGTGTCTATAAAAAAGCATAATTAATTTCAAAAAGCATGCGAATATTCGTAGGTATATATATACCTCACTTTAACTCTCCCTAATAAATTCAATATAACGTTAACATTTTAATTAATACATGTAAAAATGTATATAAATATACGAGCGATTTCCATATAGTTTAGGTGTGGAATGGACTTTATAGTTATAATAGCCATACCCGACTTAGCTTTCTATGTTTTTTATTGTTTACCTATCTATTTTTTATTATAGGCCTATATTAATATATTAATATATTAATTTTAGCATAATCTTGTTCGTTGATCGTAAAGTTCATTTGATCCCTTTTATTTATTAAGTAATAATTAATATTAATAATTAATTACTTTTATTTATTTTCTAGATACTTTTTGTATATGTATATTATATATACATTGTATATATAAATTAATATTTCATTTCAATGTAAATATATATATATATATATATATATATATTTATATAGAATATGTGACAGTTATTATTTTGATATTTTATAAGTATTATTGAATAAAGAAATTAATATAAAATATAAAAAATAAATTTCTAAAATATTATTAAGGAATAATTATTATTAATATATAAAATGTATATGCAAAATCGCGATATATCTATATATTATATAGAATCGCCTATTTCATTATTTAGAAAGCTAACATTATCATAATGTTAAACATTATTATATGTTTTGATATATTATATATATATATATATATATGTCTATTAGTAATAACCGCTATTAATCTGACATCACCATCTAATATATATATATATATATAATCAAATGTATTTTGTTAATACATTTATAACTTTATAATATATTAAAATTGCATATTAATAACTCATTAATAAACAATGTAAATAAGATAAATAAATGATATGATAATATATAATTTTAATTTCTTACCGTATTTTATTCTACCTTAGGAGAATTATTCAATGGAATATCTTTCTAAATTGTTATCATAAATAAAAGTTCTATATCTTCATTTATATTTTGTTATTAAATTATAAATTAATACAAATATAAACGGATTATAACAATACATTATCAAACGAATATTGTGCGTGTGTATTTATCATAGAATATAATAAGAATTTGATTTCTTATAAAAACTAGGTAAAATTGACTGAAAATATATATCGCCACCTATTTCCACGGAACTACGTTATTGACGTTATCCACAATACCCTACCTAGCTTAAATATTAGATATTTTAGTATGTCACTAAAAGTACTATTACATAATATATATTTACAAATATGTTAAATAGAAATATACATATATTAGATAAGAAGTCATTTTAAGTGCACACAAATTTTGGTATATTTATAAATTAATATATAAAAAGATAAGGTTGTCTTATCAACAACACCCGAAAACTCTCCACAATACCATTCCTTCCCCTATAGTGAGACGTGAAATGGCGTTATATTCCTGCAAAATATATACAGACAGATCAATCAATAAATCCAGTGCCACATAACTACAGTATATTTGTTACATTCAAAACATTTTATTTAGGTTTTTTCAAGCATTTTCCAAGCATTTTCCTATTCATATTAATATATAAAATAATATGTATGTAATGTATGTACTATTCTTCATTCTAAGTGAAATGTCTCCCGCTGACTTTCTTCGATTTTCATGAATATTTCACAGTTTATTTATTATTATAATAAATGAAATGTGTACTTTTTTGGGGCCTACAATTTCATATTGTCAGAATTATTCCCCATTGAAATTTTCAAAAAATATTTGTTTCCACATATTTTTCAAATTTCCTATACTTTAACTATTCATATCTCATTAAATACTTAGATATATAAATACTAGATACATTTAAACTGTTAACATCTATTCATAACTACATTTCAATATATTTATTACTGTATAACGTTAAGTTTTTGACAATGTTAACATTTTATAAATTTATAAAATTCACGATATTATTTTGATTATAACTTTTTTTTCAGCAATGCCATCAATAAAAAATAAAAAATAAATAATTTAAAGCTTTTAACATATGGAATATTTTTAATATTTAAAAAGTTATTTGGTATATAAATATATCTTTTTTTCATTTTTATCAATATTGTAAAAGTTTGAGGGCAAAAAAAAAGTAGGTTTTTTTTTTTCCACTACTTAGTATGCATCTTCTTCTAATATAATCAATTGAGAGAGTGGTGGCTATTTGAGTCTTAAGGATGCATTTTACAATTTTAAGATCTATAGATCTTAAAATTGTAAATGATCATTGAAAAAATCATTGATAAATGTATTCAAATCATATATAAAATTCATAAAAGTGGAATTTATATGTAAATTTAAATATAAAAAATTCAATAAAAAATATACAAATTACATATAAATTCCACTTTTATGAATTTTATATATGATTTGAATACATTTATCAATGATAAATGAATTTTATAAATGAATTAGGAATCATGTGTCATTACTAATTATAACTGCTTTATTGAATTTTGAATTTAATTTTGAATTGCATTTTAACAATAGGCTATATATAATAAATATTATAAATATATGTATATTATATATGTATATATTATAAATACAATATTATATAGGTAGCATATGGTCTAATAATAGTCAGACCCAGAATTCTATACATTGAATCAATCTATTTTTGTTTGTATTTACAAATAAAAACAAATTGATTCAATACATAGAATTATATGCACCACACTATCGATAGACCATATGCTGCCTATATATTTACATTGTAAACTGTCAGATGTAGTGTGCTGTGCATACTGTGCACTGTGACATGCACTTAAGTACATAAATCCACATATATTGTACACTACTTCATTAATGTATAACAATTCAATATATACACATCTACTATACAAATTATATTAAAAATGGACAAATGTTCCATTTGTAAAGAATCCCAAAGTAACTATAAATGTACAGAAATAAAATATAATGAATTAAATGTAGATCATTAAATAGTGAAGGAATTCATTGAGTATGTGTCATTATAATGAATAATTGTAATATCATTATAAATAATTATTTATAATAGAGTTATTAATTGACTTACCTATGTCTGAAAAATAACTATTAAACTCGCCACACTGGGTATAAATATAATCTATTAATCTTCCATCGTGTTCTAATACAGTTGGAAGATTATCTTGTGATTTATATATTAAATATGTATAGTTAAAAAATACCCCTTCCTGCTTACACGATGTCGATTTAATAACTAACATATAATTATATAAATGATAAATATATATATATCAATACAATATTTATATAAGAATTATAAGAATAATCAATGTTTGTTATATAATGTTGAAAAAATGTAATACTGAATAAGCCTAAACTTTATATCATATTAGGTAATTATATAAATAAGTATTTATTTTTCTATATGATATGATTTTAATATATATTAGTGTAATATATTGAATATATATATATAACATGGTATATATAAATGTTTCTATATATATATATATATATATATATATATATATATATATATATAGAAATCAGATAATATAATTAGTTATCTTTACTATCCTACTATTTTATCTAGTTATTTTATCGCCATATTGTTATGACATGCAATCATTTACAGATGAAATTGCTTTTTACATATTAATAACATGATAAGTAAGTTTAATGGTATACTATTATTTAATATAGTAATTTTAAAAGTTAACTAAAAAGCATCAGTGTATCACAATTTCGTGTGTTACCTATCTAAGATTAATATTGATGTGATATCATTGGTCTAAAATTGATATAAAGTAACGCCATCTAGTGGATCACATTACCCGCAATAGGTGACAACCTTACCCTCCATGGAGGGTAATACGGCCACTTTAATAATTTCGATTAGATATGTTAAAATTAAAAAATGATTCGGCAGTCCTCTTGTATATCATAAGATGTATCTATATTGAACACATTATTGAATTAGAACTAATATTTATGAAGTTATACAACATTATCTAAAAGTGGCCACATTACCCATCTTTCCCCTAGGTATATTATATATATATTATATATATATATATACACCCTTAATTATTGAATGAACGTAAACAGGAAAATACAACATCTGAAGGAACGGATCGCATTATCAGAAGTAACGGGAATGGTAAGTACTACAACAGCTAATACTACAAAGTACAACAAAATGAATGCTAACATTATAAAACATACTATAATGTATTGTAGTACGCTGAAACTAATACTTGTAATAAACGAATAATGTATAGATAGATGAATGTGGTTATAGGTGTAACCCACCATTAAGAGCTTAATACCTTTAGGGTTTCTACATGTTATGTAGTTATGGGTGTAGTGATTTTATATGGTTATGAATTTAAAATAAATCGGAATATATACGCTATTAACTAAAACCCATACTGAATTATAAAACCAATATATTGTAAAAATACGTTTCGGTTTTTTAAGATTTCAATGATAAGTCATCAGTTATGACTATTAACTTATGAGTCATCAGTTATGAATCATAACCCATAACCACATTCATCTATTTAAGTAGATCATTGTTTTACACTGTACACAGTGTGTACTGTATAAGTGTACAGTATACCGGTTCGTACTAAATTTTTTTCGTAATTTTATAAACTTTCACATCTATGACAATTATGTATGCTATGATGAATAAGTGTTTACAATTTTAGACCTATATCTTAAATAGTTTTAATTAGTTTTAAATAGTTTTATGTCACGAGACCTTTTTATTTTAACATTGAATACATATAAAATTTAACATGGGGAGACCTAGAAATAAGTTTTATTCAATTTTTATAAAATTGAATGATTTTTTTTAAACCAACTATGGATATATCCTAGAAACATATATTACAAGTAGTATTAACAAAACAAAATATTTTTCTTAACAATCTAGATACCAAAATTTTATAAAATAATTTTAGTACAAAAAAATATCTAAAAATCGTATAATTTAATATAAATAAATTATTACAATTTAATTTAAAAAATTAATATATATAATTTATAGATAATAATAATACAATTCAAATTAAATATTAAAAAGTATTTTTAGAAAAAAAATTAACATCATTTGTAAATTTTTTTGGATTTTTATTTGAAATATGAAATACAAAATAAGTTTACATATTTTTTAATTTTTAAAAATTTTATTTGTATAAAGGACATTTATATCTAACTTATATCCACAATTCAATACAATCTGATCACTCACATTTAAAGACATACATGTAAAGTATAATTATATATATTATTTAAAAAAATTATTTTTTTGAATTATTTTGAAATAAATACTTTGTAGAATGGTATATTTTCTCGAGTTTTAGGAGACATTAATATTGGTAATTTGTAGATATAAAAATGAAATATAGATATTATATTAATAATAAATATAAATAATGGTATATATTATATTAATTCATTAAATATAATACAAATACATAATTAATTTTAAATATTAATTTAAATATTTGTAAACATCAAAGATAATAAGATGGAGTCATTGCCATTATACATGGAATATTATACATTTTATTTAAAAATAATAATTTATATTTCAAACTTTAAATGCTTCGTGACCAAAGGTAACTATTTTTTTATAATAATTGTTAATACATATATATGTATAATATTATACTAAAATATAGATATGTATTATATTTTATATGAAGGATTACAAATTGATTCGAACGAACCGGTCTAGTGTACAGTGTACACTGTACAGTTTACACTGTACACTAGGGTAGCCCGTTTTGGTAACTTTTTTATTTCACAAAAAAGTACAATCTCGCTCGGAATAATCCTTTTAATCATTCCATATAATAAACAAATAATAATTGAAAACCGACAAAAATTCAGTTAGCGAAACCTTATATTATAACGAAATATCAGAAAACAATAACAACTGGTATATATTTAATAACACATGTTATACTAAAGTAGGCTATATACCAAATGGGCATACATATTTAGAATTTTGTATTAAATCAGCTATAATTTCTTTGAAACCATTTTAGGTTTCATTAGGTTTCATTAGGTTTCCTGTATTATTTTTACAAAATATATGGTTTTTAATTACTTTAAATTATTAAAAACATTATGGTATTCTATAGTATACTATCATATACTATATGATATAGTTTATATCTATAGCTATTACAAACTATTTTATAAATATTTATTTTAATGTCATAAAATAAATGGTTTTTATAATTTATAAATTTACAAAGCCTATATAAATAAGTAATACATTTTTTTAAACTAGTTTTATTTAATGTAAAACCTTCTTTATAATATGGGTATAACATTGTTTTTGTATATTATTAATTTAAAAACCTAGTAAAGCTGAATTATACTATTGCTATTGGTACAATAATATTTTATTATAAAAAAATATAATATTCATAATTTCTTTATATTAAAATATGTATTATATTAATTATAAACTATTATTAATTATTAATAATTATCAATTATTATATAAATTTATATTTAGTAAATATTCTTAAATTATAAAAATAAATTAATATTTAAAATAAAAATTTACTTTAATAATAATTATCGCTACTTCAAAATGATAATATTTTTATTAAATTAGTAATTTGAATGATTTACAAATGTAAATACATTGTAATTAATGTTAAACTAATTTCTCAACATTGAACATATAACAATTGAAAACTTATTACATATGTACTACATATTATGTAGTATATAGGGGAAAGTAACCTAATACGGACACTTTAACAATAAATGGACTTAACTTTTTATGACTCATTATTTTTATTCAAAAATTACAATATATTCATATTATATGATTATAGATATTATTGTAATTTTAAAATTTTATATAATCTTTTAATTCCATAGATAACTGGGGTGTCCGTATTCGGTACCCATGTCCGAATACGGACACCCTATGTTATAATACGGACACCCTATATACCACTAGATAAACTATATATTATTGATGAATCAATCAGACAAATTTCAATTACGTTATTTATAATTAATTTTATGAAAAATATATTGTAATTTAATTAGTTAATATTTTATTTATTTTTATTATTTTTTAATTAATAATACAATTTAGGTGTCTAAATAATAATTTGTTAGAATTAGCTTAATTGGTAGTATTAATATTATAACGCACGCAATTTTTATGAAAATCAGAATAGTTCATACGCTGTGCGTTGATTGGTTATAGGGTTTCCGTATTAAGATATTTAGAGTGTCCGTATTAGGAACTTATATGACCTCTAGATATATGCTTATAACTTCATGAATATTTGATAACAAATATAGAAATTATATATATAATTTTAGAATGTTTTGTTTTTTAATAATATATTGTTATATTTTATATTAATACATTTATATATACTTGAGAAGGTTTTAAGTTGAATTTTTTTTTGATAAATTTAAAATCGTAATAAAAAAATCAGTTTATTGGATATATCAGCAATATTTTGAATAATAAAAAAATAAAAAATACTTTTTTAGACTATTTATATGATTATGAATATTTTATTAATTAAACATTTTTTTGTAGGATTTATAGTTTCTGAGATACCGAGAGTGTCCGTATTCGGTTACTTTCCCATACTATGTATATTATAATATCTACTTTTTGTTCATATCAAAATGTTATTATTATTGAATTTAAGTTATAAATATGACAACTATTAAAATGTTCATATATATTAATATATGAGTCACTAAAAGTTAAACACTTATCCGATTATACTAATTAATATATAATTGTATAGGTTAATTAAGTAACCTAGGTTAATAGTATAACTCTAGTGTTATGATACAATATAATGTTAAATATAAAATATATTGTATATATATATCAAAAACTGCCTGTGTGGCTCAGTAGCTAAGGCGTCAGACACACAAGCAGTAGGACACGGGTTCGACCCTCGTCCGGACCATTAATTAATTTTATAAAATGGGTCTTAAAATATTATTTAGAAGTGATCTTATATAATTGTGTATAAATAAATGATCGGCTCTCGTTAAAACCATGGATGCCTTAACATGAGAGCGGCTTCGAAGGGACATTAGAGCCATATATGGTTATAAGTGAAAACTTCATCTAAGTTCCTGGATGGGATGAAAGGACTCCACCAACATAAAAATAACAAAATAACAATAACAATATGTATGTATATAGGAAGGGTCAAAATTTGATTATATTATATATAAACATATATGTTATTAGTATACTATAACATTTTGCTGTTAATTTGATAAATCTAAAATATATGCTACAATGGTTTTCTAAAAATAATTCAATAAAAACCATTATTCTAAAAGGTTTTCTATAATTTGGAATTCTTGAAATACTCAAAAGTTTCATTTCACGATTACTAAGAACACCCCATTTCATATGTATCACAAATTATGTGTTCTAACAATGTATGCTATTATAGATGTCGCGGTGGGGTTTAAATAGTCATTTATTTGCTGCTATAAGTGTTATTCACACACGTATAATACATTATGAGGTTTCTTTGTTTACTACAACAACTATAAAGATAATTATATAATAGGTATATATATATATATATATATATATATATACTATTATTCACTATTAACTGCCTGTGTGTCTCAGTTGGCTAATTCGTCAGACACACAAGCCCCGGCATCTTATGTCCGGATCATTACAATAATTCTTAAAATAATATTTTGTGTTTAAATAAAGTTATCTTAAGTGTATAAATAAATGATCGGCTCTCGTTAAAACCATGGATGCCTTAATATGAGAGCGGCTTCTAAGGGATATTTCAGCTTTATGGTTATAAGTGAAAACTCCATCTAAGTTCCTGGCTGGGATGAAAGGACTCCACCAAAATAATATTACAATAACAATATATTATTTACATAGAAATGTAATAGTAACATATAAAACTGTAATATGTGTACTATTGTTTTTCTATGTTACTTATTATTCGTATAAAACCCATAGAAAAATTAATTAGGATGATAATTAAACAGTTTAAATTTTCAAATTGATTATAATAAAATTGATTAATTAATCAATTAATCCCGATATATATGTCAACAAATAAACATTTATTTCTCATAAATGCATGAAGGTACTCTATAGTATTTTAGTACCTATACATTTTAACTTTACTTTAGATTTTATAATCTATAACTAGATTAATTAATTAATACCAATAACTGTCTGACTTTCGATCACCCCTAGTGACCCTTAACTCGAGATGTAAACATCCGTTGATAATAACCCCTGCCCCCCCCGTTCAGGTCAGATACCGACCGCTACACCTACCGGACTGTCCGCAATACCAGTGTCCATTATAGTACCGGTATACTCTACCGCAGCCTCCTCCTCCTCCTCCTCCGTTAACCCGTCTGTTTACCCCGCTGTCACCACTATCGATGTCAATGTGGCAGGTGTCAGTACCGGTGTCAACATTAGTAACGACGACGAAGATGCCGAGATGGATATTGAAAGCGTTGATCACGTGACACTGGTCAGCAGCAGCACCACCAGTACTTCCGGTGGTCGAGATCAACTTCCGGTAGTGTCCACTAATGTACAAGATAACCCGCCGGTAAATCCTATCTACACAAGTGATCACTCTTACAGTATTATAAGAGTCGACTCTTACAACACATTCAGGTTAGCTACATTAGTTAACAATTTAGAAAATGTATATATTATTATTATTATTTTATTTGAACACCGTTTAAATATAATATATATCAACAATATGGTATACTCTCTATATGGAGAGAATTGTGATGATTAATAAAGTGCAGTCGTCATTGAAATAAATAAGTAAGTTTTTAGCTTTAAAACTAAACATAGTCGTTATTACACTAAGATCAAAGAGAAGATTGTTCCATTCATTTATTGTTTACATGTATACACTGTATATATCTTATCATTAACTTAAAACTATATAGGATTGTAGGCTAATGTAGACATATAAGTTGTATATAATATTAATATATTATATCTGTTTATCATTTTGATTACGACATTACAAATATATTAGTATACTAACTATAATAATCATGATACTTATTGTTCATTAAGTCTTCAATACAATATTACCTATAAAATAGATATTATTATTAATAGTAATTATTTGTATTGAATAACCCATGAGATAGTGGATAGGATAGAGAGAGGTATATAAGGGGAAGGTAGAGACAGAGAGAAATACATAGAGAAACTTAGAGGTTAATAGAGGTGGAGAGATAAATAGCGATAGATATAGAGAGAGATAGAGTCAGATAGAGATATATATATATAGTTATATAGAGATAGATATAGAAAGAGAATTAGAGAGAGACGTTGAGAACGAGATATATATGGTGTTTAATAATGGAGAACGGATGGTATATATAGAGTTAGATAGGTAGATTGGGATTATATATATATATATATATATATATATATATATATATATATATATATATATATGGGGGAGAGGAAGAAGATGGAGAAAGTGGGAGATAGATAGAGAGATATATAGAGATATATAAAATAGTTAGATAGAGATAAATATGAAAATCTATTAAATTCAATATTTGGTATACATATTAGGTATTAGTACTATTAATAATAACTATTTTAAATTTATAGAAATAAAAGTAGTGTTTATTACTATTTATATATATGATGGAATATTAAAAAGTAATTTATATTATAAATAGTAATACACATTAATTGTATTACTATAAATAAAACTATTCTATATATTTATATATATATATATATGAAAAATAAAAATTAAGATTTAAAACCAATGATATATTTATTAAAACTTGATTATTGTTATTAATCAATAATATATAATTATAATGTTAACAGAACGATAACTGCTATTATTTATCAATAAATTCAAATAATATAGACCAATGACAACTACAATTTTACATGCTATATATAAACCCTTACACCCCAAACATAGATAATCAGGTTTAAAGGTATTCTATAATAGAAAGTACATTATGAGATATATTTCTTATCATTTATACATTGTAAACAGTATAGAATTAGTGCAAACCAAGTTCAGAACCATACAATAGGTCTTATAATAATATATATAGAAGTAATATTATATATTATTGTATACAAAGTGACCAGCTATCGTCCAAAAGGACTCCACGAAAATAACATATATCAAATAATTAACGATATATTTTATATATTTATTTAATTATAACAATGTTGTTAATGTAGTTATACAATTAATATTGTTACTGTAGTTATCTAATTACTATAATAATATAATTAAATGGCTATTATATATAGTTATACAATTACTATTTCCCTATAATTAATATATCTATATCTATTATATATATGTACACTATTAATATAGGTGCACAATTAATATAGGTACACAATTAATATAGGTACACAATTAATATAGGTACACAATTAATATAGGTACACAATTAATATAGGTTCACAATTAATATAGGTACATAATTAATATAGGTACACAATTAATATAGGTGCACAATTAATATAGGTACACAATTAATATAGGTACACAATTAATATAGGTACACAATTAATATAGGTATACAATTAATATAGGTACACAATTAATATAGGTCTATAATTAATATAGGTACACAATTAATATAGGTACACAATTAATATAGGTGCACAATTAATATAAGTATATAATTAATATAGGTACACAATTAATATAGGTACACAATTAATATAGGTACACAATTAATATAGGTACACAATTAATATAGGTACACAATTAATATAGGTACACAATTAATATAGGTACACAATTAATATAGGTACACAATTAATATAGGTATATAATTAATATAGGTACACAATTAATATAGGTACACAATTAATATAGGTACACAATTAATATAGGTACACAATTAATATAGGTACACAATTAATATAGGTACATAATTAATATAGATACACAATTAATATAGGTACACAATTAATATAGGTACACAATTAATATAGGTACACAATTAATATAAGTACACAATTAATATAGGTACACAATTAATATAGGTACACAATTAATATATTTCAATAATTAATATAGTTATGTGGCTGATTTGATGCAAGAACATGCGGGACAAAACATACAGTTGCAGGATCTAAAGAAATATCTTGACAACGAAAATCAACTATAATGTGAGGGATTGTCTAACAATAATCCCTAGTGATATCATTGTTTAACATTGTTTATTTAACTAGATATATTATTTAATAACTAATAAAAAGTAATTTATTTTAAAATTTATATATATATACTTATTCCTTTAACTGCCAACCATTATATATATTTTTTGTCATTCAATAAAATAAAATGCATATCTATTGTTTTTAAACTTATATTATATGATATAATACCTATATGTATTTAATGAAATAATAAGTAAGTACAGCAAGTATTAATAATAGATTATATAGTTAAAATAAAAGTTTTTAATATAACATTATTTAATTGTATTAGTGTATGATTTTCATCAATATGACTAATTGTAAATTATCAATATTTATAGTATTTATATATTTTTATTTTTAAACCTATACGTAATATCAATATTTATTTGTAATACTTTATTTTTTAGAATTAATTTGTTCAATTAATCTAATTTATTAAATATTTTAATACATTATTATAACATATGGAAATATAATTTAATTTAATTTAAAATATATATTTTGTAATTTTAAATAATTTAATATTTATGTTGTCGGCTTTATTTTTCCGAACTTATTAAATATTTGATAATCTATAAATGTCTTTAATGGTAAACTATATATATATATATATATATATATATATATATATATATAGTATTTCTATTATCAAGTACATTATAATGTACGTGATAATAATATAATTATAAAATCGAAAATTCACTATTATAAATAGATATTTAATATGTAATAGGTTAACTATATTACTTTATTTAATTTAATATATGTGTGTGTGTGCATATATGTTATATAATTATAAAATCGAAAATTCACTATTATAAATAGATATTTAATATGTAATAGGTTTACTATATTACTTTATTTAATTTAATATATGTGTGTGTGCATATATGTTATATTTATTTGTTTTTTTTTGTATATATTCAGCTTTATAATTAATAATTAATAAACTTCTTTTAAATAATTTTTTAAAATATATATTTATAATAAATTCTCACATTATATAGTTATGAATAAATATCTATTATTTATATGTGATAAATTTATATGTGATAAATTTAGTAAAAGTTATTCAAATAAATATGTTAATGTAATATAGGTAATATATACCTACTTATATAAATAATATTTATAAAATTTAACAAATGTATATTAATAAAATATAAATAATTTCATTGAAAATATAAATGAAAAACCTCACATTTATATATATTGCTCATAATATGAACTTCATATTATGTATTGCAAAAATTATTAACTTATTATAGGAGAAATTCTCCGATACCGACCCCTAAATGATTATTTGTAATAACTTATTCAATATTAAATATATTTATGTGAAATTTTATAAATAGGGTAATATTGTGGCAATGAATAATGTGGCTATTTTAAATTTTTGATATAATTACATTGACAAGAATAAACAGGGGGGTCGGTAATCGGATACATGTTCCTAAAACCGACCCCCTTCTCCTATTACCGACCCCCTAAAATAATCGGGGTATACCCCGTTTATATATAAATAATTGTAGTGTTATAATATCCAATAAAAATAGTAGATATACTTAAATATAATTAATTATAACATGCACGCAATTTATTTTTTATTGAATTTATGTTTTAATAGTAATATTAAATTAAAATTTAAACTTTATAGTAATTATATTAAAATAGTGTATATTATTATTTAATATTTATTTATTAAGAAGTATGTATATAATCCACTGGAATCATGAATCCTAAATCTATATCAATGATACACAAAGAACTTACAACATATTTTAAAGTAAAATACGGATCTATTTTGATTGGATATTATAAATCACATGAGGTCGGTATTAGGGTAATTTAGGGGGTCGGTAATAGGAAAATCATATAGGTTGCTATAAGTAAGATATATTGGGTAATAGTTATTCAAATTAAAATATTTGTATACTAGTTATAAACATTTTATTGTTCTACAATATTATGGTTAGTATTAAGTTTTCTTTTAATTAATAAAGTATTTACAATGATTTAAAAAAAGTTATTATTCAAATATTTAAAAAGAAAAAACAGAATATTACATTTTATCAAATAACAATTGTAGTTTTGAATATTTTTAAAAACAAAATACTTATTTATATTTATCATAAAATTACTAACAGTTCATGTATATATAATTTTTGGAAATCTCTTATAGTTACTGAGATAAGAGAGGGGGTCGGTATTAGGAAGGGGTCGGTAATCGGAGACTTTACCCTAACATCACGTTACGTTTAATGATGATCTCGATCTGAGTCTATCTCAATCTATAAACTGCTAATATTACAAGAAAACGTTAATTTTGTGTATATATGTCAATTATTTATTTAATATATCATTTTTTGAATATATTTATAATCAATGCATTATATCATTATGCTTACATTATATCATATATGTGAAGGATGCTTCGCAAAATTATTGATCATATAGAGGTACGAATAAATACTTATTATATATATGTAGTTGTTAGTAAAATAAAGTTAATAATAGTTATTAAATAAATATGTTAGTGTAATATATCCTGTAATATATAGGTTCACCTACGGAGATTTTATTATTACAAAATTTAAAATTGTATTGAAAATATAAATGAAAAACATCAAATTTGTTATATATTAACTAAATATTATAACTTAATTATACTTTATATTCTGATTAACAATCATTAAGTTTGTTAATTAATTTTTCTCTCTGATTTCATCCTTGAAAACGAATTCCCCACTTGATCCAATTCCACTCAATCTACTTCGTTCATTATCACCATCTTTTATTGGACTTATCACTGAAATCATTTATAGATCTATTATATCATCTTTTGTTCCACACTCTATGAAATATTCATATATTATTCCGATTTAAAAAAAAACTACTCTTGACCAATCTAATTTATCAAGTTTTAGTCCAATATCTCAGTTATCATCAATATCTAAGACCTTAGAACGAGTTGTGTCTACTCAACTTATTAATTACATTACGTAAAATGCTATTGTTGATAAATATCAAAGTGCGTATATTCCTCATCGTAGTACCGAAACTGCCCTTACTTTAATCATTAATGATATTCTCATATCTCTTGATAATAAAGCCCCATGCTATCTCGTACTACTTGATTTATCTAGTACCTTTGATACCATAGATCACGATATTCTTTCAATTAGACTTAATGAAATTGGCATATACGGTCAAGTACACAGTTGGTTTATGTCTTTTGTGTTATCTAGAACATCTTCCGTGAAGATTAACTTTTCGTTGTCTCCTCCTTATTTTAACATTCATGGTGTACCACAAGGCTCTGTGCCTGGGTCTATATTATTCATTATTTATATTCTTCCTATTAAATCAATTTTTCACAAATATCCCAATATTCACTATCATCTTTATGCCGATGATCTACAGATATATACGTCATTTCCTAGTTCTAGTGATTCTGATATGATTCAAATGTCTATGTTTAAATGTATTACTGATCTCACTGAATGGTTCTCTCATAACTCTCTCTCCTTAAATATGACTAAAACTGACACTACCATATTTTCGAGACCCAGTTCTCCACTATCAATCACTCATCTTTTTTACAATCTCTACCAACTTCTGAATCTATAACTACCCTCGGTTTCACTCTAACCTCTCACCTAGACTAATCTCCACATATTAATAACATGATTCGCACTGCCAACTATTTTCTATATAATATTAGAAAATCTCGTTATAAGCTTACCTTCGCCATGATGAAATGTTTAATTCACTCGCTAGTTTTCAGCAGACTTATATATTGCTGTTCATTATTATGTAATTTAACTGTCAACCTTATGTATAAATTATAGAGAATATTATAGAGAATATAGGGACATTAAACTAACATCTATCTCAGTAAGACGGGTGGAAAGGGGTAAGGACAATACCTGAATAAAAGATATTTGTCAACGCACAAAGATAGCAATAGGGTGGTAAGCATAAACAGGGGTGTAAGCATAATGGGCATAGGGGATTCGGGAGTCAAGTGTCAATGATATCGGAATAGTTATTAATAGAGTAGTGACAGCTCGAAGATTTGTGTTGAGGGACACAAATAGGATGAAGATCGATCACCTGGGATACGTAAGATTATATTACACGCATGGGGAAATATATGTAGAGGTGTGTGATTCATAGTTATCAGGGAATAGCAGTTATGTTTAATGGATATGAATATATTAAGAGGGGAAGTGTTGTGGAAATGTTCATTTCATTTTTTTTCAAAAATGATTGTACTTTAAAATATTAATATATATTTCATTATCTTTAAAATGATGTATACTATTGTGTTCAATATTAATTAAAGTGCATTATCTATACATTATAAATATACACCTGTACCTTGTACAACATATAATACACATTATTATGTTATATTTATTATCAGTATGTTTAAAAATATAAACAGATGTATTAAATATAAATATTTGCCTTATACTTATAATAAAAAGCACATATTGTGTACACTTGTTGACCAAATAATGTATTATTTTTATAAGTGTATCAAATCAATATATCGATATATTTAAAAGTAACTATGTAATATCTTCTATATATTATTAATAAACTCTGAACATTGTATAAAGATTTATCGAGCATTGGTTCAAACATTGAAAATTGTTTACAAAAAATACCGAGATATAAGCTTCTAAATTTGTTTGTGTGTAATAAATATTACATAATAATGTATATTATATGTTGTACAGGTGTATTTTTATAATGTATAGATAAAATACATATAGTTCATCTTGAACGAAATATTATATATAATTATAAAGATAATGAATTATATTTTAATATTATAAAGTAAATTATTGTTGAACAAAAAATGAAATGAACGGCGTTCGCTTCCCCTACCTTTAAGGCAATAAGTAGGAATAGTAAGGCTGATTCGAGTAAGTGGGGTAATATATATAAATATAGTGCAGTTAATAGAGTAAGATTGGTGAATGAGGTACCCGCAATAGTGGAGAAGGAGAGAAGTAGGAAGGACTACCTATATATAGGAAGTAAGGATGCTGGGGTTAGTAAGAAGGTAGTGGAAATACCGGATACGTTGCTATTAGTAATGTATAGCGAGGATACCGTGTTGCGCTAACCTCGGAGTACATATAATACGTACGTTCTATGGGCTTCCGTATCATATCTATATAGACTAATAATACCGACAAAGGTTAGAGAGGTTATGAAACGGGTAAGTGGGAACAAGATGGGGTATCGGTTAGGTCTCAGAGTGGATATACTAGCCGTCATTGGTAGTGAGGAAGAGTAATGGTGGTATGAGGTTATGTGTAGATTATAATGTAAGCTAAATTCATAGACAATAATGAATTCTTACCCCTTATCCTGGATAGATGATTGTATTGATTCGTTGGTACCCACATTTGAAAATAATTTGAGAATGATTTTTGAAATTTTTCGAAAATTTTGTGGACTCATTTTTACAAACTTTGAAATTAAATTTCAATTATTTATGTACATTTTTCGAAAATCATTTGCAAACTTGTTACATAAATTTCTGAATTTAATAAATATTTAATTTCACATTTACACATTTTCATTTTATTTGAAAATTATTTTCGTAAAATTGTCGTATTATTTTCAAATATTTTGCAACCTTCGTTTTTTATTTTCAAAAATATTACAAACTTTGCATTTTATTTGAAAATTATTTTCGTAAAGGACACTCTAGATGTCTTAATACGGACACACTATAACTAATCAGCGAGCAGCGTATGAACTATTCTGATTTTCATAAAAATCGTGTGCGTTATAATATTAATACCACCAATAAATATTTAATAATTATTTAGATTTTCGTATATTATAATTCAATATTTTATTGTTAACATTATTTTCGAACTATCCGATATTTTTATATTTCGAATCAAACTTTGCTTCTAAAATTGAATATGAATCGAATTATCAAATTTTCCAATGAATCGAATGGAATTTTAATTTTACTATTCGTTTACATCACTAATTAATATAAACTTGTTTTCTAGGAATAGTTTATATCTAATTTTGTTTGAAACTGTATCGAAACATCTCATCTGAAACATTTAAGTGATTCGAAACATTGATTTTTGGTTTTGGGTCGGTATCGAAACATCAAAATCTTGACCCGTTTATAACATTAGTAGGTAGATATAAAAGGAATGTAAAAGGAATGTGTAATGAATTGTAAGATATATCAGTATTAGTAGTTTAAAATAATATATATTTATATTTAGTTATGAAGTTTTTAATATTTGTTTATTAATCGAAATTCTATTTCACTTTTTATCAAATAATTTAAATTATTTTTATATATGTAATTTATCTTACTTATATTTATATATATATGTATATAATTTATATTTAATTTATTTTTATATTTATTTACAAATATATTAATATATTAATATATTTATTATTTAGTTTATACTAGGTAGATATAAACCTGTAAAAGGAATATTTAAGGAATTATAAGATATGTCAGTTTTAGTAGGTTAAAATAATATATATATATATATATATTTTAATTTGAATTTTGTATATATATATATATATATATAGGTATTAACCTATTATTACGTTTCTATTTAAATTGTATATAATTAATTAAAATAATATTTATTAAATAATATTATAATATAAAAGTAACAAAGTTTGTAGTTATGAAGTTTTTAGTATCTATATATATTAATCAAAATTCTATTTCAACTTTTTATAAAATAATTTGAATTATTTATATATATATATATAGGGGAAAGTAACATAATACGGACACTTTAACAATAAATGGTCTTAACTTTTTATGACTCAATATTTGTATTCAAAAATTACAATATATTAATATTATATGATTATAGTTATTATTACCTAGATATTATTAAAATTTTTAAATTTTATTTAATCTTTTAATTCCATAGATAACGGGGGTGTCCGTATTCGGTACCCATGTCCGAATACGGACACCCTGTGTTATAATACGGACACCCTATATACCATTAGATAAACTATATATTATTGATGAATCAATCAGAAAAATTAAAATTACGTTATTTATAATTAATTTTATAAAAAATATATTGTAATTTAATTAGTTAATAATTTATTTATTTTCATTATTTGTTAATTAATAATACAATTTAAGTATCTAAATAATAATTAAGCTTTATTAGTGGTATTAATATTATAACTCATGCGATTTTTATGAAAATCAGAATTGTTCATATAGCTGCGCACTGATTGGTTATAGGGTGTCCGTATTAACACATTTAGAGTGTCCGTATTAGGAACTTACATAGAGCTAAAGAGAAATTTCTCTTTAGCTCTATGGGAACTTATATGACCTCTAGATATATGCTTATAACTTAATGAATATTTGATAACAAATATAGAAATAAAATTAGAATTTTTAGAATGCTCTATTTTTTATTAATATAATATTATATTTTATACCTACATTTGTATAATCTTGAGAATGTTTTAAGTTGACATTTTTTTTCATAAATTTAAAAACGTAATAAAAAAATCAGTTTATTGGACATATTAGCAATATTTTGTATAATTCAAATATAAAAAAAACTTTTTTAGACTATTTTTATAATTATGAATATTTTATTCATTAAACATTTTTTTGTAGGATTTATAGTTTCTGAGATACCGAGAGTGTCCGTATTCGGTTACTTTCCCCTACCTATATCTATATTACTTATATTTATTTAAGTTATATATAATTAATTAAAATAATGTATATTACATTATATTGTATTATATTATAACATACAAATTACATAGAGTTTTTAGTTATGAAGTTTTTAATATTTGTTGATTAATCGAAATTCTATTTCTCTTTTTATCAAATAATTTAAATTATTTATATGTAATTTATCTTACCTATATGATATAGGATATATCTATAAGTATTATGTTTTATTTAATGTATATTCAATTAATTAAAATAATGTAATATTACATTATATTATACTATAGGATAACATAAAATTAACATAACATATTTAATATAGGTTTATGGTTATTAATCGAAATTATATTTCACTTTTTATAATAATAATTATAATAAATTATAATAATGTGAATTATTTATTAAATATACATATATTTATGTATTTTATTGAAGTTACATATTAATAATTATATCCATTTAATAAGATATAAATGTCATATTAAAGAGTATGTATAACCTATATAGAAGTAAATTGTAGATGGTTTTAAATTATTGCTTGCTAATAGGTCTACATCACATCGTGGTGGCGGCTTAGCTCTGTTATACTCATCGGAACTTAAGCTTATTTCATCATCTACACCATGTTTCTCTTCATGTGAAATTATGATCTGTAATATTCAGTTTCCTTCCTTATTTACCATTGTAATTATACTTATTTACCGACCACCTTCATCTAGCCTACGGAGTTTCTTAACCTACCTCTCCTCTATCATAGCATCTATTACATCGGTTAACACGGTTATTATTGGTAATTTTAATATTCAAATTAATAATGATAATTATGCTTCCTTATCTCTGAATGAACTTATATTTGAGTATTCCTTGACGCAACATATTCGTTTTCCTACTAACACCAATGGTAATACTATTGACTTAGTTTTAACTTTAGCTGATTCTAATTTAATTTCATATCCCACTCAAAGTTCTCTAATATCTGATCACTTTGCCATTTTATTTGATTTGAACTTGCCGGTATCTCAAATTAATCGACCTTCTAGATCATTTCGGAAAATATCCTCTATTGATAAACCAATGTTTGTTAACTCTGTATTCCATCAACTTAACAACAGTATATATTCTGATTTGTCTACACTTTTTGATTCTTTTAATTTAGCATTATATCATTCGCTTGATATTTTTGCACCCTCTATTATTCTTATCAACCGAACTTATTCTAAGTCTCCCTGGTTTAATACTGAACTTATTAAACTAAGGCAACTACTTCGTAGACTACAACGTAAATATTCATCCTCTAAACTTGACTATGATCTTATTGCATTTAAAGCTTGTCGATCGCTTTACAAGAATAAACTTCTCTCTACCAAATCGTCATACTTTACTGATATGCTCGGTAGTTATGAAATATCTTCTAAGCAAGCTTACAAATTATCTTTTACCTTAGTAGGTAAAACCCAGACCAAGCATCTTCCTGGCAAACCTGATTCAGTTCTTTGTTCCTTGTTAGCCAATTTCTTCCAACAAAAAATTTCTAGTATTATCAATGTACTTCCAAACATCAACTCGGTACGACTCAATCCCAATTTAACATCCAATCTGAATCATTGGTCATGTTTTACGCTTCCCACACATGACTTTGTACTCTCTCTTATGACATCCTTGAAAACGAATTCCCCACTTGATCCAATTCCACTAAATCTACTTCGTTCATTATCACCATCTTTTATTGGACTTATCACTGAAATAATTCATTGATCTCTTATATCATCTATTGTTCCACACTCCATGAAATATTCATATATTATTCCGATTTAAAAAAAAACTACTCTTGACCAATCTAATTTATCAAGTTATCGTCCAATATCTCAGTTATCATCAATATTTAAGACCTTAGAACGAGTTGTGTCCACTCAACTTATTAATAACATTACATCAAATGCTATTGTTAATAAATATCAAAGTGCGTATCTTCCTCATCGTAGTACCGAAACTGCCCTCACTTTAATCATTAAGTATAAATATTTGCTAACGATAACATACGTTATAGAAATAAACAAAGAATAGTACGAAATTAAAAAATTAAAGAAATTAAAACGTTTTACAGTTACCGTAAAAATAAACGAAAAACAATCGCAATAGAAATTAAAGATATTCTAAAAATAATCGAAAATATAAATAAAATACAGTATTTTGTAAGTGGCTTCGAAATATTTAATTTCTATTTTAACTTTATAGAATTATTCTTATCTGTGTACCCTGTTTTAGTAATACATTATTAGTTATATAGTTTAATATTTAATTTTTAAATTTTAAATATATTACAAATAGAACATGTTAAAAATCAATTAAACCAATACAAGAATGAAACAAATAAATAATGTAATACTTACCAAAATCTGTAATAATAGTAGGTAGTACTTTATTAATTTTATATTTTAATTGTATAATAAATTTGAAACATATATATATATATATATATATACAAACAGAACACATTAAAAATAAAATAAACCAATATACCTATACAAAAACTGAACACGTTACCAATAATAAAACATACCAATAATATTACGAAACAAACAATATAATACTTATCATTATAATCAGAAATAATAGACAATTATTAATATTGTATTTTAGTAATATACAACATTTGAAACATATATTCAAAAATATATATAAAACAATATATTACCGAACAAACAAAAATAAAATAATACACACCGCTTTATCTGTAACATAGATTTATAATTTACATGTAAACTATAAATCTATGATCTGTAATAATAATGAATTATTTATTTTATATTATAATATATTTGAAATATAGATATAAAAACCCAAATTTTCTATAACAAAAACTAATTTTTTATTTATTTTTTTATTATTATTATTATTATTATTATTATTATTATTATTATTATTATTATTATTATTATTATTATTATTATTATTATTATTATTATTGATTGATTGATAATTTATTTATTTAAGCAAATACATAGCCGAAAATATAATCGAAAGTATAAAGTATAAATATTTGCTAACGATAACATACGTTATAGAAATAAATAAAGAATAATACGAAATTAAAAAATTAAGGAAATTAAAACGTTTTACAGTTACCGTAAAAATAAACGAAAAACAATCGAAAGTAGAAATAAATCATATAGTAATTATAAACGAAAAATGATCAAAATAGAAATAAAATATAGCGTAAAAATAATCGAAAATAGAAATAAAATACATTATTTTGTAAGTGGCATCGAAATATTCAATTTCTACTTTAACTTTATAGAATTCTTCATCTTGTATCCTGTTTTATATATATTATTATTATTATTATTATTATTATTATTATTATTATTATTATTATTATTATTATTATTATTATTATTATTATTATTATTATTATTATTATTATTATTATTATTATTATTATTATTATTATTATTATTATTATTATTATTATTATTATTATTATTATTATTATTATTATTATTATTATTATTATTATTATTATTATTATTATTATTATTATTATTATTATTATTATTATTATTATTATTATTATTATTATTATTATTATTATTATTATTATTATTATTATTATTATTATTATTATTATTATTATTATTATTATTATTATTATTATTATTATTATTATTATTATTATTATTATTATTATTATTATTATTATTATTATTATTATTATTATTATTATTATTATTATTATTATTATTATTATTATTATTATTATTATTATTATTATTATTATTATTATTATTATTATTATTATTATTATTATTATTATTATTATTATTATTATTATTATTATTATTATTATTATTATTATTATTATTATTATTATTATTATTATTATTATTATTATTATTATTATTATTATTATTATTATTATTATTATTATTATTATTATTATTATTATTATTATTATTATTATTATTATTATTATTATTATTATTATTATTATTATTATTATTATTATTATTATTATTATTATTATTATTATTATTATTATTATTATTATTATTATTATTATTATTATTATTATTATTATTATTATTATTATCTACATATATATTAAAGCGCTTATATTAAAGCGCTAAATGTTTGTTTTCGTAGTCGTCGTCGTCGTCGTCGTCTTCGTACAATTTTCTATCGAGCGAGCGCAGCGAGCCATCGCGACGAATTTTCGAAATTTTTCGATAAAAATAATATATAGGTAATCTATGGATAATAAAACCTCAATAATATTTGTATATAATTACCATATAATTAGCGAGTAATGAGTATATATTATACGGTTATAATTATATATATTTTATATATTTATATATTTGTTTATTTTATTTATTGATCGAGGATATTTTAAAAAAAATTAAATTTTTTAAATTCGCTATGGCGAGGATATGTAAGCGAGTCTATATCGCGTATTCGGGCGTTATAAAATACGTTATATACGCATTTTTTTCGCGCGATACTAATATTACCCGAACCCTAATAATACTAGATTTTGTTAAATTTAAATTTCGAGTTTATAATAATTATTTCCTATCTCCGCCATGTAAAAATACATTTTTCAACATATACAATGATGTAAAAAATCAAAATCCACGATAATGATTCGATTTCAAAAATTTTAAATGTATTACATAGATAATTAAAATAGAATATTATGTTATATATTATAACTTATAATATTTAATATTCTTCGAGCTATGGCCGAAATAGTGAAAAATACGTGATTTTTGAGGGTTAAATTTGACCGACTTCCGGTAATGCGTTCGCTTCGATTATGATTTCAACGGATGCGGAGTACGAAAGTTCCTAAAATAAATTGAGAAAAACCATTCATATATGAATAATTGGGTGTCCAGCTCGGTTTCAATTTTTCACCAAATTTCATCATACAAATGGTCAAGAAAAAAATGGTCAAGAAAAAAATGTGAAATTTATATTAAAAAAAAAATGCTAATTTCTATTCTATAATGTTAACGGTAATGAGTAGATAAAAATGTAGCCATCCGATATACATTTACTATGATTATTTGCCACATAAAGGGCTTTACAAAAGTACATTTCCTATCTCCACCATGTAAAAATTTGAATTTATTATAATTTTAACATGTAAATATTCAAAATCTATAATAATAATTCGATTTTAATACTTTTAACTGTATCGAATAAATTATTAAAATACATTATCGTGTTATACATATAGATTACTATATGTTATCAATTATTTCGATAACAAATATACAACTGGAACGTGATAGTAAGTTATGATGAAACGTGATAGTAAGTTATGATGGAACGTGATAGTACGTTATGATGGATTTATATCTGCATTATTTCCCGAGTGAGCCTATAAAAGCATTTTTATTTAAATTGTTATTTTCACTGTTGTGGTTATGTTGGGTTAGGTTTTAATTTTTTGTGGTTTTTTTTAGCTGCATTACTTCCCGAGTTATCCTATAAAAGTATATTTTCACAGTTGTGGTTAGGTTGGGTTAAGTTTTAATTGTTGGTGGTTTTTTTTAGCTGCATTACTTCCCGAGTTAACCTATAAAAAGTATATTTTCACGGTTGTGGTTAGGTTGGGTTAAGTTTTAATTTTTGGTGGTTTTTTTAGCTGCATTAATTCCCGAGTGAACCTATAAAAGTATATTGTCAAGGTTGTGGTTAGGTTGGGTTAAGTTTTAATTGTTGGTGGTTTTTTGGTCACTATTATAGTGTCTATAGTATATAAATATTGATGTAAATATATATATATATATAACTATATTGGTAGGTTTTTTTTAGCTGCATTACTTCACGAGTTGGGTTGGGTTGGGTTTGGGTTTGGGTTTGGGTTGGGTTTGGGTTGGGTTTGGGTTTGGGTTTAGGTGGGTTTGGGTTTGGGTTTAGGTGGGTTTGGTTGGGTTTGGGTTGGGTTAAGTTTTAATTTTGGTAGGTTTTTTTTAGCTGCATTACTTCCCGAGTTGGGTTGGGATGGGTTTGGGTTTGGGTTTGGGTTGGGTTTGGGTTGGGTTAGGTTGGGTTTGGGTTGGGTTTGGGTTTAGGTGGGTTTGGTTGGGTTTGGGTTTGGTTAAGTTTTAATTTTGGTAGGTTTTTTTTTAGCTGCATTACTTCCCGAGTTTGCTTATAAAAGTAGATTTTCACGGTTGTGGATAGGTTGGGTTAAGTTTTAATTTTTGGTGGTTTTTTTTAGCTGCATTACTTCCCGAGTTTACTTCCCGGGTTTGGGTTGGGTTTGGGTTGGGTTTGGATTTGGGTTTGGGTTGGGTTTGGGTTTTGGTTTGGGTTTGGGTTTGGTTGGGTTTGGTTGGGTTTGGGTTGGGTTAAATTTTAATTTTGGTAGGTTTTTTTTAGCTGCATTACTTCCCGAGTTGGGTTGGGTTGGGTTTGGGTTTGGGTTTGGGTTTGGGTTGGGTTTGGGTTTGGGTTTGGGTTTGGGTTGGGTTTGGGTTTGTGTTTGGGTTTAGGTGGGTTGGGTTTGGTTTAGGTTGGGTTAAGTTTTAATTTTGGTAGGTTTTTTTTAGCTGCATTACTTCCCAAGTGAACCTATAAAAGTATATTTGACGGTTGTGGTTAGGTTGGATTAAGTTTTAATTTTTGGAGGTTTTTTTAGATGCATTACTTCCCGAGTGAACCTATAAAAGTATATTGTCAAGGTTATGGTTAGGTTGGGTTAAGTTTTAATTGTTGGTGGTTTTTTGGTCACTATTATAGTGTCTATAGTATATAAATATTGATGTAAATATATATATATATATATAACTATATTGGTAGGTTTTTTTTAGCTGCATTACTTCACGAGTTGGGTTGGGTTGGGTTTGGGTTTGGGTTTGGGTTGGGTTTGGGTTGGGTTTGGGTTTGGGTTTAGGTGGGTTTGGTTGGGTTTGGGTTGGGTTAATTTTAATTTTTAATTTTAATTTTGGTAGGTTTTTTTTAGCTGCATTACTTCCCGAGTTGGGTTGGGTTGGGTTTGGGTTTGGGTTTGGGTTGGGTTTGGGTTGGGTTAGGTTGGGTTGGGGTTGGGTTTGGGTTTAGGTGGGTTTGGTTGGGTTTGGGTTGGGTTAAGTTTTAATTTTGGTAGGTTTTTTTTAGCTGCATTACTTCCCGAGTTTGCTTATAAAAGTAGATTTTCACGGTTGTGGATAGGTTGGGTTAAGTTTTAATTTTTGGTAGTTTTTTTTAGCTGCATTATTGGTTTGGGTTTGGGTTGGGTTTGGGTTTGGGTTTGGGTTGGGTTTGGGTTTAGGTGGGTTGGGTTGGGTTTGGGTTGGGTTAAGTTTTAATTTTGGTAGGTTTTTTTTAGCTGCATTACTTCCCGAGTGTGCCTATAAAAGTAGATTTTCACGGTTGTGGTTAGGTTGGGTTAAGTTTTAATTTTTGGTAGTTTTTTTAGCTGCATTAATTCCCGAGTTTACTTCCCGGGTTTGGGTTTTGGTTTGGGTTTGGGTTTGGGTTGGGTTTGGGTTGGGTTTGGGTTGGGTTTGGGTTTGGGTTTAGGTGGGTTTGGTTGGGTTTGGGTTGGGTTAAGTTTTAATTTTGTTAGGTTTTTTTTAGCTGCATTACTTCCCGAGTTGGGTTGGGTTGGGTTTGGGTTTGGGTTAGGTTGGGTTTGGGTTGGGTTTGGGTTTAGGTGGGTTTGGTTGGGTTTGGGTTGGGTTAAGTTTTAATTTTGGTATGTTTTTTTTAGCTGCATTACTTCCCGAGTTTGCCTATAAAAGTAGATTTTCACGGTTGTGGATAGGTTGGGTTAAGTTTTAATTTTTGGTGGTTTTTTTTAGCTGCATTACTTCCCGAGTTTACTTCCCGGGTTTGGGTTTGGGTTTGGGTTGGGTTTGGGTTGGGTTGGGTTTGGATTTGGGTTTGGGTTGGGTTTGGGTTTGGGTTTGGGTTTGGGTTTGGTTGGGTTTGGTTGGGTTTGGGTTGGGTTAAGTTTTAATTTTGGTAGGTTTTTTTTAGCTGCATTACTTCCCGAGTTGGGTTGGGTTGGGTTTGGGTTTGGGTTTGGGTTGGGTTTGGGTTTGGGTTTGGGTTTGGGTTTGGATTGGGTTTGGGTTTGTGTTTGGGTTTAGGTGGGTTGGGTTGGGTTTAGGTTGGGTTAAGTTTTAATTTTGGTAGGTTTTTTTTAGCTGCATTACTTCCCGAGTGAACCTATAAAAGTATATTTGACGGTTGTGGTTAGGTTGGATTAAGTTTTAATTTTTGGAGGTTTTTTTAGATGCATTACTTCCCGAGTGAACCTATAAAAGTATATTGTCAAGGTTGTGGTTAGGTTGGGTTAAGTTTTAATTGTTGGTGGTTTTTTGGTCACTATTATAGTGTCTATAGTATATAAATATTGATGTAAATATATATATATATATAACTATATTGGTAGGTTTTTTTTAGCTGCATTACTTCACGAGTTGGGTTGGGTTGGGTTTGGGTTTGGGTTTGGGTTGGGTTTGGGTTGGGTTTGGGTTTGGGTTTAGGTGGGTTTGGGTTTGGGTTTAAGTGGGTTTGGTTGGGTTTGGGTTGGGTTAAGTTTTAATTTTGGTAGGTTTTTTTTAGCTGCATTACTTCCCGAGTTGGGTTGGGTTGGGTTTGGGTTTGGGTTGGGTTTGGGTTGGGTTAGGTTGGGTTTGGGTTGGGTTTGGGTTTAGGTGGGTTTGGTTGGGTTTGGGTTGGGTTAAGTTTTAATTTTGGTAGGTTTTTTTTTGCTGCATTACTTCCCGAGTGTGCCTATAAAAGTAGATTTTCACGGTTGTGGTTAGGTTGGGTTAAGTTTTAATTTTTGGTGATTTTTTAGCTGCATTAATTCCCGAGTTTACTTCCCGGGTTTGGGTTTTGGTTTGGGTTTGGGTTTGGGTTGGGTTTGGGTTGGGTTTGGGTTGGGTTTGGGTTTGGGTTTAGGTGGGTTTGGTTGGGTTTGGGTTGGGTTAAGTTTTAATTTTGGTAGGTTTTTTTTAGCTGCATTACTTCCCGAGTTGGGTTGGGATGGGTTTGGGTTTGGGTTTGGGTTGGGTTTGGGTTGGGTTAGGTTGGGTTTGGGTTGGGTTTGGGTTTAGGTGGGTTTGGTTGGGTTTGGGTTTGGTTAAGTTTTAATTTTGGTAGGTTTTTTTTTAGCTGCATTACTTCCCGAGTTTGCTTATAAAAGTAGATTTTCACGGTTGTGGATAGGTTGGGTTAAGTTTTAATTTTTGGTGGTTTTTTTTAGCTGCATTACTTCCCGAGTTTACTTCCCGGGTTTGGGTTGGGTTTGGGTTGGGTTTGGATTTGGGTTTGGGTTGGGTTTGGGTTTTGGTTTGGGTTTGGGTTTGGTTGGGTTTGGTTGGGTTTGGGTTGGGTTAAATTTTAATTTTGGTAGGTTTTTTTTAGCTGCATTACTTCCCGAGTTGGGTTGGGTTGGGTTTGGGTTTGGGTTTGGGTTTGGGTTGGGTTTGGGTTTGGGTTTGGGTTTGGGTTGGGTTTGGGTTTGTGTTTGGGTTTAGGTGGGTTGGGTTTGGTTTAGGTTGGGTTAAGTTTTAATTTTGGTAGGTTTTTTTTAGCTGCATTACTTCCCAAGTGAACCTATAAAAGTATATTTGACGGTTGTGGTTAGGTTGGATTAAGTTTTAATTTTTGGAGGTTTTTTTAGATGCATTACTTCCCGAGTGAACCTATAAAAGTATATTGTCAAGGTTATGGTTAGGTTGTGTTAAGTTTTAATTGTTGGTGGTTTTTTGGTCACTATTATAGTGTCTATAGTATATAAATATTGATGTAAATATATATATATATATAACTATATTGGTAGGTTTTTTTTAGCTGCATTACTTCACGAGTTGGGTTGGGTTGGGTTTGGGTTTGGGTTTGGGTTGGGTTGGGTTTGGGTTGGGTTTGGGTTTGGGTTTAGGTGGGTTTGGTTGGGTTTGGGTTGGGTTAAATTTAATTTTTAATTTTAATTTTGGTAGGTTTTTTTTAGCTGCATTACTTCCCGAGTTGGGTTGGGTTGGGTTTGGGTTTGGGTTTGGGTTGGGTTTGGGTTGGGTTAGGTTGGGTTGGGGTTGGGTTTGGGTTTAGGTGGGTTTGGTTGGGTTTGGGTTGGGTTAAGTTTTAATTTTGGTAGGTTTTTTTTAGCTGCATTACTTCCCGAGTTTGCCTATAAAAGTAGATTTTCACGGTTGTGGATAGGTTGGGTTAAGTTTTAATTTTTGGTGGTTTTTTTTAGCTGCATTACTTCCCGAGTTTACTTCCCGGGTTTGGGTTTGGGTTTGGGTTGGGTTTGGATTTGGGTTTGGGTTGGGTTTGGGTTTTGGTTTGGGTTTGGGTTTGGTTGGGTTTGGTTGGGTTTGGGTTGGGTTAAGTTTTAATTTTGGTAGGTTTTTTTTAGCTGCATTACTTCCCGAGTTGGGTTGGGTTGAGTTTGGGTTTGGGTTTGGGTTTGGGTTTGGGTTTGGGTTTGGGTTGGGTTTGGGTTTGTGTTTGGGTTTAGGTGGGTTGGGTTGGGTTTAGGTTGGGTTAAGTTTTAATTTTGGTAGGTTTTTTTTAGCTGCATTACTTCCCGAGTGAACCTATAAAAGTATATTTGACGGTTGTGGTTAGGTTGGATTAAGTTTTAATTTTTGGAGGTTTTTTTAGATGCATTACTTCCCGAGTGAACCTATAAAAGTATATTGTCAAGGTTGTGGTTAGGTTGGGTTAAGTTTTAATTGTTGGTGGTTTTTTGGTCACTATTATAGTGTCTATAGTATATAAATATTGATGTAAATATATATATATATATAACTATATTGGTAGGTTTTTTTTAGCTGCATTACTTCACGAGTTGGGTTGGGTTGGGTTTGGGTTTGGGTTTGGGTTGGGTTTGGGTTTAGGTGGGTTGGGTTGGGTTTGGGTTGGGTTAAGTTTTAATTTTGGTAGGTTTTTTTTAGCTGCATTACTTCCCGAGTTGGGTTGGGTTGGGTTTGGGTTTGGGTTTGGGTTGGGTTTGGGTTTAGGTGGGTTGGGTTGGGTTTGGGTTGGGTTAAGTTTTAATTTTGGCTGCATTACTTCCCGAGTGTGCCTATAAAAGTAGATTTTCACGGTTGTGGTTAGGTTGGGTTAAGTTTTAATTTTTGATGGTTTTTTTTAGCTGCATTACTTCCCGAGTTTACTTCCCGGGTTTGGGTTTGGGTTTGGGTTGGGTTTGGGTTGGGTTTGGATTTGGGTTTGGGTTGGGTTTGGGTTTTGGTTTGGGTTTGGGTTTGGTTGGGTTTGATTGGGTTTGGGTTGGGTTAAGTTTTAATTTTGGTAGGTTTTTTTTAGCTGCATTACTTCCCGAGTTGGGTTAGGTTGGGTTTGGGTTTGGGTTTGGGTTTGGGTTTGGGTTTGGGTTTGGGTTTGGGTTTGGGTTTGGGTTTGGGTTTGGGTTGGGTTTGGGTTTGTGTTTGGGTTGGGTTTGGGTTTGGGTTTAGGTGGGTTTGGTTGGGTTTGGGTTGGGTTAATTTTAATTTTTAATTTTAATTTTGGTAGGTTTTTTTTAGCTGCATTACTTCCCGAGTTAAGTTGGGTTGGGTTTGGGTTTGGGTTTGGGTTGGGTTTGGGTTGGGTTAGGTTGGGTTTGGGTTGGGTTTGGGTTTAGGTGGGTTTGGTTGGGTTTGGGTTGGATTAAGTTTTAATTTTGGTAGGTTTTTTTTAGCTGCATTACTTCCCGAGTTTGCCTATAAAAGTAGATTTTCACGGTTGTGGATAGGTTGGGTTAAGTTTTAATTTTTGGTGGTTTTTTTTAGCTGCATTACTTCCTGAGTGAACCTATAAAAGTATATTGTCAAGGTTGTGGTTAGGTTGGGTTAAGTTTTAATTGTTGGTGGTTTTTTGGTCACTATTATAGTGTCTATATAAATATTGATGTAAATATATATATATATATAACTATATTGGTAGGTTTTTTTTAGCTGCATTACTTCACGAGTTGGGTTGGGTTGGGTTTGGGTTTGGGTTGGGTTTGGGTTGGGTTTGGGTTTGGGTTTAGGTGGGTTTGGTTGGGTTTGGGTTGGGTTAATTTTAATTTTTAATTTTAATTTTGGTAGGTTTTTTTTAGCTGCATTACTTCCCGAGTGAACCTATACAAGTATATTTTCACGGTTGTGGTTAGGTTGGGTTAAGTTTTAATTTTTGGAGGTTTTAATAAATTAATATTTAGTAATAAAGTGTAGTTCTTTTGTAATAAAGTAACTACTTTTAGTAATAAAGTAGTTACTTTTTAGTAATAAAGAGATTACTTTTAGTAATAAAGTTTATTTCTTTTAGTAATAAAGTTTAGTTCTTTTGTAATACAGTTTTTACAGTAATGTTGCTTTAGTAAAAAAGTAACCATTCTACAAGGAGCGTTAGCCCTTGATTCGGGAAAAGAGTAACCTAGTTATTATTATTATTATTATTATTATTATTATTATTATTATTATTATTATTATTATTATTATTATTATTATTATTATTATTATTATTATTATTATTATTATTATTATTATTATTATTATTATTATTATTATTATTATTATTATTATTATTATTATTATTATTATTATTATTATTATTATTATTATTATTATTATTATTATTATTATTATTATTATTATTATTATTATTATTATTATTATTATTATTATTATTATTATTATTATTATTATTATTATTATTATTATTATTATTATTATTATTATTATTATTATTATTATTATTATTATTATTATTATTATTATTATTATTATTATATAGTAATACTATTATTTATATACTCGAATAATAGTATCTAAAGTGTATCAGATAGGTTATAATAATGTTATAAAAATTATAGTAAAATGTGTTTTTATAGTAAATAGTATGAATACTATTTATAAAAGAGATACAACTTTCCTAGGAAATATGGGTGTTCATATGATTGTATTATCTTCTTTGGAATATAAAGATGTTCATAAGATAGTAGCCTATTCCCTATGGGTATAGAGGTGTACTTAATATAGTAACATATGTCATGTGGATATAAAGGTGTTCTTAATAGAGTAACATCTGTCCTGTGGATATAGAGGTGTTCTAAGAGAGGAACATATTCCCTATGGATATGGAGGTGTTCTTAAGAGAGGAACAGATTCCCTATGGATATGGAGGTGTTCTTAATATAGTAACATATGTCCTGTTTGAGATAGAGGTATTCTTAAAAGAGTAACCTATGTCATGTGAAGATAGAGGTGTTTTTAAGAAAGGACAAATTCCCTGTGGAGGTAGAGGTTTTCCTAGTATAATACCATATTGCATGTGGAAATAGAGCTGGTCTGAAGAGAGTAATATACTACCTGGAGAGTTAGAGGTGTGCGACGTACATGTGAGAGAGGAACACGCATTTTTAGTCGCAGGTAAGGATACCTATATAATGTCATTTTCATTGATGTGATGAATATATCTGTTATATATATTAAATTATATATATATATATATATATATATATATATATATATATATGAATATATCTGTTATATATATTAAATTATATATATATATATATATATATGTGTTTATATAAGTACATACATATAATCTGATATATTAAAGATATATGTTCATATTTTATTATATATCCAGCTTTTACATATATTTAATCTATTTAAATCCATATAATAAAGTATTAAATTGTTAATATATCTATATATATATATATATATATATGAATATATCTGTCATATATATTAAATTATATATATATATATATATATATATATATATATATATATATATATGATACATCATCAATCCAGAAGGAGACATATATCGGTTTTAATAGCTAGCGATCAACATGTATGTATCAACATATACTTCAATTCGTATACGAATTGAAGTAAATACATATGAAACAAATATATGTGTTTATATAAGTACATACATATACGTGTATACATATAATCTGATATATTAAAGATATATGTTCATATTTATTATATATCCAGCTTTTACATATATTTAATCTATTTAAATCCATATAATAAAGTATTAAATTGTTAATATATATATATATATATATATATATGTATATATATAAACATATTTACATGTATGTGTATACATTTATATAATAGTAATACAATAGTAACATATATATAATATGTTATAAACTAGTATTTTAATTAAAGTTAGCTAATTAATGAGATCATTTCATTTACTTTATCTAAATAATATAGTAGCATTTAAATAATACGTAATATCAAAGATAATAGAGTACATATGTTATTGTTTTTTTCGACACATTAAATATTGAATTTTAATTGGTCGTAAATGGACATACGCGATAATTAAGTGAACTTGTTTCAAGACAATATAGTCACAATTTTAAACATCGCGTCCCTAGTCGTATATCAACCCGATCGTCTATATTAACTGCTCGGTACACAACCCGACCCATACCGATCGCATATCAACCACCTTTCATGAATCTACACGAACCAGTATCCCCGCCTTCACCTGCGCAGGGAATAGATAACTTACTCATGCTGGCGAACACTGCAATACTAATGGACTTTTGTATCCCATACTTGAGAGATAAAACAGAGTTAATCTATAAATACAGGTATAACATATTTGTAAATATATATATATATATATATATATATATATATATATATATATATACTATATATTATATACAGTGTATATATAATAAATATAAAATAATAATTAATAATATTTAGTATATATATATATATATATATATACACAGACATATAATACACATTAATGTGTATTAAAATAATTATTTTAAATAATATAATATATAATATATACTCTGTATAATACTATTTGTTAAAAATATGTTTTAATTATAACTTTTAATTGTATAATAATTATTATGTTTACATATAATTGTATAATGATATTATAATAAATATATTAATAATGTAGATGATTAATATACACACACAAACACACATATATATATATATATATATATATATATATATATATATATATATATATATATATATATATATATATATTTCAATACATTAAAATATACAATATTATAATACGAATATACATTATAATACGAATATACATTATAATTATAAAATGAAAACTATAATTGAATTGTTGGACTATATATCGGACACTAACATTAAACTATCCTTATTAGTATGTGTGTGCACAAACGGATGCACATATATATATATATATATATATATATATATATATATATATATATATGAATGAATGAATTATATTTATTTTACTTGTATAATATACACAAATTAATAATTAATACACATGGCATATGTATACAATATAATGTAGTTAAATAATGAGTAAAAAAGGAACCCTTTAATAGCAATATGCTTTCGAGAAAGGATTCCACACAAAAATATATAAGTATTAAAGAACAAAAACAAAGAAATATTATAATAACATAACTATAATAATATATACTGAAATTAAATTACATAGTGAATCAAATAGCTCAAATCTCACGTGCGGCAAACATCTACTCACAACATGAACACATGGTATGCCCGAATGGCCTTTATCGGCTACATGTCTTCGTATATTAGCCCAAAAGGATTTTATTGGTATATAATATTTTCTATCATAGAAAACCGTAATAAGGAATAATTAACGGTCATGTGTACATGCTATGAATAGCGTTAAATACACGTGAGACAAGAGTACTATAAGAAACAAGATGTAAATATATAAAAATAAATATAGGTATAATCGAGATATACAAAATAATAATAAATTTGAATAATATAATAATAGCATAATAAATAAATAATATCTTCAATATCAGGATAAGTCGTTCACTTGTTAAAGCTGGCTCCTGTCTCCGATATCTGTTTCTTAAATGAAGTAAACTGGAAAATGAATGAATACAATTAGATGAATCAATATTTACTAATATAGAATTTTTTTAACTTATTTTTAAAAATACTATAAGTAATTGAATTTTTGATAATTAAATCAAATTCATTCCAAAGAATACAACCAGAAATAGACAAACATTTAATCTTTGTATTGAGTTTACTCATTTTAATATGGAATAATTTATCATTTCTGAAATTATATCTTGAATATTTTTTGACATATTTTACTTGTACAATATTAGGTAACTTATTGTGAAATGCTTTATACATATAATTTAACATATATACTTTTTATAAATATATATATATATATATATATATATATATATATATATATATATATATATATGATGTATATGTTTATGTATGTATGGATTTACATTATATTATGTATATAATAATTAAGGGAATACCCCTAGAAATTACCGTTTCTTAACAAACCACGCCCAGTTGGCATCGCCAACATCTATCCTACTCTACATCATAATAAGAATGATTTACCTTTAAACCTTTATTATAACCTCTGTTCGACCCCACATAGAAATCGCCTTAACAACCCCAAGAGAAGTAAGCTATACCAGTGCGTGGATTGCAAAACATGGCGAAACTTCCCAGAGGTGCGCACACCGACCGCACACCGGTGCGCTCACTGTGCACGGGATTATCGTTTATCAAACGTCTCTAAAGACCACGCTTCTTCCGTAAACGGTGATAACTTCATCAGTATCTGCGGTAGCGAATCCTCTATACAAGTTAGTCTATTTATAGAATAGTGAAGTATGTTTTGTTCTTATCGAGTCACCGAAAGAGTGATATAATGAGTTGTATTTCAATAGATATTAAAATAATAAAATACTACAAGTATGTGTGCGGTAAATAATTACGTCATCGCTTTAACGGTGCGCACACACCGCACACCGTAATACAGATTGACAGCGGATCTGACGTCATAATGTCCAGCGATGGGATCGAAAATACTGTCATCGACTTGAGTAGGGGAAAGGTGGATAGTAGTGATAGGTGTAAAGTAATGACACCCCACGTATCTCAAAAACTACAAGTCCAATTAAATTTATTAATATACGAAAGTTGTGGGTATTCACAAGCTTTATTGACATAAGTATTTTTTAATTCCTTAATTTTCAATATAAATAAATTAAATCAATTAATCGATTTTGTGAATATATTCTTAAACAATTACGAAATAAGTTTTTATAAAAGTATTTTAATTCCTTGATATGTGATGGAAAATAGAAAATTAAAGTCTTATACTAAAGATGAATTTAATATCTACAAGAAAATATAATTCATATTAATTTATGATTATTGGAAATATTTCTACGATCAATTACATATACCATATACATTCGTATAGTAGTGACACCCTAACATCGGGTAGTATACTATAGTGACAGTCAAATGGATTCTGATTGGTTGTCGATAATATTGCAATTATAATGTTTAAATCGCGTGCGTCATTATTTTAAGAACTTCGTTGAATTAACATATAAGCAAGATTATATATGATGATGATGATATTGAGTTTATTAGCACTAAAATAGGGTCATGTAGACCCCTTCACTCGTGCGTATATATATATATATATTAGTATATATGAAATGCATAAGTTATAGCATGCAGATAAATATATATCACATTTTTGTATAAATATTAAATTTGTATAATATGCCTAGGAAATACGTATGGTTATGTTATTTTAAAGATACATTTTTTTATAAATTTGCATACTTTTAAAATTTACATTTAATATAATATATGATACTATTATATAAATATACCACTTAACCAATTAATATAACTCCTACTGTATATACTAGTAGTATATAGTACTATAATACTAACACTATTATTATAATATGTAGGTAGGTAAATATAATATAATATACTATATATAGGTGTGTATTTGTGTGTTTATAGAGTATAATAACACTTAATATAATTAATATATTAGAAAATGTATAAAGGTATATTTTTCGTTTGTGCTTATCTAGAACTTTATAAATTATCAAAACAAGAAAATAATATTACTTTAGCATATTATTTTTCTGGTCCTCGGTTATTTATAAAATGTACATGTCTATGACTTCTTTATGGATACATTTTGTTTATCTATTATCCGTTATTTGTGTTGTAAACAATATATATTTATATATATATATCGCGGTTTAAATAAATACATATTATTATTATTATATGCTTGTAATACATACCATGTAAGATCAATTTAATGTTAATTAACTTCCATTTATATATACATATATGTATATTTCCATTGAATATAAATTATGTAATATATATATATTACATAATTTATAATTGATATTCAATGGAAATATATATATATATATATATATATATATATATATAATACATACATTTAATTCTATAATTTAAATTATTTTATATTGTGTTATTTTTGAAATTATATTTATATATTTTATATATATATATGTATATGTATATATATATATGTATTATTAGTATATTATTATTATCTACATTTATACAATTATTTAAATAATAGGTTGCTATTTATTAAAATAAATAATAAGTCTAGGCTACTTATGTCGGTATACCGACTATATATAGAGTGCACTCTCATATGCGGAATACATATATATATATATATATATATATAGATATATATATATATATATATATATATATATATATATATATATATATAATAATATCAGATTGGCAAAAGCCTGGATGAAAGAAAAAGCATGGCTTGTCGAGTCTTTCACCCAATAGATTATAAGGAGAAAATTTGATAATTATATTAATATAATGAAAATAAAATAAAGGATAGGATAACATTATAATTAATAAGATAATTATAAGTATATTATTAATAGTTACACAAAATAATTAATACAAAATTAAATAAAAACAAAATTTAAATTAAAAAAAAAAAAATATATTTTGTTAAGTATCAATTTTACATGTAATTTATATTGGTGACACGCATATTGACAATTGCGTCTCAACTTTCAAGGTGTGGGTTCGTCAAGTCCTATGCCTTAAGGATCATACTTGCGCCAAGAGCATGAACACTGGCAACATTTACCGCCAATAAATGCACCTTTACTCCAAACTACATACCACTATCGCTAATAATGCCATTCAATATAACACATCCAAAAATCTAAATAGAATTAATACATTTTGTTTTTATTTGATTTTATTAAATAATTAAAAGTAAACAAATTTATAAAAAAAACATCAACGATAAAATAATAATAGTAAAAAACTCCTCATAATCTTAATCATCATTTATAAAATAATAAAATAAAATTATAAGTTAAAAGGGTATAACATAAATATAAAAGATATAGTATAAAATAAAAATATAAAATAAATAATAAAATATAATATAAATAAAATAGGCCTATAAAGTCAATAATCAATAGTCATACATAATAATCATTAATATCATTAATCAATATATATCATTAGTCAATTATTACTGATCATTATCATTAGTTTATTATCTTTAGTCAAATATCATTAGTATAATTATCATTAATTCGTTATCCCAATTCAGTTATCATTAGTCAAATTCGTATCATTAGTTAATTATAAATAAAGTTAAAAATAAATAAAGTTAAAAATAAAATTAAAGTAATTAAATTCACTTCATCTTCCTAAAATATAAAAACAATGTATATAATCTATAAAATCTATAAAAAAAAGCGATAAAATAAAAAGTATAATTTTTTAAAGTGTCAATTGTAAAATGCACTATTAAAATTAAGTGTTATTATATAAACTTATCAAAACTTTTTTATAATTTGTACTAAATGATTTTAAATTATTTTTTTTTTTTTAAATTTTTTTAAATTATTCCATAACTGTGGTCCCATATTGGATATACAAAAATATTTTCTTTGCGTCCTTATTTTTATTCTATGAAATAAGAGATTATTGTAAGACTTTATTTTAAATAAATTCTGTAAATTCAAAGGTAGAGAATAATTTCTGGCCCTGAACATGAATTTAACAGTATTCAATTTAACAATATCATCAAACTTTAAATTATTATATTTAAAATAAAATGTATTGTACATTAATTCATTATTACATATACATCGTAAAGCTCTTTTTTGTAACATATTAATTTTTAGAAGGTTCGAACTATAAGTATTTCCCCAAATATGGGCACAGTAATATAAGTGGGAATTAAAAAAAGAATTATAAAGTAAAACTAATGCTTTACTATTTAATTTTAATTTTACTTTATTTAAAATAGCAATAGATCTTGATAACTTTGTGCATACATAATGTATTTGTCTATTCCAGTCTAATTTATTGTCAATAATAATACCCAGAAATTTTATCATTTCTACGTTACGTATTTCTTTATTATCAATTTTAAGTTTTAATTTAACATTAACATTTATATTTCTTATATTGAATAATAAAATATTAGTTTTATCTATATTTAATGACAATTTATTAATATTTAGCCATACATATAATTGATCAATTCCACATTGCATTTTATTCTCAAGCTTTGAAATAGATGTATCCGAAAAAATTAAGGTGGTATCATCCGCAAATAAAATAGGTTTGAAAATAGAGGATATATTAGGTAGATCGTTTATATATAATAAAAATAAAATAGGTCCTAATACAGATCCTTGTGGAACTCCACACTTAATATTTTTTAAATTAGATTTAATATCTTTATTAAATACATATTGCATCCTATTAGACAAATAGCTCTTTAAAAGGTCTAAAGAAATACCTCTTATCCCATATACATATAGCTTTTATAAAAGAATATCATGATTTAATGTATCAAAAGCTTTTCGTAGATCAATCGATAAAATAGCACATTTATTTAGATTTTCAAGCTTTTGACAAACAGTTTCAATAACATCTACTAAAGCATCTGCTGTTGAAATTTTATTTCTAAACCCATATTGACATTTACTTATTATATTAAATTTATCTAAAAATTTTAATAATCTATTTTTTATTAATTGTTCCAGAATCTTAGAAAATTGTGGTAACAAAGAAATTGGCCTATAATTTTCTGGTTTAGACTTATCAGATTTTTTAAATAATGGTATCACTTTAGCTATTTTTAAAATATTAGGAAAAACCCCTTCAGAAAAAACTCTATTAAACAAATATGATAAAATTGGACTAATTTCAATACTAATTTTTTTAATTAAAAACATATTTATGTCTGAACAATCATTACTATATTTAAGTTTTGAATTATTAATTTCTTCCTGAATTTCAAAACTTGATGTAGGTAAAAAAAAAAGTGTATTATTATAATTATTTGTCATTGTAGTATATATATTATTATCACATAAATTTGTTTTTATTTGATCAGATAATTCTATACCTATAGTACTAAAATAATTATTAAATTCTTCAGATGAAGGAATATTTAATTCTTCATTAGATTGTATTTTTTTTTTATTTAATAATTTATTTATTACAGACCAAGTATATTTACTATTATTACTATTATTATTTATTTTAAATGAATAATATAAATATTCAGACCTACGCAATAGAGATGTAAGAATATTTTTATATTTTTTATAAAATTTAAATTTTTCCGTTGTCCAATGTTTTATTAATTTCTTATACATTCTATTTTTTTTATTTATACATTTAATAAGACTAAAATATAACCATGGTTTATTATGTTTACTCTTTTCTTTAACCATTATCATAGGACAATGAAGGTTATATAATTGTATTAAGTTATCAATGAAATAATTAAATATTGAATTTATATCATTATTAGAATAAATTTAATCCCAATCATATTTAGATATACTTTCTCTAAATTTTAATATTGATTTATCATTTATTTTTCTTATAAATTTATATTTTTTAAAGCATTTTTTCATTTTTTTATTATTATTTTCATATATAACATAAATAGGTAAGTGGTCACTAATGTCACTAATTATAATCCCGTTACTTATGGGTTTTTCATTAACATTACAATATATATTATCTATTAATGAATTTATAGTATTTCCATATCTTGTTGGTCTGGTTACTAAAGGAAAACATCCCATACTATAAATTGTATTTATAAAATGTTTATTATAATTATTATTAATATCTAAAATATTAACATTAAAATCCCCAACTAAAAATAAATTATTCTTTACTGAAAGCATATTAAAATTATTATATATAAAATCGCTAAAATTAATTATATTTGATTTCGGAGATTTATATATCCCACTAATAATTATATTTATATTACTTATATTTAATGATATAGTGACTATATCTAAAAAATTGGGTATTGATATACATAAATTATCTAATGTATTATAAATCAAATCATCTTGAATAAAAATAGACACACCACCACCAACGTTATTATTTGTGATACCATTATTATTTCGAACTACATGAATACTATTATATTTATCAATTGTATAAATATCTTTATTTATTTCTTGAAACCAAGTTTCAGTAATAACTATAACATTAAATTTAAATTTACATTCATCTAATAAAAAAATGATATCATCAAAATGTTTAATAACACTACGTGCATTTATATGTATAATAGAAATTCCTTGATTAGATTCTATGTCTATTGAATCAATATTTAAATAATTACATTTTACTTTTGGAATTATATTCATAAAATCATCTGACATATATTTAGTATTATTATTGATATTATCACTATTATTATAAACATTGTATGTAAATTCAATATCATTAATGTCAGAAGGACAATTAGCATTGTTTATCATTATATATATTAAGTAAAAGAATGTAAAAATATAAAAATGTATATAAATATAAAATAAATGGTTAATAAATGTAAAAAATATATGGATTAAAATATATACAACACAATATAACTAAAATAATTATGCAACAAAATAAGAACCTATAGATTTAAATTCTATTTATTATAATAACTTAATTGTGTAATATCTGTAATTATTATTTTATTTGTTTTATCTGTACTAATATATATATTATTATTATATACCCATGTATTAGTAATTTGTTTAGATTTTAATAATTGTCTGGTATTATAAAATAAGTTATTTATATTAGTAGAATGTTTTTTATTTATATAATAATCAGTATCTTTTAACTTCAATTTATTCTTAAGTATATTTATCACAGACTTTTGATTATCTAATTTGATAAAATATTTATTAGATTTTAATTCTTCTGATGAATTATCCTTATTATTATATACTTGTATATCTATAATAGATTCTTCAACCAATTCTGTATTTAGCTTTGAATTTATAAAATTGATAACATTATCTTTATTAGTATACTCTGTTTTATCCTCTTTATTTAAATTAGTAAATATTATAATATTGTTGTTATTATCCTCTATCTCTTTGTCTAATTTTATCAATGTATTATTTATTTGTTTAATGGGTAATTTCTGAATAATTTCTTTATTAATATTAAATTCAGAATGTATTAAATTATTTAAATTGGTATTATCGGTTTTTAATTCTTGTATTAATTGTGTTTGATAAGTAACTATATTTGATAATTTATCTACTTTACTGGTTAATTCAGTAATCAATTTTAATAATTTGTCATTAGATATTGGTGACATTATCCAAATATAATATATATATATATATCACATAAATATATATGACTATGTATTCAATAAAATAAATACGAGAATTTAATTAAATATATATTATGTAATCAATTACAATATAACAAATTTATAATCAAACACCAAATATAATAATATTAAATAAATAAAATTACATAATTTAGAAGGATTTTTTTTATATTATGCAATTAATTACCAATTAATTACCTACCAATATTGTAATTACTACTAAATAATGAAATATACAGTTTTAGAGAATGTTGTTGATTAATAATAAATTAATATGTGAATAAATCAATATATGAATTTAATGATAAGTCAAATAATATACAACATTTAAATATAAATATTTAAATAGTCATGCACCAGTGATTTCAGAAAAATGTTATGTAATATTTTTATAAATGTGCTTTTATGTATTAATATTATTGTTAATTTTCTAAATAATAGACGTATCGTATGTAACATATATTAATAAGTAATATAGTAATATAGTAGTATACAATAGACTTATCTTATTGGTGATTTTTTCTGATTATTAAATATAAATATAAATTTCTGTTATTAAAATATAACCAGGAAGAGGAAGTGAATATATATATATATATATATATATATAATATACGGAATGAGAAGACAAAACGGGCATATAAATACGGAATACGCTGACACGAAGATTAGGCCGACAATTTTGTGTCAACCACCTACTTTAATTTATGAATTACTATATGTTAGAGAAATAATTGGTATCTAATTAAAGAATATTTTAATAATCGTTATATTATAATGAATATATTTAATTATCATTTGGTTTTTATAGAGAATAGACTATAAATAATTACATTTTTAGATTTCTGCGTGTATATAGGTTATATATATACCCTACTTGGTTACACAAAAAAACGGAATCTGTTGACACACTGTTTTTACCGAAATACAGCAACTTAATGCGTATATGTCAAATGGCAATTTATGAATTAATATATTAAATTTACTTTAGAATAAATATATTGAATAAAAATATAAAAGATGTTATTAATTAAAAATATACATTTTGAATTAAATATTATTATTATTTTGTAAAAATATACATCCATTTCATTTTATAATCACAGATTTTTATGACTCATAAAAACTTAGGAAATAATAGTAATTATTTAAATTTCAATATTATTGTTTCAGATTATTTCAAAATTTGAATAATAATAAATAATTTATATATTATTAAATATAGTATGTATTATATTTTAATAAATTATCTATATATATATATATATATATATATATAGTAAATAAATATATAAATGTATCTTATATATTATTAAATATAGAATCGTAAGTAGTAAGTTACTATAGGTAGTAACGATTTTCGAGATATTTGTTTTTCAATAAGTTATTTATTTTTCATTATATTACATTAATTTATTCATTTTAACCTTCATATATAATAATTAATATTAGTAATATTACTATAATTTTAAATATTTATAAACCAACTAGTATACAATATAAATACTATACATGAATTTTAATTCGAATAATCATACTATAATGTATTGGTACGATATAAATAAAACCTATAAGAATCCGATTTTGTATATTGATGCTATTATAATAAATTTGATATCATTAGAAATATATTAAATTCTATAGAAGTCGTATTTTAGTTTTTTTTTATTTTTATTTAAAAAAAAGTTATTAACTAAAATCCACAACAAAAATAGTAAAAATAATACATGGTGTAGATAGGAATTATTCATGTTTTAATTAATTTATAATACTTATACAATTATGATTCATTAAATAATGTACATGTTTTAATGAAATTAATAGATAATTATTAACACATAGATTAACTGCAATACCTACACCTATATGAATTACTGCTTTCTATTAATTTATGTAAATATGTTAACATATGCATCATTTCAAATCCACATCCTATATATATATACAAGTATATTTATTCATTTATATTTTTATCCGCTTTTTGTATTGTATTCAATAAATAAATATTATTATTATATACACACTTATATAATTATGTAGGTAATTATATAGATATACAAAATATTTAATCGTGTATATATATACCTCAATCCAAAGTTGCAAGTATTAGAATCATCTATAATTATATTTTAAAGTGATACCACACTTGAAAATATACGCACGAAATAACCTCACTTGCGAATATCCAACGTGTCTATAAAAAAGCATGATTATTTTCAAAAAGCATGCGAATATTTTACAAATTTTCCTAATAAATTCAATCTAACGTTAACATTTTAATTAATACATGTAAAAATGTATATAAATATACGAGCGATTTCCATATAGTTTAGGTGTGGAATGGACTTTATATATATAATATCCATACCCGACTTAGCTTTGCTATGTTTTTTATTGTTTACTTATCTATTTTTTATTATAGGCCTATATTAATATATTAATTTTAGCATAATCTTGTTCGTTGATCGTAAAGTTCATTTGATCCCTTTTATTTATTAAGTAATAATTAATATTACTAATTAATTACTTTTATTTATTTTCTAGATACTTTTTGTATATGTATATTATATATACATTGTATATATAAATTAATATTTTATTTCAATGTAAATATATATATATATATATATATATTTATATAGAATATGTGACAGTTATTATTTTGATATTTTATAAGTATTATTGAATAAAGAAATTAATATAAAATATAAAAAATAAATTTCTAGAATATTATTAAGGAATAATTATTATTAATATATAAAATGTATACGCAACATCGCGATATATCTATATATTATATAGAATCGCCTATTTCATTATTTAGAAAGCTAACATTATCATAATGTTAAACATTATATGTTTTGATATATTATATATCATATATATATATATATATATATATATATATATATATGTCTATTAGTAATAACCGCTATTAATCTGACATCACCATCTAATATATATATATATATATATATATAATCAAATGTATTTTGTTAATACATTTATAACTTTATAATATATTAAAATTGCATATTAATAACTCATTAATAAACAATGTAAACAAGATAAATAAATGATATGATAATATATAATTTTAATTTCTTACCGTATTTTATTCTACCTTAGGAGAATTAATCAATGGAATATCTTTCTAAATTGTTATCATAAATAAAAGTTCTATATCTTCATTTATATTTTGTTATTAAATTATAAATTAATACAAATATAAACGGATTATAACAATATATTATCAAACGAATATTGTGCGTGTATATTTATCATAGAATATAATAAGAATTTGATTTCTTATAAAAACTAGGTAAAATTGAATGAAAATATATATCGCCACCTACTGGATTTTCCACGGAACTACGTTATTGACGTTATCCACACTACCCTACATAGCTTAAATTTTAGATATTTTAGTATGTCACTAAAAGTACTATTAAATAATATATATTTACAAATATGTTAAATAGAAATATACATATATTAGATAAGAAGTCATTTTAAGTGCACACAAATTTTGGTATATTTAAAAATTAATATATAAAAAGATATGGGTGTCTTATCCACAACACCCGAAAACTCTCCACAATACCATTCCTTCCCCTATAGTGAGACGTGAAATGGTGTTATATTCCTGCAAAATATATACAGACAGATCAATCAATAAATCCAGTGCCACATAACTACAGTATATTTGTTACATTCAAAACATTTTATTTAGGTTTTTTCAAGCATTTTCCAAGCATTTTCCTATTCATATTAATATATAAAATAATATGTATGTAATGTATGTACTCTTCTTCATTCCAAGTGAAATGTCTCCCGCTGACTTTCTTCGATTTTCATGAATATTTCACAGTTTATTTATTATTATAAACAAATGAAATGTGTACTTTTTGGGGCCTACAATTTCATATTGTCAGAATTATTCCCCATTGAAATTTTCAAAAAATATTTGTTTCCACATATTTTTCAAATTTCCTATACTTTAATTATTCATATCTCACTAAATACTTAGATATATAAATACTAGATACATTTAAACTGTTAACATCTATTCATAACTACATTTCAATATATTTATAACTGTATAACGTTAAGTTTTTGACAATGTTAACATTTTATAAATTTATAAAATTCACGATATTATTTTGATTATAAATTTTTTTTCAGCAATGCCAGCAATAAAAAATAAAAAATAAATAATAGGTAATATAATAATAATTAATTAAAGCTTTTAACATATGGAATATTTTTAATATTTAAAAAGTTATTTAGTATATAAATATATCTTATTTTCATTTTTTATCAATATTGTAAAAGTTTGAGGGCAAAAAAAAAAGTAGGTTTTTTTTTTCCACTACTTAGTATGAATCTTCTTCTAATATAATCAATTGAGAGAGTGGTGGCTATTTGAGTCTTAAGGAGCATTTTACAATTTTAAGATCTATAGATCTTAAAATTGTAAATGATCATTGAAAAAATCATTGATAAATGTATTCAAATCATATATAAAATTCATAAAAGTGGAATTTATATGTAAATTTAAATATAAAAAATTCAATAAAAAATATACAAATTACATATAAATTCCACTTTTATGAATTTTATATATGATTTGAATACATTTATCAATGATAAATGAAAAACTAATTATAACTGCTTTATTGAATTTTGAATTTAATTTTGAATTGCATTTTAACAATAGGCTATATATAATAAACATTATAAATATATGTATATTATATATGTATATATTATAAATACAATATTATATAGGTAGCATATGGTCTAATAATAGTCAGACCCAGAATTCTATACATTGAATCAATCTATTTTTGTTTGTATTTACAAATAAAAACAAATTGATTCAATACATAGAATTATATGCACCACACCATCAATAGACCATATGCTGCCTATATATTTACATTGTAAACTGTCAGATGTAGTGTGCTGTGCATACTGTGCACTGTGACATGCACTTAAGTACATAAATCCACATATATTGTACACTACTTCATTAATGTATAACAATTCAATATATACACATCTACTATACAAATTATATTAAAAATGGACAAATGTTCCATTTGTAAAGAATCCCAAAGTAACTATAAATGTACAGAAATAAAATATAATGAATTAAATGTAGATCATTAAATAGTGAAGGAATTCATTGAGTATGTGTCATTATAATGAATAATTGTAATATCATTATAAATAATTATTTATAATAGAGTTATTAATCGACTTACCTATGTCTGAAAAATAACTATTAAACTCGCCACACTGGGTATAGATATAATCTATTAATCTTCCATCGTGTTCTAATACAGTTGGAAGATTATCTTGTGATTTATATATTAAATATGTATAGTTAAAAAATACCCCTTCCTGCTTACACGATGTCGATTTAATAACTAACATATAATTATATAAATGATAAATATATATATAACAATACAATATTTATATAAGAATTATAAGAATAATCAATGTTTGTTATATAATGTTGAAAAAATGTAATACTGAATAAGCCTAAACTTTATATCATATTAGGTAATTATATAAATAAGTATTTATTTTTCTATATGATATGATTTTAATATATATTAGTGTAATATATTGAATATATATATAACATGGTATATATAAATGTTTCTATATATATATATATATATATATATATATATATATATATATATATATATATATATATAGAAATCAGATAATATAATTAGTTATCTTTACTATCCTACTATTTTATCTAGTTATTTTATCGCCATATTGTTATGACATGCAATCATTTACAGATGAAATTGCTTTTTACATATTAATAACATGATAAGTAAGTTTAATGGTATACTATTATTTAATATAGTAATTTTAAAAGTTAACTAAAAAGCATCAGTGTATCACAATTTCGTGTGTTACCTATCTAAGATTAATATTGATGTGATATCATTGGTCTAAACTTGATATAAAGTAACGCCATCTAGTAGATCACATTACCCGCAATAGGTGACAACCTTACCCTCCATGGAGGGTAATACGGCCACTTTAATAATTTCGATTAGATATGTTAAAATTAAAAAATGATTCGGCAGTCCTCTTGTATATCATAAGATGTATCTATATTGAACAAATTATTGAATTAGAACTAATATTTATGAAGTTATACAACATTATCTAAAAGTGGCCACATTACCCATCTTTCCCCTAGGTATATTATATATATATTATATATATATATATATATACACCCTTAATTATTGAATGAACGTAAACAGGAAAATACAACATCTGAAGGAACGGATCGCATTATCAGAAGTAACGGGAATGGTAAGTACTACAACAGCTAATACTACAAAGTACAACAAAATGAATGCTAACATTATAAAACATACTATAATGTATTGTAGTACGCTGAAACTAATACTTGTAATAAACGAATAATGTATAGATAGATGAATGTGGTTATAGGTGTAACCCACCATTAAGAGCTTAATACCTTTAGGGTTTCTACATGTTATGTAGTTATGGGTGTAGTGATTTTATATGGTTATGAATTTCAAATAAATCGGAATATATACGCTATTAACTAAAACCCATACTGAATTATAAAACCAATATATTGTAAAAATACGTTTCGGTTTTTTAAGATTTCAATGATAAGTCATCAGTTATGACTATTAACTTATGAGTCATCAGTTATGAATCATAACCCATAACCACATTCATCTATTTAAGTAGATCATTGTTTTACACTGTACACAGTGTGTACTGTATAAGTGTACAGTATACCGGTTCGTACTAATTTTTTTTCGTAATTTTATAAACTTTCACATCTATGACAATTATGTATGCTATGATGAATAAGTGTTTACAATTTTAGACCTATATCTTAAATAGTTTTAATTAGTTTTAAATAGTTTTATGTCACGAGACCTTTTTATTTTAACATTGAATACATATAAAATTTAACATGGGGAGACCTAGAAATAAGTTTTATTCAATTTTTATAAAATTGAATGATTTTTTTTAAACCAACTATGGATATATCCTAGAAACATATATTACAAGTAGTATTAACAAAACAAAATATTTTTCTTAACAATCTAGATACCAAAATTTTATAAAATAATTTTAGTAAAAAAAAATATCTAAAAATCGTATAATTTAATATAAATAAATTATTACAATTTAATTTAAAAAATTAATATATAATTTATAGATAATAATAATAATACAATTCAAATTAAATATTAAAAAGTATTTTTAGAAAAAAAATTAACATCATTTGTAAATTTTTTTGGATTTTTATTTGAAATATGAAATACAAAATAAGTTTACATATTTTTTAATTTTTTTAAATTTTATTTGTATAAAGGAAATTTATATCTAACTTATATCCACAATTCAATACAATCTGATCACTCACATTTATGTAAATTATAATTATATATATTATTTAAAAAAATTATTTTTTTGAATTATTTTGAAATAAATACTTTGTAGAATGGTATATTTTCTCGAGTTTTAGGAGACATTAATATTGGTAATTTGTAGATATAAAAATGAAATATAGATATTATATTAATAATAAATATAAATAATGGTATATATTATATTAATTCATTAAATATAATACAAATACATAATTAATTTTAAATATTAATTTAAATATTTGTAAACATCAAAGATAATAAGATGGAGTCATTGCCATTATACATGAATTATTATGCATGAAACATATTATACATTTTATTTAAAAATAATAATTTATATTTCAAACTTTAAATGCTTCGTGACCAAAGGTAACTATTTTTGTATAATAATTGTTAATACATATATATGTATAATATTATACTTAAATATAGATATGTATTATATTTTATATGAAGGATTACAAATTGATTCGAACGAACCGGTCTAGTGTAAACTGTACACTAGGGTAGCCCGTTTTGGTAAATTTTTTATTTCACTTCATAAAAAAGTACAATCTCGCTCGGAATAATCCTTTTAATCATTCCATATAATAAAAAAAATAATAATTGAAAACCGACAACAATTCAGTTAGCTAAACATTATATTATAACGAAATATCAGAAAACAATAACAACTGGTATACATATTTAATAACACATGTTATACTAAAGTAGGCTATATACAAATGGGCATACATATTTAGAATTTTGTATTAAATCAGCTATAATTTCTTTGAAACCATTTTAGGTTTCATTAGGTTTCATTAGGTTTCCTGTATTATTTTTACAAAATATATGGTTTTTAATTACTTTAAATTACTAAAAAATTATGGTATTCTATAGTATACTATCATATACTATATGATATAGTCTATGTCTATAGCTATTACAAACTATTTTATAAATAATTAGTTTAATGTCATAAAATAAATGGTTTTTATAATTTATAAATTTACAAAGCCTATATATATATAATGTATACATAAGGAATACATTGTTTTAAACTAGTTTTATTTAATGTAAACCCTTCTTTATAATATGGGTATAACATTGTTATTGTATATTATTAATTTAAAAACTTAGTAGGTGAATTATATTAATGCTATTTGTAAAATATTTATTTAATATTTATTTTATTATAACAAAATATAATATTCACAATTTCTTTTTTATTAAAATATGTATTATATTAATTATAAACTATTATTTATTATTAATAATTATAAATTATTATATAATTTTATATTTAAGTTAATATTCTTAAATTAAAAAAATAAATTTATATTTAAAATAAAAATGTACTTTAATAATCATTATCGCTACTTCAAAATGATAATATTTTTATTAAATTAATAATTTGAATGATTTACAAATGTAAATACATTGTAATTAATGTTAAACTAATTTCTCAACATTGAATACTTATTACATATGTAGTATACTATGTATATAATAATATAATGAAGCATATCTACTTTTTGTATATATTAAAATGATATTATTATTGAATATAAGTTATAAATATGACAACTATTAAAATGTTCATATATATTAATATATGAGTCACTAAAAGTCAAACAGCCGATTATACTAATTAATATATAATTGTATTAACCTAGGTTAATAGTATAACTCTAGTGTTATGATACAATATAATGTTAAATATAAAATAATACGTTAGTATAACGATATAAAAACACGACTACCCCGCCCGCCCGCCCTCCCCCACTCCCACCCGCCCTTAAAGGATTTTTGGGCCGAGCTGCATTTCGCCATTCATCGAATTATGATTAATATTGCGTTATTTATTTATATCCTATATCGTAATCGTAATTGTAGCGTAATTAATTAAAACACGTATATGTGTATATAGGAAGGGTATACATTACATTATATTATATATAAACATATATGTTTTTAGTATATTATAACATTTTGTTGTTAATTTGATAAATATAAAATATATGCTACAATGGTTTTCTAAAAATAATTCAATAAAAATCATTAGTAAAAGGGTTTTCTATGATTTGGAATTCCTGAAATACTCAAAAGTTTCATTTTACGATTACTAAGAACACCCCATTTCATATGTATCACAAATTATTTGTTCTAACAATGTATGCTATTATAATATATATATATAATATAATATACTATATATAGATGTCGCGGTGGGGTTTAAATAGTCATTTATTTGTTGCTATAAGTGTTATTCACACAATTATAATACATTATAAGGTTTCTTTGTTTACTACAACAACCATAAAGATCATTATCTAATAGGTATATATATATACTATTATTCACTTTTAACTGCCTGTGTGTCTCAGTTGGCTAATTCGTCAGACACACAAGCCCCGGCATCTTATGTCCGGATCATTACAATAATTCTTAAAATAATATTTTGTGTTTAAATAAAGTTATCTTATGTGTATAAATAAATGATCGGCTCTCGTTAAAACCATGGATGCCTTAACATGAGAGCGGCTTTGAAGGGATATTTCAGCTTTATGGTTATAAATGAAAACTCCATCTAAGTTCCTGGCTGGGATGAAAGGACTCCACCAAAATAATATTACAATAACAATATATTATTTACATAGAAATGTAATAGTAACATATAAAAATGTAGTATGTGTACTATTGTTTTTCTATGTTACTTATTATTCGTATAAAACCCATAGAAAAATTAATTAGGATGATAATTAAACAGTTTAAATTTTCAAATTTATTATAATAAAATTTATTAATTAATCAATTAATCCCAACATATATGTCAACAAATAAACATTTATTTCTCATAAATGCATGAAGGTACTCTATAGTATTTTAGTACCTATACATTTTAACTTTACTTTAGATTTTATAATATATAACTAGATTAATTAATTAATACCAATAACTGTCTGACTTTCGATCACCCCTAGTGACCCTTAACTCGAGATGTAAACATCCGTTGATAATAACCCCTGCCCCCCCCGTTCAGGTCAGATACCGACCGCTACACCTACCGGACTGTCCGCAATACCAGTGTCCATTATAGTACCGATATACTCTACCGCAGCCTCCTCCTCCTCCTCCTCCGTTAATCCGTCTGTTTACCCCGCTGTCACCACTATCGATGTCAATGTGGCAGGTGTCAGTACCGGTGTCAACATTAGTAACGACGACGAAGATGCCGAGATGGATATTGAAAGCGTTGATCACGTGACACTGGTCAGCAGCAGCACCACCAGTACTTCCGGTGGTCGAGATCAACTTCCGGTAGTGTCCACTAATGTACAAGATAACCCGCCGGTAAATCCTATCTACACAAGTGATCACTCTTACAGTATTATAAGAGTCGACTCTTACAACACATTCAGGTTAGCTACATTAGTTAACAATTTAGAAAATGTATATATTATTATTATTATTTTATTTGAACACCGTTTAAATATAATATATATCAACACTATGGTATACTCTCTATATGAAGATAATTATGATGATTAATAAAGTGCAGTCGTCATTGAAATAAATAAGTAAGTTTTTAGCTTTAAAACTAAACATAGTCGTTATTACACTAAGATCAAAGAGAAGATTGTTCCATTCATTTATTGTTTACATGTATACACTGTATATATCTTATCATTAAATTAAAACTCTATAGGATTGTAGGCTAATGTAGACATATAAGTTGTATATAATATTAATATATTATATCTGTTTATCATTTTGATTACGACATTACAAATATATTAGTATACTAACTATAATAATCATGATACTTATTGTTCATTAAGTTTTCAATACAATATTACCTATGAAATAGATATTATTATTAATAGTAATTATTTGTATTGAATAACCCATAAGATAGTAGATAGGATAGAGAGAGGTATATATATATATATATACACTGCCTGTTTGGCTCAGTGGCTAAGGCGTCAGACACACAAGCAGTAGGACACGGGTTCGACCCTCGTCCGGACCATTAATTAATTTTATAAAATGGGTCTTAAAATATTATTTAGAAGTGATCTTATATAATTGTGTATAAATAAATGATCGGCTCTCGTTAAAACCATGGATGCCTTAACATGAGAGCGGCTTCGAAGGGACATTAGAGCCATATATGGTTATACGTGAAAACTTCATCTAAGTTCCTGGATGGGATGAAAGGACTCCACCAAATAAAAATAACAATATAGAGGAAGGGAGAGACAGAGAGAAATACAGAGAGATTAATAGAGGTGGATAGATAAATAGAGATAGATATAGAGCGATATATAGAGTTAGATAGATAGTTATATAGAGATAGATATAGAGATAGAAAGAGAATTAGAAAGAGACGTTGAGAACGAGATATATATGCATATGGTGTTTATGGTCACCATGGTGTTTAATAATGGAGAACGGATGGTATATATAGAGAGTTAGATAGGTAGATTGGGATATATATATATATATATATGGGGGAGATGAAGAGGATGGAGAAAGTGGGAGATAGATAGAGAGATATATAGAGATATATAAGATAGTTAGATAGAGATAAATATGAAAATCTATTAAATTAAATATTTGGTATACATATTAGGTATTAGTACTATTAATAATAACTATTTTAAATTTATAGAAATAAAAGTAGTGTTTATTACTATTTATATATATGATGGAATATTAAAAAGTAATTTATATTATAAATAGTAATACACATTAATTGTATTACTATAAATATTACTATTCTATATATTTATATATATATATATGAAAAATAAAAATTAAGATTTAAAACCAATGATATATTTATTAAAACTTGATTATTGTTATTAATCAATAATATATAATTGTAATGTTAACAGAACGTTAACTGCTATTAATTATCAACAAATTCAAATAATATAGACCAATGACAACTAAAACTTTACATGCTATATATAAACCCTTACACCCCAAACATAGATAACCAGGTTTAAAGGTATTCTATAAATAGAAAGTACATTATGAGATATATTTCTTATCATTTATACATTGAAAACATTATAGAATTAGTGAAAACCAAGTTCAGAACCATACAATAGGTCTTATAATAATATATATAGAAGTAATATTATATATTATTGTATACAAAGTGACCAGCTATCGTCCAAAAGGACTCTACGAAAATAACATATATCAAATAATTAACGATATATTTTATATATTTATTTAATTATAACAATGTTGTTAATGTAGTTATACAATTAATATTGTTACTGTAGTTATCTAATTACTATAATAATATAATTAAATAGCTATTATATATAGTTATACAATTACTATATCCCTATAATTAATATATCTATATCTATTATATATATGTACACAATTAATATAGGTGCACAATTAATATAGGTACACAATTAATATAGGTACACAATTAATATAGGTACACCATTAATATAGGTACACAATTAATATAGGTACACAATTAATATAGGTATACAATTACTATAGGTACACAATTAATATAGGTGCACAATTAATATAAGTATATAATTAATATAGGTACACAATTAATATAGGTACACAATTAATATAGGTACACAATTAATATAGGTACACAATTAATATAGGTACACAATTAATATAGGTATACAATTAATATAGGTACACAATTAATATAGGTACACAATTAATATAGGTATACAATTACTATAGGTACACAATTAATATAGGTGCACAATTAATATAAGTATATAATTAATATAGGTACACAATTAATATAGGTACACAATTAATATAGGTACACAATTGATATAGGTACACAATTAATATAGGTACACAATTAATATAGGTACACAATTAATATAGGTACACAATTAATATAAGTACACAATTAATATAGGTACACAATTACTATAGGTACACAATTAATATAGGTGCACAATTAATATAGTTATATAATTAATATAGGTACACAATTAATATAGGTGCACAATTAATATAGTTATATAATTAATATAGGTACACAATTAATATAGGTACACAATTAATATAGGTATACAATTAATATAGGTACACAATTAATATAGGTACACAATTAATATAGGTACACAATTAATATAGGTACACAATTAATATAGGTACACAATTAATATAGGTATACAATTACTATAGGTACACAATTAATATAGGTACACAATTAATATAGGTATACAATTACTATAGGTACACAATTAATATAGGTGCACAATTAATATAAGTATATAATTAATATAGGTACACAATTAATATAGGTACACAATTAATATAGGTACACAATTAATATAGGTACACAATTAATATAGGTACACAATTAATATAGGTACACAATTAATATAGGTACACAATTAATATAGGTACACAATTAATATATTTCAATAATTAATATAGTTATGTGGCTGATTTGATGCAAGAACACGCGGGACAAAACATACAGTTGCAGGATCTAAAGAAATATCTTGACAACGAAAATCAACTATAATGTGAGGGATTGTCTAACAATAATCCCTAGTGATATCATTGTTTAACATTGTTTATTTAACTAGATATATTATTTAATAACTAATAAAAAGTAATTTATTTTAAAATTTATATATATATACTTATTCCTTTAACTGCCAACCATTATATATATTTTTTGTCATTCAATAAAATAAAATGCATATCTATTGTTTTTAAACTTATATTATATGATATAATACCTATACGTATTTAATAAAATAATAAGTAAGTACAGTAAGTATTAATAATAGATTATATAGTTAAAATAAAAGTTTTTAATATAACATTATTTAATTGTATTAATGTATGATTTTCTTCAATATGACTAATTGTAAATTATCAATATTTATAGTATTTATATATTTTTATTTTTAAACCTATACGTAATATCAATATTTATTTTTAATACTTTATTTTTTAGAATTAATTTTTTCAATTAATCTAATTTATTGAATATTTTAATAATTATTATAACATATGAAAATATAATTTAATTTACTTTAAAATATATATTTTGTAATTTTAAATAATTTAATATTTATGTTGTCGGCTTTATTTATCCGAACTTATTAAATATTTGATAATGTATATATGTCTTTAAATCTTAAATGGTAAACTATATATATAGTATTACTATTATCAAGTACATTATAATGTACGTGATAATAATATAATTATAAAAATGAAAATTCACTATTATAAATAGATATTTAATATGTAATAGGTTTACTATATTACTTTATTTAATTTAATATATTATATATTTATACATGTGTGTGTATATATGTTATATTTATTTGTTTTTTTTGTATATATTCAGCTTTATAATTAATAATTAATAAACTTCTTTTAAATAATTTTTTTATATATATTTATAATAAATTCTCACATTATATAGTTATGAATAAATATCTATTATTTATATGTGATAAATTTAGTAAAAGTTATTCAAATAAATATGTTAATGTAATATAGGTAATATATACCTACTTATATAAATAATATTTATAAAATTTAACAAATGTATATTAAAATAAAATATAAAATATAAATAATTTCATTGAAAATATAAATGAAAAACCTCACATTTATATATATTGCTCATAATATGAACTTCATATTATGTATTGCAAAAATTATTAACTTATTATAGGAGAAATTCTCTGATACCGACCCCTAAATGATTATTTGTAATAACTTATTCAATATTAAATATATTTATGTGAAATTTTATAAATAGGGTAATATTATGGCAATGAATAATGTGGCTATAGTTACAGATATATTTTACAGTTACTTGATATAATTACATTTACAAGAATAAACAGGGGTGTCGGTAATCAGATACATGTGCCTAAAACCGACCCCCTTCTCCTATTACCGACCCCCTAAAATAATCGTGATATAAATAATTGTAGTATTATAATATCCAATAAAAATAGTAGATATACTTAAATATAATTAATTATAACATGCACGCAATTTATTTTTTATTGAATTTATGTTTTAATAGTAATATTAAATTAAAATTTAAACTTTATAGTAATTATATTAAAATAGTGTATATTATTATTTAATATTTATTTATTAAGAAGTATGTATATAATCCACTGGAATCATGAATCCTAAATCTATATCAATGATACACAAAGAACTTACAACATATTTTAAAGTAAAATACGGATCTATTTTGATTGGATATTATAAATCACATGAGGTCGGTATTAGGGTAATTTAGGGGGTCGGTAATAGGAAAATCATATAGGTTGCTATAAGTAAGATATATTGGGTAATAGTTATTCAAATTAAAATATTTGTATACTAGTTATAAACATTTTATTGTTCTACAATATTATGGTTAGTATTAAGTTTTCTTTTAATTAATAAAGTATTTACAATGATTTAAAAAAGTTATTATTCAAATATTTAAAAAGAAAAAACAGAATATTACATTTTATCAAATAACAATTGTAGTTTTTAATATTTTTAAAAACAAAATACTTATTCATATTTATCATCAAATTACTAACAGTTCATGTACATATAATTTTTGGATATCTATTATAGTTACTGAGATACGAGAGGGGGTCGGTAATCGGAGACTTTCCCCTAACATCACGTTACGTTTAATGATGATCTCGATCTGAGTCTATCTCAATCTATAAACTGCTAATATTACAAGAAAACGTTAATTTTGTGTATATATGTCAATTATTTATTTAATATATAATTTTTTGAATATATTTATAATCAATGCATTATATCATTATGCTTATATTATATCATATATGTGAAGGATGCTTTGCATTATTGATCATATAGAGGTACGAATAAATACTTATTATATATATCTATATAGGGTTAGTAAAATAAAGTTAATAAGAGTTATTAAATAAATATGTTAGTGTAATATATCCTGTAATATATAGGTTCACCTACGGAGATTTTATTATTACAAAATTTAAAATTTTATTGAAAATATAAATGAAAAACATCAAATTTGTTATATATTATTGATATTGTGTATTGATAAAGTGAACTAAATATTATAACTTAATTATACTTTATATTCTGATTAACAATCATTAAGTTTGTTAATTAATTCTTCTCTCTGATTTCATCCTTGAAAACGAATTCCCCACTTGATCCAATTCCACTCAATCTACTTCGTTCATTATCACCATATTTTATTGGACTTATCACTGAAATCATTTATAGATCTATTATATCATCTTTTGTTCCACACTCTATGAAATATTCATATATTATTCCGATTTAAAAAAAAACTACTTTTGACCAATCTAATTTATCAAGTTTTAGTCCAATATCTCAGTTATCATCAATATCTAAGACCTTAGAACGAGTTGTGTCTACTCAACTTATTAATTACATTACGTCAAATGCTATTGTTGATAAATATCAAAGTGCGTATATTCCTCATCGTAGTACTGAAACTGCCCTTACTTTAATCATTAATGATATTCTCATATATCTTGATAATAAAGCCCCATGCTATTTCGTACTACTTGATTTATCTAGTGCCTTTGATACCATAGATCACGATATTCTTTCAATTATACTTAATGAAATTGGCATATACAGTCAAGTACACAGTTGGTTTATGTCTTTTGTGTTATCTAGAACATCTTCCGTGAAGATTAACTTCTCGTTGTCTCTTCCTTATTTTAACATACATGGTGTACCACAAGGCTCTGTGCCTGGGTCTATATTATTCATTATTTATATTCTTCCTATTAAATCAATTTTTCACAAATATCCCAATATTCACTATCATCTTTATGCCGATGATCTACAGATATATACGTCATTTCCTAGTTCTAGTGATTCTGATATGATTCAAATGTCTATGTTTAAATGTATTACTGATCTCACTGAATGGTTCTCTCATAACTCTCTCTCCTTAAATATGACTAAAACTGACACTATCATATTTTCGAGACCCAGTTCTCCACTATCAATCACTCATCCTTTTTTACTATCTCTAACAACTTCTGAATCTATAACTACCCTCGGTTTCACTCTAACCTCTCACCTAGACTAATCTCCACATATTAATAACATGATTCGCACTGCCAACTATTTTCTATATAATATTAGAAAATATCGTTATAAGCTTACCTTCGCCATGATGAAATGTTTAATTCACTCGCTTGTTTTCAGCAGACTTATATATTGCTGTTCATTATTATGTAATTTACCTGTCAACCTTATGTATAAACTTGAGCGTATTCAACGTCGTGCTATACGTGTATTATATAAACTAAACTTTGCTTCAATAGTTTCTATTCTTATTTAATGAGATCATTAGGCTGGCTTAAGTTTATATATATTTTTATACATAGGCTATTGTGTATTACACACATAGATTTATAGTTTACAATAAACTATAAATCTATGATTACACATAAGGCTATACACCGTGGATTTCCTGAATATTTAGCTCAATCCATTACTATTCAGAGTTCTAACAGATACAGTTGGAAGTACTACTTCATGAAATTGGTGCAACAATCTACATCGTTGGCATTCTCTGAATCAGCTTTCTCGGTTATTGCTCCGAAAAGCTGGAATTCTCTTCCTTATGATATTCGTTATATTACATCAATTTTATTGTTTAAACGTAAACTGTATGTCCATTTTAAGCCATTGTAATTCGTTCTATTTTATTTTATTATTCGTTTTCTATTTATTTTTGTTTTTGTTTTTTATTATCTAACGACGCCTATAACCACACAGTGTTTTTGTAGTCAATAAACTATATATAAATATAAATAAATAAATAAAATAAGTATATCGTTAATAAATGAATAGTATTACAAGAAAACGCGAATTGTTCGAATTTCAAATATTTAATAAAGTATTAGATTTCCTCCTATAAATGGCGCTACTATCATGTAAATCACGTGATCGTTTAATCGTAGACGTGTAAGTTGATATTAGTGTCATATACCCTACCGGGTTCATACTAAGTTCAATATTAAACACTATAACGATTATATATCTATCATATAATGTTATGTGGTATTGTATGAATGGGGCAGTGGTTGTAACTATAGTTGTCATAGCGGGTGACACGTGCCATAGATACTTAAGGCGGGTGACACGTGCCATAGATACTTAAGGCGTGTGACACACGCACTCATGCACGCACACAAGTACACATAAATAAAACATTTAAATAACTAACAATTACTAATATAAATGTATATATAAATATATTATATATATATATATATATCAAAGATTTTCCTAAGGATGCTTCGCAAAATCTTTGTATATATTATATATATATATATATATATATATATAGTCATTATATACGGGAACGGTTGACAATCAAAAATATACCTAATGGGCATACCTTTTTTTAACAATAGATATCAATTTGAAATTGTATATTATACTTAATTAATATATATAATATAATGTTCCATATTTTGTTTTATAAAATAATCATTAAATATACAAAATAATTGTCAACCTAAAAAAAGTCATAGCAAAATATACGGGAATGGCATTCAATTTTATTCATGCATAATAATCACGAATATGAATACAATTAAGATTGCATATAATCAGCTATTAGGTATATATACCTCCATATGGAGGTATACCTCCATATATATATACGTATAATATGATGAATCATATTCTATATTCTATATTTTATACCTCCATATGGAGGTATCCCTCCATATATATACGTATAATATGATGAATCATATTCTATATTTTAATATCTGGTATCCTATAATAATGAGATTAATAAATACGCATGCGCATTTATTAGGGGATAGAAGGGAGTAGTGGAGGATATTTTGTATGACTTTGTAGAATTGTAATATATCGATGAATAGTTGATGTTATAATTTCATATTTTCAAATGTGATAGAATATGTATCGTTATATATTATAGCTATTTTAATTTTTACTTTAACTCATATATTTCTAGTATTAATATGAGTTTAGTTACACTCAAAAAATAACGAAAAATAGCGCAAGAAGGGAGTAGTGGATTTTAGTACCAAAATAAATCAATAGGTGTCTCGCTATATATTCGATTCATTTTTTCAGTTTTTATTATTTTAATAATATATATTGTATGTATATATATTCATATAATATATATTCAGGCCTACGCACGCATTTTATTTAAGATTTAGATTTTTAAAATTGTGAACAAAAATTAATAAAAAAAATAGACCTATATTACTCGATTTTGATTGGTTTATTTTCATCCACTATAACCTTCTCAGTTCGTCCACTATACCCATTTGAATATGGTACTTTAGAATACCTATATCTTTTAACTAATACAATATTTTCATATATATATGATACTATACAGTATATATACGATACTATATAGTATACTATAAACATAACTTAATAGATAACAAATTATATTTTATTAATATATAAGAAAATATGTATTTATAATTAATAATCAATGGAGTACAGTACATTTCGAAAACTGGTTTTTATGGAATTTTGAAAAAAAAATATTATGTAATTAATTTAATATATTGATTAATTATTTTTGAAAAAAAATTACTCGTTGTTGTAGATATTGCAATTGTCTAAATATTTTGTATATATCTTTTTTGTGTATCTATGACCATTTTCGCGTAAATGTAAATTACCACTACTCCCTTCTCGTCCGCTACTCCCTTCTATCCCCTAGTATCTTTGATATAAATAAATATACAATAAATATACAATGAATATTATTTTTGTAATAAAAAGTTTTATTTTATCAATTTATATAACATCAAATAAGTACTACGGAACATAATATGTTAGTGTTGTTATTAATATAATATTTTTAAATAATATATTTATAAATTAAATTGTACATTGAATTAACAGTTAATTATATACAACATTTTTAATATTATCTATATATTTTAAATTATTTTAAAATATACAATTTGAAATATTCAATAATGACATGTGATTTTAAATCAGCTTTATATTATTAAATTTATTTTTCGTAATAATTATTAATACAATAATTTAATTTATAATAAATAATTGTGAATATTAAAGTTATAATAATAGTATGGTGAATAAAATATGGAAACTTTTTATTTTGAATACTCGAGTTACACTGTCACTCAGTAACAGTGTTTAATTTAAATACTCTTGGGGTTATCAGTAGATTTGAGTTAATTAATATATTATGTGCAAATAAACATAACTAATAAACACCATAAAAATACAATAAACGCGATTTTAAACTCTAAATCTAAAACATGCTCATTTGACATATTTTAAATGTTGTGTATAATATATAGTTTATTAGGTAAACAAAAAATAAATATATAAACAAATATAATGAAGAAAAAATAGATATAAATTGATACCCAAAACGACATGGTTAAAACATTAACATTATGTTTGTAATTAATAAAAAAACACCTTGGTTTATGCATGCCGAACAATATATTTAACGATATATAATATATATATATATATATATCTATATTATTAATAGCAACCAAATATAGACTTGTTATTAACAGATTAGATTTTAAATATCGTTTAATTATATTATAATTGTAAAGATAAGTACATATTTATTTATTTTTATACTATTAATATTATCAATATTATTAAAATATTAGGGGTATTAGGGCTTGGATTTTTATATTACATTTAACTTTTATTTACCTCATATTATGTAATTATATAAATAATTTGTATTTATTTTCATATGATATGATTTTAATATATATATATATATATGAGTACAGTATTATAAATGTTTAGGAATCACTATAGATGAGAAATTAAATTGGAAAAAGCATATAGATAATATAGCGATTAAGCTTTCTAAAGTTGTATCAATTATACATAAATTAAAATATTCACTTACTATAAATCATTAAAACTAATTTATAATACATTTTTTCTACCTCATCTAAATTATTGTATACAATACAGTATTATAATACTGTATGGTCTACTACATATATATATAATCTAAATAGATTAAGTAATATACAAAATAAAGCCATCAGAGCTATTTTCAATATTTCAAACAGATGTAATACAGATAATATTATAAAATACTGAATATCTTGAAATTTAATGATATTGTAAAATTAAATACTCTAAAATTTATGTTTAGGATTAATAATAATTTTACACCATTAATTATTAAAAATATGTTCTCTATTAAATAATGTATATATAGTCAAAGGAACATTTTTAAATTTGTTATTCCTTCTTTCCTTCTAAATATAATTTTTTTTTGCATAACTTACAATGGTCCTTTTTTATGGAATCCCCTAGAAAACAAATTTAAATTATTCAATAATATAAATACGTTTACTAGAAGATTAAAATACAATTATATTTCGATGTATTAAATACTGAATATAACTTATTTCTTCCTTATTTTATATTATATCTTACATATATTTTTTATATATTTTCAAACTATATATATTTGTTTTATATTATATCTTACATATATTTTTAATATATTTTACAACTATATATATTTTTTAAATATATTAAGTTACTTTATACTCAATTATATTTATTATAATTTATTTGCATTAATTTATTTTAAACATGATGAAGTAATTACTCGTTAATGGACATTTATTGTATTAATTTCTTTATAATGTACACTTTAGAAATACTTTAGCTTTTACTATTTATATAGAAATATTCCATTTGGCATTTACTCTCTTTAGAATATATTATATTTGACTTTTAATTACTTGTGTTAATATGTATTCATCAATATCTATTTATTTATATGAATTACATATAACTTATATAGTGATACTAGTAATATATTTAATTTCCTGTACATGTGTGTATATTCATGTATGTATGCGTGTATATATGTATGTGCAATGCACATTGTACATGTCTGTGTGTATATGTATTTGTATATGTATGCATGTGTGTATGTATATATATATATATATATATATATATATATATATATATATGAATTTGTATGGGTGTGTATGTGTACGTGTGTATATGTGTAGATGTATGTATATTTATGTGCATGTGTATGAGTATACTCATATATGTGTATGTGTATATGTATATATATATATATATATATTTTATAAATATATATATATATATGAAAATAATATATTGGTATGAAATTATAGTTATTTGTTGAATCACTCATTATTTTATTTAAATTATATTTTTCAAATGTGGTTACATCTTTTTAATTCTTTTTTTAGTTTTGTATAAGGTTATCAAATTGCCTATTATTTGTATTATATATTTGTATTATTATTTTCCATTCTCGAATAATTAACCGGGTAGAACTAGATAAGCTTTGCTTTTTTTTCTACCCAGTAGTTCGCTACACCTTCTGAGTTAAATATATATAAATATATTGGTGTAATATATTTAATATACGTATAACATTATATATATATATATATATATATATATATATATATATATATAAATGGTTCTATATATAATGGTATATATATAATATATATATATATATATATATACAAATGGTACTATATATAATGGTATATATACCATTATATATATAGAACAATTTATATATAATTGTATACATATATTAAATATAGTACACCAATATATATTAGATTCGAATCATAACATATAAAAATAAATATAAATACAAATAAATACAAATACATATATATACATATATATATATATACCTTACCTTACCAGGTCGAGCTTGCTCGGCATTGCAACTCCATAGCTACTGTCATTGTCCAGGTTACGGATCCGTAGACTAGAACAGTTTCTACAGCAGCTCTGAAGAAGTTTATTTTTAGGTTTTCTCTAAGATTTGATTTCCATAAAAAAAAAATAAAATAAAATAAAAAATATATATATATATATGGAGGGTAATGTGGCCACCTTAATAATTTCAATTAGATACGCTAAAATGAAAAAATGATTCGGGAGTACTCTTATATATCATAAGATATATCTATAGATATATATATTGAAAACATTATCTAATTACTATTAATTACTATATTATCTAACTACTATTTATAAAGTTATACAACATTTTTCTAAAAGTGGCCGCATTACCCATCTTTCCCCTATATATATATATATATATATATATATATATATATATATATATATATATATATAAATATACTTTATAAAAATTATTATATATGATTTTAAGATTGTATTATCTTTTATTTTATTTTTACATTTTTTGACATTAAATAAATTACTTTGGGTTAAGATTGAAGTTTAAGATTGGAGGATGACAATATATTTAGTAGAGATTTAGAATGATTGGTTGATAGGTTAGTAGCAATATTAAAATCACCTACAATGATATTAGATTCAGACATTAAATGGGTAAATGAATAAAACTCAGAGAGGAATAAAGGGATTGAGGAAGAGGGGGGTCGGTAAAAAAGTGATATATTAAAAGTCTTGTAGTGTGGGGGACTAATGGAACAGGTAAACGCCTCAAAGTGATCATTATTAATAATTTATTAATAATTTATTATGGTCACGTATACTCTATAGAGGGGATACATGAAGGGAGGATTTATAGATAATGCCAATACCTCCTCCATAATTATGGGTATTACGTCTAGGCAAATTAGAAAAAGAGTAAGGACCAGTATTCAGAAATGATATAAGGGGTATGTCATCAAGCATAATCCATATTTCAGTGATGAATATAAGATCAAGGTCATGTTCCGCAGCAAGTTCTAGAATAAGTGGGATCTTGTTACGGATGGAGCAGGTGTTTAATAATGCAGATTTAATTAGGCAGTTATGGCGTTCTGAGGAAGATGGGGACATTAGAGTCAAAGGTGTAGATGGGGATTGCAACGTGTGAATGGTCAGATTTGTGGAAGTGGTGTTGCAAAGCATATTTTGATTTTTATGGATTTTTGGAATTGAGTATCATTGTGAGGGGGGTGGGGAAGGGTTCACAATTGGTGGATACGGAGTAGGAGTTGGTGATGGGGTGGTTTGTGTAGAGTGAGTACTAGTAGTATCTAAATTTTCATTACAATTATGATATACAGATAATAAGTTATTATAATAATCATAATAATATTTATTTATTGAAATCTCATATATATATATTGAATTCAATACAAATAGCGGATACAAATGGACCCCTCAAGAAGTCATAGACTTGTACATGTTATAAATAACTGTGAGCTCCGGATAATACAATAAAAATAATAACATTTTTTTTCTTGTGTTTTGATTTAACGTTTATTAAGTTCTTCATAAACAAAAGAGAAAAACAAGAACTACCTGGAATCGAATCCGGGACCTCTGGCTTACTAGCTTTTGGTTGTCCAACTGAGCTATCAACCCCAGACTTATGTTGAGTATGATTAGTGCAGTATGTTTGAATGAATGTATCGGATTATTAGATGCTGCTTGTCGCATATTAATGCATGTGTGATTGTTGAAGAGTTTGCTCCAATGCTTAATAACAGAAAGGGGTGGGGTTAAGTGAGATGTTTTCCAATTAACGTTGTTGTTGTGGTAGTGACGTAATTCGTAGTTGTTTGTTTTACTGTTGAATACGTATTTAATTTTCGTGTTGTACAGGAGATTGTTTTTTATGGCGAATAGGATTATCGGACTGGGGAAGGCCGACTTTGATGTGGGTGATGTTGTATATGTTATAGGTTTAGAGTATTTGTTTGGAATTGTAATGTTCTGAGATTGGTTTAAATTATTTATAAAATTTGGTTTAGGTTTAGAAATCTTTAGGGAGAGTAGGGGAGGAATGTGTTTATTTAGTGAACATTTAATTGAAGTGATTGATCTAGAGGGTGAGGGTTGACTGGGCTTAGTCTTATTTAATTTAATAAGTTCTTTTATGATCTCAGTGTTATAAATTTGTTGATCTTTTATGATAGTAATGCTGTCCATAATATGATTTAAAGTGTTGGTTTGGGATATTGGTGCATCTATGTTTATATCGTTATTAGGTTGTGGTGAGACTTGTGTTGCTATGTGTAGTGGTGGTGAAAGCGTATTATTAAATGTAATACATTTGGGACATATATATATATATATAAATGAAGGAGAACGCATGAGTTGGATAGCATAATTGGGAGGGTTGTTACGATTATTCCATTCAAAATTTAAAGAATTATTATCTTTTAGACAGTTATAGTGTACATGTGAATGACACCTATAATAGTTAACAAAGTCAGTTTCTGTATTATTTAAACTAGATTTACAGTGATTACATGATACAGTGGTATTGACCATTATATAGCTTATGACTAGCAATGTAACTAATTTATTATTTCTAGGAATTTGAATTTGTTTAATACAGTGATTACTAATGAGCTATAAATAGAACATATTAATAGAGAAAAATGTGTACACAGTAAACATAGTATCTTATAAATAGTATGTAAACAATATTAGTAAAAATAATTCAGTGATTTTAAAAAATAATATTTTTTTTTGAATAATTATAATATAAATGTGGTTTAATGAATAGAAGTAATGAATGAAATAAATAATATGTGTAGGATATAGATTGAATGTTTATACACGGGGCTATATAATGTATTAAGTATGGAAAATTATCTAATTGTCGGATTGATCAGATTAATTATTTATGAAATTAAATTAATGTTAGAAATTAGAAAATTACAACAATTAAATTATATAGTGTTATATTTTATATTGATATATTTGTATATTCTCAATCTTCGAGAAGGTTTTAGGTTGAAATTTTGTTTCATAAATTTAAAAACGTAAAAAAAAATCAGTTTAATTGGATATATCAGCAATATTTTGAATAATTAAAAAAAAAAAAAAATGTTTAGACTATTTATATAATTATGAATATTTTATTCATAAACATTTTTTTGTAGTATTTATGGTTTCTGAAATACCGAGAGTGTCCGTATTCGATTACTTTCCCCTAATTTCTTAAATTTTTAATTTCGTATTATTCTTTGTTTATTTCTATAACGTAAGTTATCGTTAGAAAATATTTATACTTTATACTTTCGATTATTTGCTTACATAAATTATAAATCAATCAATAATAATAATCATCACGGTTTATTATACGTTTTATTTTATATCATATATTACATATTTGTATTGTTAGTTATTATTTTCGTGAAGTTCTTTCATCCCATCAGGAATATCATTTACGGGTGTATTATAATCAAGCTGTTATGATATTCTTTAGAAGACGCTCTCATTTTAATACATCCATGGTTTTAATAGTAACGATAGCGTATTAACTTAATAAATATGTTATTGGTACGACGATGTTTATCGCGTATCATATATGACTAGTATACTGCATGTAGGTAGTAGATTTGACCTAGATATGTATTCATAAGCATGTTCAGCCATCCAGACTGTTTAATATATTATTAAAAATAGTCAGTATATTTAGTAAATGTATACACTACCGAGGGTATTATAATAATAGATTAGTATATTAATATGTAGTAATAATTATTAGGTAGGTGAATGTTTGCCACATATTCTAAAGAGCAAGCCACTTGGTATTGCTTATACTTACGATGATACCTCTGATACTAGAATGATAAAGATATAGATAATGATACTGCGATTAAGTATAATGCTCAATAAAAATACATATCTAAATCACAATCCTATATGCGTATATGTGTATGTGTATGTAAGTGTGTGTAATTATATTGAATGTATGTGTTAAGTGTAAACTTTTGAGTTTTATTTGTTATTAACTATTTTATTTCGCATTATTTAAGAATTAGACATCACAATTAAGTATTCGTAATGTAATAATTATAATTACAAATATGATTAAGTGTAATCTAATAATATGTTAATTAATATCTTATATAATATTGATGCCATATATGGCATTATAATACATAAATATATTCCTTATTAATTAATAAATGTATAAACTTATTTAAATAGAAGGAATTATTATTGAAGAAATAAAATAAATTATAAATACTATGTCCAGCGAATGTTTCCCATTATTGTTCATGTATACTAATAGTCTTGCTATTATCAATTAAGTAGATATTAATAAATAATGAAAATGCATTATAATATATTTATTCTTTCTTATATATATAGTTCTCGATTATATATTTTGTAAACAAATAACTATTACAATATAAGTATTAATGTCGGACTCATCAGTAGGAAGTAAGTCTAATAATAGAAGATATTCCTCTTTTTCTAATACTTCGTGCAATTTCCTATTATAATGTAGTAATTAGTTAATATATTAATACGTATAAAGTATATATATTTATTTATTTTATTTAATTTGAATCAGACATGCATAACAGAGGTCCATAGAATATACAATAATTAAAACTAACAACAATTAAACGAAAACGAAATCTAGAATATTATCTAAATACAGATTTATACCATAAGGTAAATAGTTGCGAAGGGCACAAGATATTATAATAATAAAGTTGAATAATTAACGAATTACGAGAATTTCGTATACGTTGATAAAGTGAATTATATGATTTACGTAGTTTAATTGTTAAATTATTAACATTATCATATAAAAACATCAATGACGCGCTATTTCGACGCTTATATTTCATCACTATACGATATGCGTTATTATATGCTACCTTAATTTTTTGCATGTTGGCCCTATTCGGTAACCATATACTACTAAGGTAGATATTTGAAACAAACGATTTAAATAGAATAATCTTAGTAGCTTTAGAGCAATGGCTAAAATTATTCGCTATCATATAGCTTTGTTTATATAGCTGTTTGATATTATTATATATATCAATATCATCAGACAAGTCTTCTGATATCCAATGTCCAAGATATTTATACGCTTTAACAACATTCAAAAGTGTATTACCTATGTATAACTTTACTGGATTATGTATAGATGAACCATAATAGATAGGCAAAATGACAGATTTATCTATATTATATGTTATGAAGTTATGGCCAGCGAACTCTTCACAACAATTTATCAATAATTGCAGACCCTTCAGTGATGGTGAGAATAGAGCTGTATCGTCAGCATAGCATAAATTATTAATTATCTTCCCATTTAAACAATATCCTGATTTTATTTGATTTAATTTCACAATCATAGGATTGGTATAAATATTGAATAGTAAAGGTGAAAGAATTCCTCCTTGACGGACACCATTCGAAACTGGGAAGCTATTTGATGTATTATCACCCCACTTAATATAGATTCTCTGATTTCTATACCAATAATTTAAAAAATTTATTATATAAGATGGAACATTATTATCTTTTAATCTATGAAATAAAATATTGTGATTAATTTTGTCAAAAGCTTTAGATGCATCTAGAAAAGCTACAAATATATTGGTATTGTTATTATAGTAATCTTTTAAGTATTGCTTAAGTGCAAAAACACACATTTCGGTTCCAAGGTTTTTTTTAAATCCAAATTGATTATCAAGAGTAACCAATAAAGAAGATATTCTATTATATATCACCTTTTCAATTAGCTTACAAATAATATTGGATATACATATAGGACGATAGTTAGAAGAGTCATTCGATCTTTTATTTTTGTTTTTAATTATTGGTAGAATATAGGATAATATTAACTTTTTTGGAAAATAGGAGTGATGTAACATGTTATTAATGAGTAATACTATGACTTGGATAATAAGACTATTTGAATTAGAAATATGTTCTATGGAAATTCCATCAGGACCTACAGATTTACCACCTTTAATGGAATCTATAATAGATGAAATCTCAACCGTATTTGTATAAACAATTTCATTAACATTAATTTTATTATATGGGTACGGAATAGAATTAGTACTGTTAAAAATATTATTAAAATTATCAAACCAGAATTTAGTAACATCAGCTATACCATGTGCATTCTCAATGTTATTAGGAATAGAAGATTTTTTTTTCAAATTATTTGAAATTAATTTCCAAAAATTATTTCGATCACTGATTATATTTAAGGCAATATTATCAGCTTCTATTTGTTTACATAACAATTTACTATGGCGTAATTCATATTTAAAATGTTTTCTTGCATTAACCATATTGTCATAACATATTCCAGCTAGAGGTTTTTTATTTTGTATCCAAGTTAAATAATATGATCGGGCAATACAATGTTTTTCCTTAACAATACTATTCCATTCCGAACGAGCGTATTTACTATTATTAGATTCAAAACATATATCTTTAGAACATTTTAATAGTATATTTATTAACGAATTATATAAATATTCAGAGTAATTATGATTAATATCAAAGGAGTATATATGATTTATTAATATACATAATTCTACTTTAGTGTCAATATTGTATTTTAAAATTTGATTCCTATTCAGTCTATTCCATTTAATTATTTTATGAGTTACACATTTGTTAAATAATGATCTAGGGACATTATTCTGTCTAATCACAACAACTAGAGGATGATGATCAGAAATTATAAAATCGTAATCAATTTTAATATCAATTATAGATGTATGCATATTATGCGTAGATAAAATATGGTCTAACCAAGAACAAGATTTCCACGCGGAACTAACGCACGTATAGCTATCAGAGTTTAGAATAATTTTATCAGACATGACAATATTTGTATCTGTGCAATATTTAAGTAAAATATTACTAAATTTTGAATTATGGTTAGAGATATTAGAGTTAAAATCTCCAATTATACAAAAATTTGATGTATTTAATAATTCACAATATAAAAATAGTTTAACAAGACGATCTTCAAATAAATCAATATTATTTGGACTCTCATAAGGTAAATATATATTAATAATATAGAAATCAAATAGTCTAATACATATAAGCCAATCATAAGTAGAGTTCACTATTGTAACATGTTTATCTAGGACTTTCTTCCACATAAAACCAACACCACCAAAGGGTCTGCCAATTCTCAACTTAGTATTATCAAAAGAAGCATTGCCATAACCACAATATTGTGGATTGTTAGTATTAAATATAGAACATTCCTCAGAGGGAAGCCAATGTTCCTGAAAACAAAATAAATCAATAGTAGGATAACTATTTAAAATAAAATTAACCTTGTTTTTAAAACCATTACAGTTTAAGGAAACTAAGTTTAATTTGTCACTACTATTCATTATCAATTTAATATATATATATACCTTTAATTATATTGAAATATGACGACGAGACCCATCAGCCTATATTTTATAAACATGTTTATATTTAAATTGGAAATAATTAAAATGACTTATAATATTACAAATTATTGATATATCCTTTGGAATATATAGATATTTATATATATATATATATATATATATATATATATATATATGTATGTGTGTGATGTGTGTGATTTATGTTAGTATCATATAAAATCTTATTAATTCTGTGAATATCTAACCTTATAAAATAAATATATTTCACATATAAAATATGTACATAATATAATTAAAGTTTAATATGTATTAATTAATATTATAATACATATGTATAGTGTTAATGAATATAATACAAATTGAATAACCTCATAAATGTTAATAAAATATTTAATTATAGTTAAAATGAAAAATTAATATTAAATATTATTAACATATTTGTATAATGCATAATATAAAATATGAATTTAATATAAAAACAGAATTATAATTTTTATATTTTTTTATAACAATGTGATACAAAAAATATTATTTTAAATTGTAAATTAAATTTTCAATACAAAATAATCTTGTTAATATATATATACATAGTGATATTGAGAGATATGGTATAGAGTAATAGGGATATTTAGATAGAGACGGGCGGATATATAGATATATCTATAGAAGTCACACACATATAATGGGACACAACTATGAACTCTTACCCTAACATCCGTAGTAAGCGATAGATTGAAGATAGTTTGTTTGACAATCATTCAGTACCGCTAATGTGGCCGATTTCATAGTAGATCCCGAACCCTATTACATAGTAATTTGAGTATGTTGTTAGATTAGTAGGTGAGTAAATATGTTATACTACTCACTCAAATATATATATATATATATATATTGTTATTTTGTTATTGTTATTTTTATTTGGTGGAGTCCTTTCATCCCATCCAGGAACTTATATATATATATATATATATATATATATATATAAGCAGTAGGACACGGGTTCGACCCTCATCCGGACCATTAATTAATTTTATAAAATGGGTCTTAAAATATTATTTAGAAGTGATCTTATATAATTGTGTATACATAAATGATCGGCTCTCGTTAAAACCATGGATGCCTTAACATGAGAGCGGCTTCGAAGGGACATTAGAGCCATATATGGTTATACGTAAAAACTTCATCTAAGTTCCTGGATGGGATGAAAGGACTCCACCAAATAAAAATAACAATAACAATAACAATAATAATATATATATATTATGAGTATAACCTTTATTTAATATATATTACAGTTTATTATAATAGCATACGCTGTTAAAAATTTGGGTAGAGAGAGTTCCTTTTTTAGGGTATAAGTAGTGTCCCCAAAGCCGTACCCTAATTAGGATATACAATTTGAATAAATACGATCAATACCCTAACATTGATCAAACTGTACCCTACAGAATAGTAGCTGGTTATACCCTAATTATATGATACCGTGTATCCTACTGCAATTGTATGATATGTACCATAATTGAATTGCATGATATGTAAATTTAATAATCACGTACCCTAATATTTAACATAACTGTAACCTAATAAATATATAGAGTATACCCTATTTCATTTAATAGTCAGGTACCCTAATATTTAACATATATTGTACCATAGCGAGTTTAAAAATCGTGTATCCTATTTAGGGTACATGGCAATTTGTTGTGATATTCTAACGATCTGTACCCTATAAATTGAATTCGCTGTACCCTAATTTATAAAAGTGTACGATATAAAGAACGAACATACCTTGTACACGACTAACCATATGTAATGCACCTCCGGGTAGAGAAGTAGGCAATAAGTTATATATAGTCAGATTTTGAGCCGTGTTAGATTGACCGGTTCGAATTATTTTAGCTTGATTTGATATCTTGGTATTCAAATTGAATGACGTTCTATTGTATGTAGTAATGGGATTACTTGCAATTGATTTTTGAATAAATTAAATAATATAGATAGAAATATATATATATATATATATATAAATTGTTAAATATATATGCATATATTTATATGTGTGTGGATTCATATTTGCGTGTATATGTGTATATTTAACATATATCGACACTTTAAATACATATAGTTTGAATATATAACTACAATTTCTAAAATACTTCTGCTGCACGTTTAACCGGGCAACGATTAAGCCCATTTAAAGGTACGCATGTCGTACAGGAAATGTTGAGGACTAACAATAGTTTACAGTTTTTACTATTCGGGGAGACGATCTGTATTTTGACCTTCGTGTTTCGATAGTTGTTCGGACATCTGACCAGAACGCAGCTGACATAGTGGTTTATAGCCTGGGGCCACGCTAGCGTTAGGTCCGCCATGTATGTTCCGTACAGCAGACCGGTTTGTTCTCGAGATTCTCCCAACACCCGAATGTTTTGGTTGTTATGCTGAATGTATGGGTGAGTGCGTGTGATACGTGCGTTTGTAGTGGTGTGTGTGCATACATCGCATGTTAATAGTAAGCGATGGGTGAAGTTAGATACAATATTATTAAAATAATATACATATTATTAGCTACCTAGATATATTCATTATATATATATATGTTATATGAGCTACGCTTGTTTTATATATCTAATATAGATGTTTAAGTACTGACTGTATTTCTAGAAGTGACTTGTTGAATTTAGGATATGACTTTTATCAAATCATTCATGCATATCAACAATGGAAATAGGAATGCATATGATACGCTACAGTGCACACACTTGTATAACACTAATAATATACCTTACAACATCCACCCACTACCTAAGAAAAATAGTGACCACACTATTTGTTTATAAAAAACATTATATATATATTTTTTTTTTTTTTTTTTTTAACAAAATTACTACCCATAATATATATGCCATTACCTAAAAGTATAACCTACACAACCCTAAACTATAACTAAAACTAAACCTTAATCCTTGGTTACTCTTAAATTGATCCTATTTTCCACCCTACATGTCTGGCCAAATTTAATTTTATAGGCAGAAGTACCTTTAACTCTACCTTCAACTTCCCATTTTTCCTCACCCCAAATATTTTCTAATTTCCGTCTACCTAATTTACGTTTTTGTATTCTAACTATAGTCCCAGCCTCTAATTCGTCTTCTTTCTTTTTGTCATTTATTTTTTTTCTAGTTAATTCTATTCTATGTTTTACTTTACTGCCGATTTCTCCCATTTTCTGCTTCGTCTCCCATAACCAATCACTGTCCGTGCCTCTCCCATACCTCTCTAATCTTAAATCAACTGGTAATTTTTCTTCACGTCCAAACATTAAAAAAAATGGAGAAAACCCTGTTGTCGCATGAGGCATAATATTATACGCATGAATCATTTTGGGTAAATGAATCGGCCATTTGGACTTTTCTTCCGTACACAAAACTCTTAATAAATTAATAATAGATCTATTCATGCGTTCGCATTGTCCATTACCTTCTGGATGATAAGGACTAGTCCTACTTTGGTTAATATTAAATAACTTACATATTTCCCTAACTACTTCCGCTTGAAAATTACGTCCTTGGTCGGTATGTATTCTCTCCGGAGTCCCATAACAATAGATCCACTCATTCATTAATATCTTAGCTACCGTAATTGCTAACTGATTTCTAGTAGGAATAGCTCTAGTAAACTTAGTATATGAATCGGTCATTACTAATATACTCTCTCTTCCATCTGAGGATTTATCAATATTAACGAAGTCTAGAAACACTAACTCCAATGGTCTAGTTGCACCTAAATATCCCATATCTATTTTAGGATTTCTACCCCCTCCCTTAGATACTTGACATATTTCGCACTTATCTATATACTCCTTAATATCTCTATATCTACCTACCCAGGTATACTTTAGACTGATTCTCGCTACCGTTCTATCTATACCCTGGTGACCATTGGCATCGTGTACCCCTTGTAAGATCTCCCTAATTAACTCACGTGGAACTACCAATACCTTATCACCATTTTTCCTATTCTTATATAGAACTCCTTCTTCTATTATGTAGTTATCATTATTTATTGACCCACTTTCTAAATGTTTTATTATCTCTTTTAACCTATGCTCCTCCATTTGCATCTCCCTTATCTTCCCTTCCTCTATGCCTGCTATTATACTAATATCATTGATCTCTAGATCATCCTCATATAATCTTTTGAAATCATCCCCTTCTACCTCATTATTCTCCTCACATCTCCTAGATAACGCATCTGCTACTATATTTGTACTACCTGTTCTATATTTAAAACGTATTGGAAATGGCGCTAGTCTTGATACCCACCTCTGCTCTAAAGCTGTTAACTGTTTCTTATTTTCTATACACGCTACAGCGCTATTATCTGTAAATATTGTACACTGTTTAGCCCCCATTAAGTAATGTTTAAATTTATCAGTTACCGCCCATACTACGGCAAGAAACTCTAGTTTCTTAGCCGAGTAATTAGCTTGATTTTCTTCTCCTGCCTTTAATGATCTACTAGCATATGCAATTACCTTCCTCTCCCCATCTATCACCTGGCTAAGAACAGCACCTAAACCAATATGTGATGCATCTGTCTCTAATATGAATGCTTCCTCGAATCTAGGTAATGCTAATATTGGTGCACTACTTAACTTATCTTTTATCTTCTGCATCGCTCTTTCACAGTCATCATCCCACTTAATATTTACCCGTCTACTCATTCTCTTACTTATACTACCTACCCCTGCCTCAGATTTCGTTAATTTTAATAATGGATGTACAATCTTAGTATATCCTTCTATAAACCTACGATAATATGATCCTACACCCAAGAATGACCTTAACTCCTTCAAGTTCTTTGGCCTTTTCCACTCTATTATCGTCTTAATCTTATCCGGTATCGTTCCTATCCCTTTATCTGATATCTTAAAGCCTAGAAAATGTATTTCATTTATAAATAATCTACATTTCCCTGTATTTAACTGAAATCCAGCTTCTTCCAACCTCATCATTACAACTTCAATATGTCCTAAATGTTCCTTCCATGTCTTAGAATAAACTAATATATCATCTAAATAACATACTACAAATTTATACATCTCTGATCTAAATAAGTTTGATATTACTCTCTGAAATGTAGCTGGAGCATTGGTTAACCCAAATGGCATTCTAGTAAACTCGTAGAGTCCCCACGGGGAACTGAATGCTGTTTTAAATTGATCCTCTTTTACTATTTTATTCTGGTGATATGCTGACTTTAAATCGAAAGACGAAAATACTTTAGCTCCCCCTAGTGCCTCTAATGAATCATCTATCCTAGGAATTGGATATGCATCCTTAATAGTCTTATTATTCAGCTGCCTATAGTCTACACATAATCTAATTTCTCCTGTACCCTTTTTTACTACCACTAGTGGACTTGCATATTCACTATTGGACTTAACTATTACCCCTCCCATCTCCCACTTAACAATCTGATTCTTCACTGCCTCTACCTGGGAAGGTATTATTCGTCTATAAGGTTGAGCGACCGGTATTTTGTCTATTGTTCTAATACTGTGTAATCCTACTTTAGCAGAAGCTAATCTATCATTATTTAAAAAAAATATTTTTCTATATTTATAAGTTAATTTTTCTATGCTCTCCTTAAAAATTCTATTTTTACACCCTATATAAACTTTTACTATCTCCTCATTATTAATACTAACACTACTTATTCCATTTGATACCCTACTTCTTATATGAATTCCCCTACTCACTCCAGTAATCGATATAACCACATAAGTCTGTAAAATATTCATACCTATTATAAACAATCCCTTAATATTAGTTACTATGAAACCTACCTTCTCACTCTTCTTACCCCATAATATAATATCCGTTATTACTTGTCCCCTATAGTCTAATTTAGTGCCATTTGCTGTTTTTAAATCAACTTTTGGGTTTACAGGTATTACTTTCAAGTCTAATG